>JAVJGJ010000014.1:108012077-108041738 GCA_035590215.1 Microhierax caerulescens | reverse complement strand
CCCCTCTGATGTTCTTGGAAGCAGACATAAATGAAGACATACCCCCATTTTCTGTTTAAAGATGTTAAAACATAGTTAATGAAATGTTAAACAGCAGTGTACAAACACTGCAAAACATTGTGAGTAGTTTCTGAGCCTGAAGTTGATTATGATCAGAATGTATCTGGTGAACCTTCTCTTCTTTTTATTAAAAGCCTAGTGAAAACTCTTCCTGTTACATTTCTTCTTCTTTAGAAATATGTCATGAATTTACAGAAAAAATTACCGTCAAGCACATAGTACTGTGTTTCTCACAGTAAAATATGAAAGGAACATATTCTTTAAAAAAAACACCTAATAAAAGTGCAACCTAATCAAAAGCACTGTTGGTTCATCTTCTATTACTTCTGCTTACAAAATGTAGATGTGATTTAAAACAACAGAAGTAGCACAATAGGAATACATCACAGAAGCACAACGTATTTACTGTGGACTACTCTGCAATGCGTAGTTAAATAGCAAGCAAAGAGAAAAATTCATCCCGCCATCCAAAAGTCTGCTCTTCAAAATAATATTTTATGTATTACATGCATACACATCTATCAATATAATTAGCAAAACAGCTATGCCATTTTTATATTTGCTTTAAATTGCAAGGAAATTAATTTTAAAATTTAGATATTTATATATATATATATATCTACATGTATCTGTACTTATATAGAAATATTTTTCTAGAATATGTATCATTACATATATGTCACTGAGAAATTGTAAGACATCTTACAGCGTTGAGGATGTGGAAACTAAAACAGATATTCTCCAATTTGAGTTTTGGGATTTCGTTAAAGATTTAGAAATTGAGAAACAAAAGATAATAGCCTAAGACACAAACACGACTGAGTGCTATATGACTGAGGAATTTTGCCACTGGTTTCCAGGGAAGTGTATGGGACACTAAATGCCATATTTAGCAAGTGGCTGAAGACTGCCAGATAACAGTCTTGCCACATTTTTTACCCTGTTGGACTGCAGATGTAAACCAGGCTGTGATAAAGAAAGCAGGCAACGAGGCCCAACTCGTTTCAGCTAGGCCCAGTCTAGTAGTGTGCTCATGGTGCACTTAATGCACACTGACACAAACTAGCCACAAACATCATTGCAGCTATTATTTTTTTTAAGATCATGACTGGAAGAGCAGAAATAACACTAGTGGCCAGCATACATTAAGTCCAGCGTTTAAAGCATTTGTTTGAAGAACAGAAGATTTATATATATATATATATTATTTTTTTCCCCTTTCAGCAGATTCCATTGGCAACATCCCAGGAATAACCAACACTGATAGAAAAGATGGAAAAAAAGATACTTTTTGTAAAATTTACAAGCACTGTGCAAAACTGCATCAGGACTCACAGGGCCAGAAGGACTCATTGGGTTGTGGAGATTTGGGTTCTAAGTCTTGTTCCTAGACTTATTTCTGTGTTAAGATTTTTTAATCTAATTATGATTCAGCATCAAAACTAGAGAAAGTTCCAGAAAGTGGGGACCAAACTGTTCTGTTTGTTAGCTGAAAGGAACCAAGTGAAAGGCACCAAGCTAATTTAATGTCCTTTTATAGGACAGGCTCCCATCCCCTGCTCACTGTGGAATCTTCCGTCTATGATCTGGTCTAAACAAATCTCTCTTGAACACAAGGGGCCTGTTCCAGATTTCAACCTTGTTTTCCACTTCTGCTAGTTGGACTTTTTTGTTTCCTCAGGAGGAAGGTTTCTCTCCGAGATTTAACAGGCATGAGCCAAGGAGCCAGCAAACCCCACCACAGCGCTCAGCTTCTAATTCATCCTGCTACTGCAATGGAGCAGCTTGGCAACACTCCAGCCATGCTCTCTCCTTTCTGGTATCAGCACATTATTATCAAGGTTACTATCACTTATACATCTTTACTGTCTTCAGCAAATTCAGTGAATACTCACGTGCTCACAGTACCTATGCATCATTCTTCTTCCTTCCATGGGAATCCATGACCTGGACAATTCAACCCACACTGGTTTCCCTGCTCAGCTGGCTCTGGACTGGGTGGTGTGGTGCCAAAGACCACCAATATGGGAAATAAACCTTGGCCACAATGTCAAATAACAAACTATAAGTAGTAGGGAGGAATTCCAGCGTAACTCAACGATTGAAATTTGAAAGTGTGGGGAACATGAATGTTGCTCTCACCTCCCTCTCGGTAAGTCTGCATCATCTTTCTTCCACCGGACTGTGGGTGTGGGATCCCCCTGCACCTGGCATCGGAAATCCACCGCCTCCTCCTCCAGCACCACTTGGTTGATCGGTCGCCTGAGAAACGTGGGCCGTTCTTGAAAGAGACATTAAAATTCCTTAGTGAGTCAGAGGGTTGAAATGAACATTTTTGACTTTTCAGCATCTTTTTGTTTACCGATTCATGGAATGATGAAAGGAGGCTGAGCTCCACAAATTCAGACAAGTGGAACTGATGGTGTATATAAAAAGCCCGGAAGACGACTGCCAGGCTGGAGAGGCAGAGGCGGTCGCATCCAGCCCTCATGCCAGAGCTGAGTGCCACCAGAAGGATGCCTGTGCCAGCGCTGGCTGCCCAGCTGCCATGCAAGTGGAGAGAAAGGTCTCCAAGGCTGTGCAAACGTTTTGGCTCGGCACCGCTGCATGCACGGAGTGTGATCTAAAAGATGCTGCCTGCTCTATATTGAGCCGCCAGTGGAAGTAGCCTGCCTCTGGCCGTAATCAATACCTCGATGCTTCAGAAGAAAATATAAACTCTGTCCTGCACCTCGGCCATTGAGAACTGTTGTACAAAGGTCAGAGCTTCCCTGATCCCCATTGCTAACTTCACCACGGAAAACTAAATTAAGGTCTGAATAATAAGTCCTGTTTACCCTTGTTATGTTAGCCTGCACAGCTACAGATATTATTAATCATCTTAATGTTGTACAGGCCTGCTTAAACTCCAGATGCAGAGCCACAATCTGATCTCGGTTATACTGGTACAAACTCAAAGTACCGGTAATTTCATTTGAAAGGATGTCATTGGGGTTAGTTTCCAAGTTGCCTTTGGACTGCATAAATTTTGTTGTCCTCTCCTAGTCATAACACACTTTTATTGTCATAAATTATTTATTCTAGAGTCAAACCATTATAAGACTGGGTTTATATGAAGCGGTATTTTCACTTGAGACAGGAATTTATTATAAAGACATTTAAAACTGGTTACACACTACATTTCACGTTTCATTCTCAGCAAGTTGAAGGGTATGATGTCATTAAAAAAATCATTCAAAATTCACACAGATGTAAGCAATAACAGATTCTGCCTCAGGCAGTTTGTCTTCATAACTACAGAGTTGAGTTTATGGATTGGCTACCCGTGTTTATTACATACAAATAATAATAATAAAAAACCCACTGAAAGAACATTATTAAAGTTTCAAAATCAAGCATGCAGTGCCTCAGTACCAGAACTAAGGTTGTTGGTGTGTCCTTTAATCACTCCCTATCTGTTTATGGCTTATGAGACTGGTTGCAATTATATGATCACATACTTTTTTCCTTCCTCAAACATCTCCAGATTGTTGGTATTCATTTAATGAGCAGGTGTTTAATATTTTGCTTTAGTTGTACCATTTAGTGGGTGGCCTCCTGACATACTTCTCAAACTTCTCTTCAAAGACAGAATTATTAATTTCCTTATGACCTCCATTACACCTTTATTAATCCTTCATAAACAATTGACTTATTTTCATACCTCCTCTCTGAGATGCAATGGAGATTTAAGAAAGCAAAGTTAAAAAAATCTGCTACATTTTGATGCTCAACCTGAGACACAAAACTGCCAATTTTTTTTTTTTTGAGAACTTAGCATCAATTTTGTGTGTTCAAAGTTCAGCTTCCATTGAATTCTATTGCAGCTGATAAAATGTTCACCACTTCTACAAATCAGATTAAGTCAGAAAATAAGGAACACAAAACCACCTGTTCATAATTATGTAAATGAGCGATAGCATCACATAGGAATTCCATGATACTAGCAGGGGGACCTATTGGCAGGGAAACCCATATTTTGTCAGCAGAAGAATAGACATGCTCAAGAACCTATAGCATTTTTCCAGATGCTAGACATAAAACTGTCTAAGCGGCAGAGATTCTTCTCCCCATTTTTCCCAAGCCATTGCTTTTGTCCTATTCCTGGTCTTACCCAGGACCTGCAGGTTGCAGCAGTGTTGGGGCAACTAAATTCAGTTCTAGTCTCTCTCCACAGCTTGAAATCTCAGTCTTTACTCCCTGTTTCAAGTCTGTGTACAAGCCATACATAACATTCACTGCAGCTCTTTGTCCTGAGTGTGCTTAATCAGATTTTTCCTTCCCTGTGCATGTAGTCTCCTGACCCTTCCCAATCCCCAGCTAGGTTTGATCCTACCCTCACCTGTGTGTCTTTGTCAGCTTGTGACAGTGCCTCAACTCCCTCTCTGTTCCAGCCCCTGACTGTGCCAGCTCTTTCCAGCTGCTGACTGCTTCCTTAGCCAATTTGTCTCCTCCTAGCCCACGATATTGCTTTACACAGCTGGAACCCAGCAAGTTCACAAGTCTGGTCTCCCTTCCAACTATCCATGCCTCTCACTTCTTCATACCTCACAGCAAACTGACCCTTCTCTGCTGTGTGTTTGAACTACTCTTGAATTGGAGCTTCTTTTCTCTCAGGCACCCAGAAACAGCCCATCCACACTATTAACACAAGAAAAATTGGTTGAAGTAACCAATCATCATCCCAGGAGAGTGACAGCAGCAGGAGTGCATTGAAGTAGCAGGAAAATGCTGTTCAGACCTGCATTCTACCTGGTGTCTCTAGTGTATGAATTCATATATTTATTTCATTTTTCTTAGACAGGTGTATAATTGGCTAAATTTAATGAAAATTATTTGGACAAGCAAAAAATTACAACTCCAGTATGGTGCAGCTATTTCCCATCAAATTTTAGGTCCCTATTATTCAGTATGAGCGACCTGCATTTCTTAGGACAAAGTTTCCTCCATTCCTCTCCTTCAAAACCTCTCCCATTTCCCTCCCATTACCCCTTTCACATCACAACTGAAGGAAATTCAACATTCTTAGAGATGAATGAATTATTTTGTCTTTTTAAAAAAAAAAAAAAAATCACTTTTCCAATCACTCAAGGAAAATTTTGGATAAAGCCTTTTAGTTTGACAAAACAATTAAAACTGGACAAAGTAACAAAAACATAGCTTGTTATGCTTAATGCTAAGCAATGCACTTGGTTTGTCTGTACTTATATGGATCTAGAAGGAAATAACTTAATGAAACTTTCTGTAAGTTTGCAATATTATCTTATTTGAAACTTATCTCCTAAGAAGAGCTCAGACCAACCCCTGCTCTGAGCTCATGCACAATACACTCTACATTTTGTATTTGGTTTTCAACAGATGATCCTAAACCAAGAAATGTAGATTCAGATCAGCACCTGCGTAGGCGATTTAGAGATACTGGTTCATTCACATCAAATTTATATAACTCTGCATGTGCTTGTATGTTGGCTTGGTCTGCATATAAAAAATTGGTTTAGACCATGTTTATAAAAGCTGCCTGTTAATAGTTAAGAAGCGAACTTATGCATATTTATGAAATTGCTACTTGTGGCTTTAAATGCTTCTATACAGGAGATAAGAAAATAAATTTCCATCACATTTTGAGGAGAACCCAGCTGAGGAGACAGTAAATGGCCCAAAGGTCATTAGGTAAATCACTCAATTCCACATCAAGGCAATTTAGAAGTACACATATAGGTTTGTTTAAGATCAGCTTCTCAAACTGTGTATTTTCCAAAACAGTTAAGAAGTTGCTAGAAAATAAATAGCTGTGTAAGTACAGATTCCACTTAGCAAGGACGTGACAATACCAGTAACTGCTATCTCCATTTTTCCATCATCCCTGCATTTTGTACAGTGTGAATCAGGAAAGAACAAGTTCTCTCTCATGTTGTTTCCTATATTTGTATCACTCAGACAACCCCTTGAATATGTCCAATAGCTAATTATGCAGCTATAAAGTGATCAGAGTGAATGCCATTGCCAATGCAATTAACATTCTTTATGTGAGATTAACTGGATTTGAGTCACCTGCATAACTTGCTTACAATGGTAATCTCTCAGGAGACAGAGCGTTGCCTGCCCAAGCATGCTAAATAAAGAAGGTTTCGTCAGGCAGCCAGGTCAAATTTAGTTTCAGAGCTAAAATTGAGAAAAAATCTTTTCATTTTTTTCTTTTGAAATGGTTTGTCCATAAATAAAGCCTTGTGGTATAATTAAACATTGTTACTCTGTCAACAGCATTCTGAAAAAAATACATTCAAGAAACAACAAGAAAGGGTAATAAATTAAAATCATAGGCATATATAAAAATTTTAATATAGCTTTTTTATAAGCTTTCACTGAGTAAATAAAGTACCCACTTCCCAGGCTTTCTCTGATGAATATTAAAAATCTTTGAAGAGAACTATAAAATAGGTCATGGTTATATGTCATGTCAACCAGTCATGCTATTAGTAGGGTGACCTTTATAACTTCAGAGCAAACTTTGCTTGCAGTTATAAAAGGAGATTGTTAATGCAGTCTGAACACACACCTACAATATGTTGCAGTGCTTGAGATATGTGCTGCAAGAAAACCTGCAGGATTGATCCTAACCAGAAACATAGGAAAATCCTTCTCTTGCTTTGGGTGCTGACACAAGTTAACCCCAGAACTCAATTATTCCACTATTTAACAGTTGGTCTGAGTATCACAGTCTATTAGAGAGACTCAGATGACCTTCAGAGGTATTATTGCCCTTTCTCTGTTCCTCAAAAAGTTGAGACAGCCATACATGGGATCTCAATCTAATTAAAATGATCCTAACTACCTTAATATATTTTCTCTGCTGAGGCAACTGCTAGAGTGAAGGATTTGATGGTCCCCATAATGCAGAGGCTCAATCTGATTTAAAACTGTTTTCTCTGTCTTTGCTGCAGAGAAGGCATATTTTTTTTAATGTTTTCATGTTCTAGAAAGAATTATTAAAAAACTAACTAAAAGGCTTTGGGGAGGGATTTAATAGCAAATAGTTTAAAAGCTTTTTTCATGTTAGCATTCTGATGTAAAGAAAAAAAAAGAAATGTTAGGTGGTTGGGATTTTCACTTCAGAATGCTGTCAATAGCACAGATATTTCATTAACTGCAACATGATCTGGAAAAAGTAAAGCTCTCTGCCAAAAATGAAGATGTGGAAGAAGATCACACTAAATTTACTTATGTTGGCCACATAAAGAAAACACTACTGCAAAAGCAGATAGTTTTATATTTAAAGGCATTCTTCTACTGCCTCTTTTTAGGCACTATTCCATTTTTCATTTGAGAAATAAGCACTTGTGTAGATATTGGAAACTTTTACACGCCAAGCAGCACCCCAGATGTGATAAGCTTACACAGTCAAGGCACAGAGCACTGTTAAAAGGCACATGCAAATAAAGTAGAATGATTTTTATCAGTTGCCAGTGGCTTTTTTCCCCTTATATATACACCTACAATCATGTTAATTTCAGTTTTTACCGAGCATTACGTACAGACTTTGGAGACCACATCAGACCCTTTTTAACAGCAGTATCATTATCCTAATACAACTTGTCAGTATCTGTGGATAACAAATACTGCAAAGCCAAACTGGCTGTTTGACAACTGCAACAAGTACACCGCAAGCACAAAATACAGGGATTTGAAGAAAAACAAGAGCTTTGCTCTGACGTTTGTGATACACCCTGACAACTTCTCTGACTTGAACTACAAATGTATACCCGCTGTCTTGAACTGTGCACGTATACCTGGTTTTGGCAGATCTTCCACGTGGCTGGGAAAGATTCTGGGGCTAATTCCCAGGACACACTGGGACAAGACTCTCTGCCAAAGCCTTCCACATAGTCAGAGCTCAGCAAAGTAAAATGAGGCCCAGCATCTTCATTATGGGATTTTCAGAATTTTTCCCTGTAACATCATGCCATCATAGCATACTTTTTCTGGAACTATGGTATCTCTTTCAGCCTGACAATGTCTAGAGAACATCAAACACAAATGCTTCTTCAAGCATCAGACAAAAATACCTTTTCTTCCCACAGGACCTTATTAGCTGAAAAAACATTCAGGTACCAAAGCTAAAATCAAAGATTAATCCAAAACAATCTTTAATATGTCTGAATTGACATATCTTTTAAGACATTTTTGTACTCTTCTTAGTTATGCTTTATATTCTTTTGAGGCTTTTCTAAATATAACTTTTTCCACTGCTTGATGCCAGCCTCTTGAAGTTGATATATTAAGGCTTTCATTGATTTCACTGAGCTTCAGAATCAATATACAAGATATACCTTTGTACATTCTCTTCAAACATACCATTTTAAGTCCAAAGGAAAAAAAATAAAAGGAGTCTGAAATAGTTAAAACAACTTGAAAACTTATGGGAGAACAGTGCAGTTGTATGGCAAAATGATAAAAGGTTAACTTAAAAAGTAATACTTTATTTAATTACTGGTTCTGTATTATATATTTACAAACCAAGATTTCTTACAAATTGGAATGAAACTTTTTCTGGTTTGCATCTTTCTTTAATTCTGTTCATCCAAAGGCTATGAACCCAAACACAAGCAAAACCTAATTTATACCACTTACACTTCTGATTTTGGCCTTTAGAATAGTCTGTCCATAATAATAAAGTACTGTGCTGCCTTTTTTTATGAATGTTAGGACTGATGGATTAGTTATTAACTTCCTTTAAAAGCCAACTTAAGACTGTGAACAGATCCTGTCTTCTTGCTTTACTCCAAGATTACACCTTGGAGTTTCACAAAGGCAAAAACTAGCAGTAGTGCTTGGAAGAGAAGGCTGAAAAAACGTAATGCATCATTGTCACTACTCAAAACATGAGAATAATGTTGGGAAGCACCGCTTATACGATCAGTCTGCTTTACAATATCTTACTGTGAAAGTTTGGCAATTTTCTGCTAGTAGAAGAATCATGACTTGGGAACAAAAGAAATGCAATCTGCACCAACACTAACAGTATGCTGTTAGCAGTGCTTCAATGTTGAAAACTAGGCTTCTGATGCAGACAGAGTTGAAAAAAAGAATAATTACTTGTTTTGTGAAAGTTCTACATGTATTATCCAAAACTATCTCTCAGCAAAGTTTATTGAATAGGTACCCAGCCAAGTGGATACATTCTGCACATGGAAAATGTTCATTTTCTCCTCCTCCTTCTTCCCAAGGTTCTTATTGCTTATTTTATTTTATTGTTTTTGAACTCAGGAAAGGTGTAATCTTTTAGGTTAGGCTTCCATGCTATTCCTCTAGGGCCGCAAGTTACCACCACACTGACTCGTTTTTTCCAGAGGCAATGCCTCAAGCCAAATTTACTGTACAGGGAGCCAGAGGTCTGTCATGAGTCAGTCACACACTGAAATTAACTTCAGGTATTACAAAAAAGAACTGCAAAGCCAAAAGTAACAAGTGGCTGATTCCTGGAAAGGTTTGAGAACTAGTGTGAAACAGTTCCTTTCCCTACAGAGTGGCATGTTTACTAAGGCCCCCTTCACGCTATGGAAAGGGTTTAGGAGTTTGTTATTTGGAAAAGGAATAGAGACATTAATAATCAGATAATTAATACACAGTCTTCTCCAGAATCAGCATCAGCTGTAGGCTTGCCAGCCACTTTATTATATTCTCTAAGTCTCTTAGCTAAGGTATCTTAATTTTAATTATAAAGCTCATTTTCAAATATGTTCAAAACAGTTCAAGTTGGGCATATTAATAACATACACATATTTTGATATATTTAGCGTATTTTTCTCAACATTTGCAGTACTCCCATGTTCCTCAAACCTGTGAGTCATATTAGAGGAAGGCTGTGGACTTTACAGGTGACCCGTGGTTTTGCCTGTGTTCAGTGAAGTCAACTTGAACATGCACAACCAATCTGATATTTCCCAGAGTTGCTGGACTTATTTGATTTACTGTGTATGTTTAGACTGATTGGACTGTCCAGGAGATACATTGCTTCCTGGAAACACCATGGATAATGCTCTCCAGTGCATTGTGTGTTTGCACCTTCCCACACATGAGCTCCTGCTTGGAGTTCAGGAATGGAACAGAACTAACTGTTCTGCTGGTGAAAGGGTAAGCCAAGCCACCTCCTTTTGTATGGAGCAGAGACCTGGACACATCTGTACAGTGAGCCCAGTACACCAACACAGAGCTCCAGGGCCAAGGGGCAGCCAGGAAGTGGGCACTGGATAGTTGAATCGTATTGTCAAACATTAGATCATAACCTGAGCACCTGCTTCTGGCATGTTATTCTTGTACCATGAAAAGGACAATAGGAAGGGAACATGTAGATAGAAGGGGAATTTTAGATAGCAAAATGCCTAGATAGGAAAATAATTTAAAATACAATTTTCTGTAGGTAGTCTAGCACAATTACGAAGAATTAAAATATCTGATTTCGTTTATTGCTGATTTTGTTCAGTATTCACAACATTGGCTTAGATTATATTTTATGAGTTGATTGTTATGATTAAATCCTGTAAAAAAAATCAGAATATTGTAATTGGCTATGTATTATTTTACATATCAAGACAAACATAATATGTTTCATAGCTCTGCAGGATATGAAATTATGTGCATATTTCAGTTTTTATTCCTACAATTCAATGCTTTTTAACAAATTATTTTCTTAAGGATTTCTTAAGGCTTCGTAGTTTAGAACTGCAATCTGCTTGCTATCCACAGAGAGTATTACCAGGGATTATCAGTACTTAAACTGATGAAGAAGATATGTCATGTCTCTTTTACATCTGTATAAAGCACAACTTCAACAGATTGCTGCAAAGGACATAATAATTTGATAGAGATTCTTTCTGCCATTTTTTTTGCAAGGTGTACTAGTTCTGTCTTTAGAAGTCATATGCTTCCATGAATTCACAACAAACTAAGTGGAGTGGAAGCCTTCACAGTCTTGTAATGCTGGAAAGCAACAAACTCTCAGTCACTCATGGATCTTGTCTAGCAGAAACTTTTCTGTGCCTTTTGTAAATCCCATAATGTGCTTTTTCTAAAGTGGACATACATGCAAATACAGATGGTAATATGTGTGACTGGGTTTTCCAGTGCATCATATTAGACAGAAAGTGAAAAAATTAGGAGCATTTGCTTCAGAAAGGGTGTTAGGATTTCTATGAAAAGTCTTACTGGAATTACAAGCAGTTTTGTTTGGAATTTTGGTATTGTATCAAGGACATCAAAGAGGTGTAGCAGGAGGGAACATTTAACATTCTTTTTTTATATGCATGTATGTTTTATCTTTAGCAGTGAGGGTTTTTTTCCTTATTGATTTTCTTTTGTTTGCTCAAGTTGTCTCAACTAATTCCTACTAAACCATAGCTAATGGTAAATAGAAATGTCATGGCTGCAGGATGTACCACAGCAGGATTTTGCAGCTTTGCTTCTTATTCAGCTGTTAGGATGGATCCAGCTCTAGGTTCAGTATTACTTTATTCTTGCTCTAGACCCTAACCATAAGGGAAATGTTCCTAACAACTTCTTGTCTTGCCCATCAGGTCTGGAAGCTTTCACACAGGAAAGATATGCATTTTTGATCCATTCAGCAGCATCAAGAACCTAAATGATGCCCTGGCTTACAGAATGAAAGGCTGTTTCATGCCCTTTAAAAAACAAGTGACAAAATTATATGTCTGTATTGAAGAAGTTGATCTTGGGATTTTCTCCAATGACTTTTAACTGATGAATTGAGCTCTTTTGTGCTCTCCTACAAAGGTTTGATTTCACAACCCCACAGGAATAAGGAATTATCTAAATAGGCAAAGCTGGTCCAAATCTCTGCTAAGCAGTCATTGTCAACTGTATTAGAAGTAGCTTAATTACGTTTGGCAATTTGGTGAGGGAGAGCATTATATCTTGCATTACCGTCTATGATTGTATGCATACCACTAAGACTGAAACTATGCACTTAGAAAGAAAATGTTGAGCCATCACAGCTCCATAATTATAAATTGCAGCCTTTGAAACCTGGTCCTCTTCAGAAACTGTGAACTGCATCTTAAGCAGTACTACTGTGGTTTGTTAACCTTGTTTTAGCTCATATTTTGATGAGTCACCCAGGTCAATTCAGTCTATGACATCTGTAGTGAAAAGCAAACAAAAGGTTGAGTTGCTTTACCAAAAACAGTCAGCTCTGCTGGATCGCTGTCTCGCTCCCCCACCATGTTTGTTCCAACACAAGTGTACATGCCCGCATCACTTTTTCTTGTGTTGGAGATCATCAGCTTCCCACCACGTATCTGTTTCAAAACAAAGAATATATTTTTAACTTCAGATAAAAAAAGATATCAGAAAAAAGCTACCTTCTTAGGCAGCAAGTTCCACAACTAAGGCATTTAAAATTTTGTTTGCAAATACAAGTACAGCTTTAAAATTATAATCCTATATATTTAAATATCTTTAAGCTGTTATAGAAACACATTTTATCATACTTACTGATTTTAACTGCATTTAATTTTTTTCTTTGGTTTTCATTAAATGCTTTACATTTCAGAGTTTACACTTCTTGCTGCCTCTTTGGCAATGCAGAGCGCTTCTATTTCTTGCATGATGACATATAAAGCACTCTTAACATCTCTCTCAAGAAAAAGGCAATTTTACTTAGTTTTATTTAGTTTATTTTATTGGTGTCTGAACAGTTTCCTTGTTTACTGATTAAGACAGATTTTCTCTTTTCCTTGATGCAAACAGGCTGAATCTATCCCAAACTGAGAATTCACCTGACTCCCTTAAGACTTTTAACATTTTCATGGCTACAAAGGGTGCTTATTAGTGTGCAAGAGCAGGGCAGTTGAAAGAAATAAAGTAACAAATCTGCAGCTCATGAAGTTACAGACAGTGTCAAAAGTTAGACAATAGCATGCTTCAGAATAAGCTAGGAATATAGCCAAAGAAATTTGAGAGTCAGGGAATGATAACCAGCTCCCTGGCATTTTTCCTTCTACTCAAGTAGAACCTAGCAGAGACAGCCTGGCCCACGAATAGCAACTACCTATAGTTTAGCTTGAAATACGTCCTTAGGCATCCAAAGCCACAAACAAGCTTCCTGATAGGACTTTGGTACTGAATGTCAGCACTGACTGAGTCACACATCATTACATACAACATAAGACTTTATTGAAGGAATATTAATAGTGAAAAGCTAAGCACTTAAAAATTAGGAATTAAATACGTGCCCGCACCCTTATTTATCCCATTTCTTGCAAACACCATGACAGAATTCTAATAACTTAAGTATTCCTGCTGAACCCATTTTCCTTCAGTACAAGGAACGAACTGCCACAGAATTCAACCAGCGTTACTCCTTTACTCAAAATGTATTCCTACTCAGGAACAACCACTCTTTAGAACATAACTTCAGTCTTCATGTAGAACACACATCCCCATTACTACACTAAATACAACATTACCAGTATCATCCTAAGCTGTTGGTTTTTTTTTTTCACATGGAGTATTTGTGTACCTCATAGATATGACTGTATCTTAAAACACCTCTTTGATATAAGGTCTGATATTCTCATTTCACTGAACTGAGATCTAGAAAAGGTAAGGCAAAATTCGTCAAAGACATCCACTGAGTCCCCCATCTAACAGCCCGCCTTACACAACCAAATCTACAGCTCTAATGGGACCTCTGTTACACTGGTTATACAAACCAAGCCTCAGGAAGTTAAAGTTGGAGACCCAAACCAGAGGGAATAATCAACCCTCCCCCCTCATTTGGGAAAGGTCAGAAGGGCAAACTGCCAAGAGTAATGATGAGTCTCTATGGGAAAAGCTATAAAGCTGTAAAGTTCTGCTGCACCCAGCTGTGGGGTTTGATGCAGGCCCTTGTGTCTATTCGCAGCCACCTCAGTTGCACTCACACTGATCCGCTCTTCCTTGTCATCAATACGGACTTTATCTTTCTTCCAGTAGATGGTAGGCTCGGGGTGTCCACGAGGTGGCTGGCACTCCAATATGGCAGGCTCTCCAGCTGCCACCACAACATCTGTAGGGTTTTGGCGGAAGTCATCCCGTAGCACTATTGCAGAAAAATGAGGGAAAGAAGAAAAAAATTACTAGAAGTGATGACATTGTAGGTGCAGGGGGAAAAATTACATGCAGATACATATAATATTAAACAATCAAACAAAAAAAGTCTCAACCATTATTAGGTGATGACTTTGCCTCATATTTACTATGAAAGATCTCATAAAAGAAGTTGCCTAAGGTGTGACCTTTTGTTCAATGGAGGCAGATTTCACATACATGTTTTTTTTCCCCTTGTTTTTTCTCCAGATAAGAACATGGATCTGCATTTAAGTTAGAAAGACCTGTAGCACCCATTACAGTTTTTAGCCTTGACAAGGTTGCTTCCCATCCTTGCAAAAGTAATATTGCAGGTCTGATGTTGTGTTCATAACAAAAATCAACATGCTGAACATCTGGCTTGCCTGGATCTTCAACTTCAGCATAAGCTAGGTAAAGCGAGACAACTGATACTGAATTGCAGTTACAACTTGATTAAGGGTATTGTTATTATTGTTATCACCAAATATATGCCAAAGTAATCACCAGTTATGAAAGGTGTCAGAGAAATCAAGCTGATGGTAGTGTGCTTCCAGCACGTTTATTTCTTCCTTTTTTTTTTTTTAGTTTTAATATTTCTGCAACTTGACCAGTGCTGACCCACGACATTGAAAGAGCATTTAAATCACCAAACTGTTTGAGAACAAAATTAGGCAACACAGGCCAGCTTCATGTGTAAATCAAGCTTCTGTAAAGAAGGATTAAGTCCAACTAGCTGGCTTCGGTGTGTTAAAATGACATCCACTTCATCATTATTCTTCTATGTGTGTCCTAGTCTCTAGGTTAATTGACATTCTTATAAACATAAAACTGAAAATAGCTCTAGATGAGCTACTGAAATAGAATTTAGGGCATTTCCCCTCCTTGAATTTCAGCTACGTATGGCTTTCATTACAGCTTTAAAACAGTTCTCGCCCTTAATGGAACCAAGGCCCTCTGAGAAATTAGAAAACACTGTATCCTCATGAAGGGGCAAGTCAGGAAGAGTTCAGCAGAAATTGCTCAGTCTCATTTCATAAGCAGAGATAATTTACTGCTTTCAATGTTAATAAAATGTGCCCCGTTTTAACATTTGGAACTGAATATTTTTCTCTTCTGTAATAAGCCAGAAGAAAATATGATTAATACATACAAGAATTGGTTTCTGCATGGGCTGAGGCGAATGGGCTGTATATATGTGACACTCAGAATGACATATGAGGGAACTTTTGTTGTTCCCCAGTTTGGGATACACAGGTAGATCCCAGAGGAAAGAGGGAATTAATTGGAAGTTAATTCCTTTTCTAACCAAAAAAAAAAAAAAAAAAAAAAAAAAAAAGACTGATTATTTAGGTCTTGCTCTTGAAGCATAAAATAAAAGTGACAGGACACAGTTGGCAACAAAAGCAGCCCTGGCAAGAACCCATAGTCTTCTTAAGTGACACACCCAATTGACAACTCTTTTCTAAAAAATAACAAAAAACTCAGCCCCAAAGTATTTCTCATTAATACCAATCTCTCATACACTTTTGATTCACAATAATCAAATTGACAGAAATGGATTTTTTTAGATCTTCAAGATCAAATGGAAGAAATAAATTATGCAAAGCATAACACAGAAACAGTAAGATGAAGATCATGGACTGCTGACTATTTGGCATTACAACATTTTGCAAAGCCAAGAAAGCTAATACCACAGCAAGTTCAGGGAAAGACCAGGAAAAAAAAAGTCTTACAATATTGCATATTTTGGGAAGCATCTTTATGTGTCTCTGTGATCGCTATGATACATAGCAAGAAAAAAGACTTCCAGGCAATGTTATGCCCTCTTTCATATAACTGGCAAATGGATAAATGTCAAAATTTTCCACTATTATTACACATAAAATAAATATTATTTTTTATTGTCTTGATCCTTTGTACAATTACAGATCTTCAGTGCAAATCCATTAGTGGAAAATCCCCAGAAAATCAGCAGATCCTACAACATAATGACTTTATACTCCTGACTCCTAACTCCTGACAGCAATATTAAGGAAAGCATTTTCCTTGAATGTTTCACAGGGCTATATGAAGCTGACAAATACAGTTTCTTGGGGTGATACGCAGCAAATTACATTAACTTTCTTTGAATCATCCCAGCAACTGTGTAAGGTTCAAATCAGCCTCAGAATATGAGGCTAAGAGGTGATTTGATTTTATCAAATTCCTTTACCCAAGTCTTACTGCAAATCTGGCTTGAATGGAAGACAAAATTGATGCTACAGGGTTTACTTAATCTTGCTCTATACCTCAGCACATATGTGAATCTTGAATAGATATATCTAACCATTTCCATCTAAAGCATTCTGTTTTGGAGAAAAACAAAAAAAGGTTGGAGAAAAATGAAATAGGGAAAAAATAAAGCATGGACAAAAAAACAAAGATAAGAGAAAAATGTGTGGAATATAAATTAAAGACAGAAAACAACCCAGAGAAAGAGACAAGTAGCACTGTAAATTTAGGGAGAGAGAAAACAAAACCCAAGTAAAGGTAAGAAAATTAGTAAGAATAAAAGCAGAGAGAAAAACAAGGTGAAGAGCAGAGGCTGCCATTCCTGTGATTCAGTGCTTTTAATGCAATATAACAACTATGATAAAACATAGATATTAATCTGATTGGTACAGCCATCCCAGCACATCCAAACATCACCCCAGAGAGAAGCTGGGAAGAGGTAGGGCCCGTGTGGAGGAGACCAGGGCAGGAGCTGGCAAGCTCATCTGTCCCACTCCAGTGGTAAAGAAAGACACAGAAGAAAGGAACATCAACTGGAAGTTGAGTTCACACTTATTAGCACAGTAAATGGAAAAGTCGCAGCACAGCTTAGTGCATTCACCATATCTAATGGCACAATCATCTGTGAAAAGAGAAAAATGGTCCAGAGCTGCAGAATATTCCTCAGCCAATTATCCACAATTGCTGGGTACTTCCAGATAACTACCAGTGTGCCTGAGCAGATAGCCCTGTCCACACGCTGGCAAGAGGCTTTTGTCCACTTGAGAAGCCAGCTTTCCTCAGGGCCCCTCTTGGCACAGCAAAAATACTAGCAAAATTTTAAATATTCAACACAAGTGAAACATCAGGCTCCTCTTCCTCATCCCATGTTCTTACTTTGCCTTAGCTGCTCCGCTCTGCCAGCCCAACAGCAGAGCAAACATCCTCATGTTTCTAGAGGCAAAGCCTTGGAAGGGCAAAATCTTCCAGACAGTTAAATCTTGCTGCCGGTGTAGGCCCCGGGGGACCAAGGATCTGAAAAGGACGGCTAAGTCGTGCACACAGCCTACAACGGTGCGGCGGACAATTAAAGTTTGATCGGTCTCTTTGTCGCTCAAACAAGCTGATGCTGCTCAAACAAGATAGATGTCTGGGAGCTGCCACATTGGTCTTTAAGGCATGCAAAGTCCTGTACAGCCATTTACAGGTACCCGCAAACGTAATCACGGAAAGCAAGCACATCCAGCCACGGCAGCGCCGAGATAAACGCCGGCAGGCCTTGCACCTGCTGGGGCAGGGGAGGAAGCAGAAAAGGAGCCCCGCTACCAAGGCAACCGCTTCCCAGCACCTGCCAGCTTAGGCCCAAATCCAGGCCTCAGTCAGACTGGTGCTCATAAACTCAGGGAATTACATGGAAACTGAATTAATTTCCTCAACTGAGGCTCCAGCAATTTGTTTAAAGGAAGCAGAGATAAAGCCACGACGTTTACAGCGTAGGAGGGAAGGTGGTGGGGTTAAAATTATTCTAGGCTAGATATCCATGCCTTAATCCTACTTTCCACTACAACAGCTTTCAGGCCTTTAGAAAGAAAACATTTTTATAGGATTTACATTTACATGATGATTACAAATAACCATCTGTCCGCTTCCACTTTTTCAATCTGGTCCATGTCCCACGAGCCCACAGCCTATGGTCAGAGCAGCTAAGCTGGAAGGAAGAAGTGGATGCCCGTCAGGAGGCTTTGGGATAATTGCATTCTTCTCCCACCAGCGCTCGGCTCTCCACCTCCTCCCCCCGGCACACACAGCGAACATCTGAGATTACTGGGAACGGAAGGGAGGGAAAGACTATCTTTTTTTGCCTTTTTCAATGCATGATAATGTCTTAAAACACAGCTACATCTGTCGTGCTGACTAGAGGGTATAAAGAGATATTGAGTAAATATTAATGTGCTTCTGTAACTTGGGTCCTGGTAGTTTATCTTCCCCCTCCTATTCTGTATTGTGCTTATCTCAGGATAATATTATTATATAAAGATTTTATGCAGCCACATTGGTGGCAGGTTGGTCACCTGCCACATGCAGGTATGTGTCCCCTGATCCAAAGCACTGCCCCACAGTCATTTTCCTAAATCCTCATCTCTCCACCACTGCTTTGGTGCTTCTGTCCTCTGATACATACTGATACACTCAATAAACATGAATTATTGTGTCAAATAACTGCCCAGATGTCATGCAGTGGGCAGATTAAAGGATTATTATACTTTACACAGCGTATGGTGCAGGGGGGTGTTTTAGAACTTGGCTAATGTGTATGATCTGCTGCAATGGTCCCTGAGCAAGCCAGAACTACCGCTGAAACAGGATCACTGAAAAATAACAAGGGGTCACAGACAAACTTCCTCATGAATAATAATAACAATACACTTTATCTGAGGAGGATTCTGCCCTACCCCTTTGTTTCAGCAACTCTCTCATATTCTGTAAGGAAATTTTTTATTAAATCATAACATAGGCAATAGTTTTAGGCAAGGCTCCCAGGTAGTTTCTGGGCTCCTTTGGCATGTGTATTGCCTGGGAAAAGTTGCCATCTTTTTTTAAAAAAGAAGATGATAAGGGACTATAACTTATTTTTCCCCCCATTCTTTTTCCCATGCTTCACCTATCTCCTGATACAGATATTGCCTAGGAGACATGAATACTAGCTAATTTACCATGACTCAAAATGTTCCAACTTTACTTTAAAATAAGGCCCCAAACCCACAAGATTCATTTTTAGAGGCGTTAGGATATTTTCAAAGAGTTCAGCAGCTGCAACAATGTTTGATTAGTAGGGTCCCTAGAAATCAAAGTGAGGAAGTGAGCAGCAGGGAGATAACTGCATCAAGAAACAAGAGAATCTTCTTTCCTTGCAGATTCAGCAACTTTCTTTAGCTTCATCCCTTTTTCTCACTTATATTTCATGTGCTTCTGAACTCAGTAAGCTACTCAGTACTTACAGTTAAAGGTAGCTTGCTCTTTATTCTCTGGCCTCGGCAAAGACCAAAATACGAAAAACCACTCCATTCTGACACACTTTCTAAAACTTCTAACAGCTCATATATAAGGATATAGACATTTACAGAATTTGGACTTTGTGGTGAGCATTAATGTCTAAACATAAAAGTGGAGATCCTTGCTTCTAAAAACCAGAATCTATTAAACCAGGTGAACAGACAATTTCAGTCTTAGAAATCAGGTGCATGAACTGACACTGACAAGTAAGTAGATTCCCAAAAGAGTTAGCTGGAGACAGATAGATTTTTTCCACTCCTCTAAATTTCAGTTTGAGGTGTACCCCAACTAGCTGGCTCCACAAAGGTCAGGAAAGAAGATAGGCTTTTTCCTTTCTTATTTACAGCACACGCTGCAAGATCAGACCTTGAAATCTTTCTTCAACAGTTAACCCAATTAAGGGCACTGTTGACCTATTTTCCCTTTTACACAATTACACAGGTATAAAAGTGATAGTTAGTGCAGACATAGCTTATGATTTGTTTCTGATTTTTTAAAGGCTGCTATTTGTGCTGAATTAAACATATGCACTACAGCCTGAATACACTTACTGAAAAATTGTATAATGTCCTTGCCTTTCTTGTGATTCATTGTGATCACTTGAATGCAATCTGACATCTCCATAATTTTTTATGAAAGATTTTATTTCACTACTAGATAGCATGAAGATTGGAGATTTTTCTAATATGGAACATAACATATTTATGTTTAAGCTTCGTGATTGAAAATAAAGTTCTATCACCTGTCTTCATTGCAATGAAGCCTCAATAGCCTTCTCTCTTTTTTAAACTCCCGCCTCCTTCCACCAACAAATTCTGAATGCTGCAGCTAACAGTCAGCAATCTCATTACCCATCTGCTATAAATCTTCAAAAGCATCACTGTGTTTTGACAGTTAAGAAAGGCAAAGGGAAGCAATAAGCATAACCAAGTATTCTTTATGACTGCAAATATCCTCAGGACCACATTTAAGTAATTTCAGAAATCTAAAGCTATACAACGTAATATGTTGAAAAATTTTCTCTAGGATACAGAGCAGATTTCTTTTTTCTCATACTTAAAACATAATCACTCTTGATGAATGCACTGCACAGATAGATAATGCTAACAAGAGACACGTTACCAAGAGTTTTATTTCATTGAAACTAAAAGCCCTATTGCTTGCTTAAAAGTTCAGAGACTTTCTAGAAGAACTGGTGCCACAATTGCAGACAACAAACTTTGAAAAATATGCATGATCTGTTCTAAGTCATACGATTTAACAAGGATCAGACATTTAGCAGTTTACAAGGGCAGTTATTTAATGACCCTTTAAATTCAAGTCTGACGTTAGCTTTTATGTGGTCTTCACATTTAATGGGACTACATATTCAGAAAATCATGGGGAAGTAATTTATTTTTTTCCCAACTAATGTGAATATCAGATATGGAACCAAGGACAGCTTCAAAAATCACCACAACTGAACTATTGCACTTCTATTGTTGCTTGTATGTCAGCATGTTTTCTTTGCAGCAAGAATATGGGACTAGTTTCACCAAAAGCACTAGAGAACTCTTCAAATCACATTGACTATGTTTCTCTCCCAGCAATGCAGTAGGGAGGACTGTGTTTGGTTAAAAAGGTAAGAATACAGAATCCCTTGTAGGCTACTGTCAGAAAAAGGATAAACCAGGCTGGACAGACCTTTGCTCTCCTGCAGTACAGCCATTCTTAGATTCTAATAAGCAAAATTACAAAAAAAAAAAAAAAACCAAACAAAACCAAACAACCAAAACCAAGCCAAAACCAAACACCCAAAACAAACAAACAAAAGCCAAAAAAACCTCCACCAAACCACCCCAAACTTAAAGGAATTAGAAATATATAAACAATTTTCAAAAGCAATGGCATCCAAAAAACCCTCAGATGTTACTATCAGAGATATATGAATGAAATTCAGGTGGGAGCTTTATGAGTGCTTTGGAAGAGCACACAGAAACTCCACTGTACGTGCAAAGTACAGCAGAGATTCCCCAGAAAGTACAGATTTAATTAGTAAGTGCAGCAACCACAGTATAATAGCATGCAGGTTTACTGTTGTGAGTACAGAAGTAGCACTACTAGGTACTTGCAGCTCTATGCTCAACCTAATGGATGCTGCCTAGAGTCTGACACAGTGTTCAGCAATTTTATTTTTTCTGTTTTCAAACTAAAGCTGGTTCTCCAGCCACCACTTTAGCTGCTTCAGTCCCCTGGGCTTCCAGGTCAAGCCCAGCCAAAACACCTAAAATGTACATGTGCCCTCAGTAAAACAAAGGAAAAAGAACAGATGAGAATCATGAAAATGAATACAAATGAATGAATATTTCTTGTACGAGAAATATAGAATGTTATATGCTTCATTTAATCAATATAATACAGACTGCAATCTCTGAGCTCCACTGAAGTGTGAATAGCCTCTAATAAACTTCTTGTGTACACATGCACAACACATACACAACAGCTGGGATGCTTTCCCATCTTGGCAGGGGGTTACTGCCACATTACTGCTATACTTTAGCCACATTAGGCAAAGCATCAAACAAAATAGGCTGTTGCCCAACATAGGAATTCTCTTCCTTCCATCCCCCCGCCCTCTGTTCCTAACCCTGTTCTCTATCAAGCTTTATCTGTTAATTATAAGCTAAAACTCATCTATTCAGGTTTTTGTGAGCAGGATATTTTTTTTTTTTGTCAGAGCTTTTGTGTTTCTGCCTTCAGAAGTCAGGATTGAAAACAAGATATTTCAGCAGAAGTAGCAAGGCACATATTTCTTGATAAGCTTTCATAACTCTATTGCAAGGGGACTGTGCAGCCACACTTCATCAGACATGAAGCATGAGATGCATCCACAGCTGGTATGCAGAACCAGTGGGAGCCGCCTGCTGCTTCTTGAACACCTCACTTCCCACCCTGCACACTGTCCTGGTGTCAATAGGCCATTTTGGGGTGCTTGCCAGATGCCATTTAAACAGGCCTGCTCTACAAGCTTGGCTTGTCTCACGTCCTCTGTCCCATAAACAGGCACATCATTGCACCCAGGCTCAGCAGCGTCATATCCTGCTGGACCTGACCTCAGTGTGCCTTCTTTAATCGTTAACCTTCTGAAAGGCTTGACTGTTTCCATTTTTAGAATTTGACCCAATAATTTGAGACTGGAAATGCATAAAACATGTTTGCGTGACTATCACTGAGACATGCCCAGTCATTTGAAGCTAGTGGAAAATAAATGCCACGTGAAGGAAGAACTGTATCTAGGTAGTGGGATGGCAGAAGGCTACAAGTCACCAGGTATGTGTACTCACCGCTTCAGCTGTATTTGGCACCCTTTCCATGAATTTACATCAAAACCCCACCCCCTACAACTCCTCCACCATTTATGATTGCATATTATCTTAATTCAATATCATGTTAATACTCTGCAATAAATCAAAAAAAGCAAAGATGGTCCAAAGACATTGTTGATTAAAACTCCAATTTTACCATCTCTGAGGACAGTAAGAACATTTTTTTCTAGTAGTGTTCAAGTGTTGGGTTTTTTTGAAGTTTCATCATTGGACATTTACTACATAAAAGGCTCCTTTCAAATTTAACAGCTATTAACAATCTAACAAGTGCTAGAAGACATTTTTTTCTGGATTATCTTGAACACTACAAATAATTTATTTATCATTTATCACCACATTATTGTACATAATTAATATAAGTTTCCAGAGCTCTAAAGAACTAAAGGAACAACATGATATGTAGACCCTATATTAAATCTTCAGGACAGAGTAATTTGTGTTCTGTCAACATGCTACCAGCTAGGAAAAAATCCACAAACAACTGAATAAGAGAGTAGTTTTCTATAGTCTAAATATGGGAAGAAAGCCACAGATCTGTGACTTTATGCAAAGCAAAGATGAAACTAGTGTAATTTGCAGGAATTCTTTTGTAGTTTTGATCTGCTCAAATAGCATAAGGAATTACTTCTATACAATATGAAATATAACTCAGACTCATTTTCAAAAGAGAAGGATAATATAAGAATTCACATTACTCTCATTATTATTCACTACATTGTGCAAGAGGAAAGAAAAAAATTAAAGAAGCAGGAGCAAAGACCAACCGTAACAGCCTGAAGCAACAATTTTGAAAGTGGAGCTTCAGCGCCCAGAGGGAGACTCGAACCTGGAAGTCCAGCTCCACCCTCCAGTCACACTGTGCTGTGCCTGAGACTCAAAATGACCTTCAGCTGAGTGGTTACACCAGCTCCCAGACATACTGTTGAAAATACACTAGCATAACATTTTGAATTGCAGTAAAGATGAAAAAACTATTTTTTCTAATACCACTTTCCCAAAGTGCTATTTCATGTACAACAAATTTTGCGTAATAGAAAAATGAACAGTACCATAAAACTAGAATAAAATAAATCCCCCACGTCACACATCCTTCTAAACCCTCAGTGCTGAATATTCCTCTGGCAGTTCAGTACAAGAGAAAATCCAGGTGAACTACGGATCTGCTGATGGCTTCAAAATAAGAGAAAACTGTCAAACAGCACAACTCAAATAATTGCTTATTCCAGACTGTAGAGAAGAAACAATCTGAGATGTGCCTGTAAAACAGCCTTTAACAGTGTGTTACTTAATAGCTGGAGCAGCCTTTTGGATGAAGGGCTCACGTTCCTTTTAAGTGTCTTAAAGACCTTTGTAATTCCCACAGTTAGAATATGAAATAATTTTTACAATCTTTCCTCTTCCTTTGGCTTTTTGTATATAAACTACTAGTGTAAAAAAGACTCTATTCCAGCTCAGGCATATTTAATAACTAAATATTGAAATAGATTTTATTTTAAACAGGAATCTCCTGGCACACGTAATTTGTTTCACTCCTTAGCATAGAGTTTAGCTAAACACATAGTACTTGTATCTCTAGCTCCCACAAAAGATCTAATTCCTGTACATTTATATAGTTACTGTCATTCCTCAATTGCATTAGGAAACAAGGGGCTGTACTGACAAGATAAAGTATTCAAGCACCATATGATAGACAAAGTATAATATTGAAACAGGCAGATTAGATTATTAGACTAGACAGGATTGGATGGAGGGAATTTTTAGCCTGCCACAGTATTCACCTGGGATAGATTTTAGGCCAAGTAGTACAAACATTTTATTCTATTCCAATTAGGGGAGGGGGAGGGAAGAACGAAAAGAAAAGAAAAAAAAATATCCTGTTTGGAGAATTTTTAACCCATATCACTCTACTGACCCAGTTCACAGCGTGGATCCACAAGCAACTGAGAGAATGACAAGCTATTACAAGTGGAGGAAATAAGTGGCCAGGAGAGAATAGTACTACTTAAACCAGATTTTCCACCAAGGAAAATGTATTGTTAAACTATGCATTATACTTCCCTATATTTAGAATAAGGAATATATAAAATACAATAGCTCATATAACCAGTGCATGCTGTGGGATTTCTCTGAGACCAGGAGAACTGGAAACATTCTGTAGTTTGCTTGTGCAGCTTCAATTAAGGCAAATTGAATTAAACTCTCCCTTGAGGAGGACCTCTGTAGCTCTGCTCCTCCTTTTCTGAACAATTCCAGATGTAGGTGCGGAACATGTTCAGTTTCTCTCTGAAGACTTCCACACGCCTGGCTGTGCTGCCACATTCATACAAAGAGGTGAGCTTCTGGGGGAGAAAACTTGGGGCACTAAACAATGCTCAGCCAATAGTTGGTTCATGTTTGATTTGTACAATTTTATTCTGTTCACTGGGGCTTCCTTTCTTACTTAGCAACAGATGGATCTGCTAGAAACAACTCAGAAGAGATAGAAAAACTTCTGCTGCTGAACAAATGGGAGTTTAGTACAATGTGGCTCATAATCACACATTCGGTGGCACTTTGCTTTCTTCCTGTCATATCCAGAATTTATTACCTGCTTAACAGCTGCTCTTTGCACTTCCTTTTGAACACCTATTCAATCCAAGGTACTAATTAGACCTCCTTTTTGAATGCCACCAGTGCCCCTTGACTTCTGTTGTAGGAATCAGTAAGGAATGTAGGCATCATCCTTCCAGTGTAGTTCTGCAGGTTCACCTTAGCATTTTGAGGCTCAGCAATCAGAATAGCCACTCTTGGGGCACACCATTTGGTCTGGCCCATGCAGGAGTGATGGAACTCCAGCAGGTCTAACTGCTGACCACAACTCATGATTTTCCTTTCTCAGATGTTTGCTAGAATGCTTTCCCCCACAAAAGCAGGGTACAGGACATCAACTCCATTTTATCAAAATTCATGAAAGCCTTCAACCCCACTGAGGCTTCCCTCACCCCACTAAAAGGCTGTGATTAGTATTGGTGGTTGTTTGGGTTTTGTGGGTTTTTTTGTTTTTGTTTTTTTGTTGTTTGTTTGTTGTTGTTGTTTTTTTATAGCAGGTCACAGGGCTATAGTATGAACAAGACAGCACTATACTAGTTCAGCCCAACTAATATTTTGTTAAGATTTCAAAATTTGTTTCTTGTTCTTTTCTAAGCAGACATCTTAGGCCACTGAGCAAAGATTTTTCAATAGCATTTCAAAAAAATAAACAGAAATGCCAGCACTGGCAGATGCAAAGCAGTAAATCCAGTGTGTAAGTGATTTTGCTGAGCATGAGCAGTTTAACCCTGCATTGTGCAGGGCCTGAACATCAGTGTACATCCCAACGTACAGTGCAGCCAGCACAGAGCTGTTGTGTG
Organism: Microhierax caerulescens; assembly: GCA_035590215.1. NCBI lineage: Eukaryota > Metazoa > Chordata > Aves > Falconiformes > Falconidae > Microhierax > Microhierax caerulescens. Next base: position 108,015,457 of record JAVJGJ010000014.1, on the reverse strand, counting down.
GGAATTCACCTGTGATTTCTGGGCATCTAGGAGCCTGCGATGCAGACATTCAACAGATCACTCTCAGAGTGGACGTGAGTAGAGCTGGCAGTTTGGATTCAAATCTCTACCGGTCCTTTTTAAAATAATAAATCCAAGACATTTATTCATAACTCACCTTCAGATCCTACTGGCGACCGTAAATCCATTAAACTTTGCTTTCACTGTTCATATGATGTTTATAAAAATTGTAGGTGGAATTACAACCGCTAATACAAAGCTTGGCATTTTTTCTCCTCAGATGTAATAATGAGCTGGATAAGAACAAAGTTGACCCAGGGATTTCAGTACAGAAACTTTCATTGGAAACATGAGCAGTAGTGTGCAAACCCATGTTTTTATGTCAATATAATAACAGCATTTCTACACTTATTAATAAGTACAGATCTACTGCTGGATTCTTGGTTGATGGCACATCATAAAATGAATTATATTTCTTCTTAAACTATATAATTAACTCTTAATGAACCCTTCCCTTCTCCCAGTAAATTCAATTTTATCTAATCCTTGGGTTTATGGTAATGTTGAGCTCATTAAAATGTTACTTAAAACTCATTAAAATGCACACTGAGAGGTAACAGCTTCATTACAGTAATATGTTGTAAAAGAAAAAAGAATGCTTTATTATCATTTAATTGTTTCCCAAACTGAATACATTTGCATAGTGATGAGGTTCACAGGATATTTTCAGTAGTACTCAATAATTAAGCAGTTCAGTAATTAAAAATGCATTTTCTAAAAATAATTTTATGTTCTTGCTTACTCCCTGTTGTTTTTTTCAATTGGGAGAAGTGCTCATGTTGATACAGTTTACAGAATCAAGCAACAGTGATACCTGCATTGACATGAAAGATAGAGCAGTCTAAGCCCTTGGCAAATTTCTGTTTCAAAATAAGTTCAAATTGCTACCAACATATTTTACAGGTCAGCCTTTCTACCAAAGCCATAAATATCCTTCCAATCACTTTTTTAACACCAGGGACAACCAGGAGTTATGCAGGGGCCTTTCAAGTGCAAAGCCTTACTATAATTTTCATCATTTATTGTTACTATACACTTGCACATGATCGAACACCTGAACAGAGGTCAGCTGGGACCTAGATGTGGCTTTAGAGGACATCAGAGTAACTGTGAATCCGCCCTAACTCATGTTGCAAGGCAGAAGCCCTCAAGCTGGGGTACTGACCGTAGAGCAGTGTTGTAGTTTTATTCCTGCCTTTCTGCTTTTCCTCTTGCCAGGGGCTGTCGTAGCTCTAGGGCAAAAGGACTTCCCTTGCACAGCCCTGCTAGCTGCATGCCATCTTCCTGCATTCCACCGACAGCACAAGGCTGACAGTACCAATAATAAAATTCTGGCCAAATATGTGCATCAGGAGTAGGATTGGTCTGCACCATAACGGTGGATATTATTATGGTTAGGTATGTGATTAATAGATTTATACTTAACATCCAAGCCTGATCACATTTACTTTAACAATTTCTATTGGAATAGATTGCTGTGCTGGTTTAGAGAAATTCAATGCAAAAGTTAAAGGTCCAGGCTTGTTTTCAATATCTCTCTCCTCTGAGTAGTAAGTAAAAATGTATCACCAGTCAGTCAAAAGCCAGAGATGAAAGTTACATCTTCTCAGTAACCTCGGCACTAAGAGTGTGTAGTGCCCACTATTTGCTATATGCCATTAGCGTGGAAGTTATTTTGCTAACTTTCATTTTAAGAGCCCAAGAAGGGTTACTGGAAAAACTAACACCTTGCCAGGGTGTGGAGCCTAAAATCTTAGATGGGACAAACACATCTATGAAGCCTTGAGTCACTCAAGGAACTGTCTAATTTAATACCATTTAAGAGCCCTTGAAGTATTAATTTAATACCAATCACTGCTCTTTCCTATCGCTTTCAAATACTATTTCCACTCCTATAAAATATACTCTTTTTTTAACATACATGCATCAGAATGCACCCAATATGGATTTTTCCAGCTTGCGAAAGTTGACTAGCATGCTGAAGAGACCAACTTAAAATATGGATGCAGCAGGTTAGACATGTCAGTGTAAGAGGAACAGAGAAAAGCGGTCTGCACTCTTTCAACTTCTGTACTATTAGTAGAGAATAACAGACTAGAACAAAACGTACTAACAGATTCAGCATTTTCAGCAGCTTTGCCTTCCCAAACAAGTGAAAAAAAAATAATAATCACTTATATGTAATAAGATAGCATTCTTGTGGTACCAGGCTGGTACAAAATAAAATCACGTTATCTGGTTTACCATTGTTTTCCTGGGTGAGTCTGAACGATTAACTGATCTCAGTTCCCATATGTAAACAAATAATCAGACTTTTTTTACTCACTTTTTTTGGTTATTTAAATAAATCAGTCTCATAGATTTTTACAATCTCTTCTATGTACTTTGTGTAGTTCCCCACACAGTAGTCCAAATGACAATTCTATAACACGTATCTTAACAAAATGTATAAAAATAAATCCAGGATATCTACTCAGTGAGACATCAGAGCGTAGGCTGAAAATTGTTGTTTAATACAATAAGTCATGTCATATTTTTGAATTTGCTTTTGATATTCCTTTAACAAACCAAACCCTTCTGATGGAGATGCATATTACTGTTTCTACACTAATTTACATGTTATGTTCTCAGCTGTTTCAAAAGAAAACAAACAATGTGCCTTTTTAACAAAGTAAACAAACTCTCATTTTATCTTTATTGCACACACTAGCAGATAAGTAATTTCTCTCAAACACTCAGCAAGATGGCTGGAAATAAATAATTCTGAAAATAAGTAACTGCCATAAGTATCAATGTTGAAAACCCTCTCCATTGTACTTCCATGTATTGACTAAGCAAAATTAAATGAGATACCATAAATATGAAGTAGAAAATAGATGGTACGTTATCTTCTTATAAAAGATGTATAAAAGATACACTATCTTCTTACAAAAGATTACGTTTTATATTTACTAGTTCTGCCGTACATAAACACTGTGTAAACTGAACAAACAGCAGCAAAGTCTGTAAAAAGTTTAACAATGTACTACAGTCTCAGTTTTCAACTGCTGTATATGGGAGGGATGGCCAGTGTATTAAATCCAATGTTTAGCAGAAATATGTAAGTGTGACTAATATTATTTCAAGATTTGTGAAGTCATGGCTATGCATATCCAAACCTCAAGAGGAAGCTCTTCTAATGTGTTAATTTTATGAACACATAAGCAAACAAAACTGATACCGTTTTAATTCAGAACTGATATAATAATTTTTAAAAAGAGAAATATGGAGAAACAGTGCTTTTTTGCTGCCCAAGTCATTCTGTTCACTGCATCCCCCTG
>JAVJGJ010000014.1:107963209-108007048 GCA_035590215.1 Microhierax caerulescens | reverse complement strand
CACACTGGGGGCTCATGCCCAGCCGGCTGTCAACCAGCACCCCCAGCTCCTTTTCCTCCAGGCAGGTTCCCAGCCACCCTTCCCCAAGCCCACAGCATTGTGTGGGGTTGTTGTGACCCAAGTGCAGGACCTGGCACTGAGCCTTGTTGAACCTCACACAATTGGCCTCAGCCCATCAGTGCAGCCTGTCCAGATCCCTCTGCAGAGCCTCCTGCCCTCCAGCAGATCAGCACTCCCCAACAACTTGGTGTCATCTGCAAAGTGACTGAGGGTGCCCTCGATCCCCCTGTGCAGATCATTAGCAAAGGTGTGAAGCAGAACTGGCCCCAATACCAAGCCCAGGGAGCACCACTTGTGTCCGGTCACCAGCTAGGCGTAACTCCATTTACTGCCAGTTGTTTGGCTCGGCCATCCAGCCAGCTTTTACCCCAGCATAGAGTACACCCATCCAAGCCATGAGCAGCCAGTTTCTCCATACCCAAAGAGGATATCTGGACTGAGACTGATTGTTTAAAAATTAGTGTAGACAGTTAATGTAGACAGTTACAGTACCTAACACACAGAACACATCCAGCTAGCAATGTTAATAACTTGTTTGATTAACATTTCAATCGTATGGCTACTTGGAGTGATGGCCAATGCTTAAATTGATCAGATTTTTATCTACCCTTCTCCCAAAATACATTACTGTCTCCAAATTAAATAGCAAGTAATAAAAAAAAAAAAAAGGTACTGCTATTCTTTAAACTATAATATATGAATAATCTCTTTACAGTCATGTAAGTGATCTTGACAATACACCTACCCATTCAGTAATCTTAAAATAAGCATTTGGAAAGACTGAGAAGGGGGTAGAGTTAGGTTGGGTGCACTGATCAGATACGGTAATGCAAGATGGAAAGAAAACTGCTTGCCTAAAGGGCCTAAAGAAGTTATCTATAAAAAGCAGAGCTCTTCCTAAAGCGAGACTGCCAATGTCTTCCAGCTGCCTCCTTCACACAGAGTGCTATTACAAAAGACTCCGTTTAAGGTATATGCAAAAAATTATTTCTTTTTAATTCGTTCTCAAATTCCCATCCAGAAATTAAACACCCAGTTGTACATGTTTCAATGGAAATAAAATTTCTGCAATTCTCTATCCATTTACATTACCCTGAATTCCTCTGGTGTACATCTAGTAGCACAGTGCTTACACATGCTCTGCCTTCCCACTGCCCAGTTTGCAGGTATGCCTGAGGACATAACTCCACGGTCCAACTTGAACTGCAGTCTAACTCTGCAACTCTTCTTCCTTCTATAAAAATCTGTGTACCCCAAAACCCAGAAGAGTGGGCCTCAGTCTCACCCTACCATCAATTTGCATCCTAGGCCAGTAGCTGCTGGCCTGTAGCAAACTCATCAGGTTTCTGCAGGAGGTTTAACTGGCTGTGCTCTTGCTCTGCTAGGTTGCCTACGGATGGGTGTGGACATACCAAAGAGGCAGCCACTGGGTAGAGATTCATGTTTGGGCTTTGATTCTTGTACTGCATCCCCAGGGGCTCAGAGTGGATGCTATACTGTTCACGTAGGTACCACAAAGAAGTAGGTAAGAAAGGGAAATGGAGAGAGAACAAGGTGAGAGGAGAAGCAAAGCAGACAAAGGTAGACTTCTCAAAAGGATATGTTCAACCTTTTTTGAAAAGACTGAATCAATGAGCAAGTGATTATGTTAAAGTAGAGAAAACCAATCCTGGTTTTGTCTAGGTTCGTGTCTAAATGTAGTGAATGGTATTTGCAGCACTGCAGTGATCCCATTACACAAGAATGAAGGATCAGCATGTGTGCTTTTACAGAATATTTTTATTTAGCTAAACACATCACCTTCTTAGTATAAATGTTTTTAAAAGTATTGTAATGAAATATTTTAAGACCATTTTTTCCTGTATGATTTAGCAAATGCTGTTTTTCTGGTTACCAATGGAGCTTGAAATTAGTATTTTTTCTTTCTACTATTTAACTCCTTCAATCATAAGAATGGCTCTGTGGATATTATTTGTTAATTCTTTATTATTCTGGTCACTTTCAGGAACCACAGAATTGAGTTGTTTGTTTTCTTTCAGTAGAAAATTATGAAAGAGTAACACACTTTAACTCAGTATTTAGAGACCAATAACCTGTATCTGTCATGGAAAAATGATGAGTATTCAAGAGTAAACCCTTACCATTTTGTGTCTTATTCTTATTTCACAAGGGCATTTGACCATAGATTACAGACTATCTCCTGTACTGAGTGAGAATTGTAATTTCTCCATATTTAGTATAAACATCCAAATATCATAGTATCCATGTTGCCCTTGAAGAAATCTCCATGGAAAAGAGGAATAACAGTAAATGAAAGGATAAAAAGCTGTCACAGATTTTTGGGGTAGGAAAGAGGTATTTTGATACTTACAAAAACTTGAAACAAAAAGCAAAAATCCTCAGTTCTTCTTTACATCAATATTTAGATTTTTTTTTTTATCTACCTGATATGACTAATTTAATTAACCACTCTACTGGAAACAAATAGGGTTTTGTATGATAAGCCACTACTGTGAAATTCACTGGGAGAGGCATTCAGTCTCTACTTTTGAGAAGTTATAAACAGTAGAAAGGAGTTTGTTGAAAAATAAAATAAAATAAAACTACAAACTGATTAATTTCAGCATTTCATTGTAAGCATCTTGTCTTTACTTGAATGATCTTAAGCCTGCCCAAACAGGTACTCTCAGATGCTTCGTATTAAGCAGCTGAGTCAGCAATTGCCGTGTTCACAAAATATGACAGTACAATTGATTACTGCCTTCTCCCCCCGCCGCTTCCTAGATAACTCTTTTCCTTTGAAGTCAGAGGCCAAAAGATAAAACATCTGTTATCCTCCAAAGCACTCTTTTTAACTGGGGATGTTTCCCCATGGCCAAGGAAACATAGGTGTAACTACTATTTTGTTCCTAATAATTACAAAATTGTTAAAGAGTTGCTGTAAGTATAGCAAAGTTTTTTGGCACATACAGATATGAGAATGTGATTGGATTTATTCACTCTTGTGCTCATTTTGTAGTAAAGTACACTAGTGTTGAGCTAAAACCTAGCTGTGTTCAACCAACCAAACATGCACTGATGTGAGTGTTGATGCCTAGCATTGGAAGGTGCCATCCAGCACCTTCCATCATCATCTGTGACCTGAGTCACAGAACCATAGAATGGTTTGAGTTTGAAAAGACCTTAAAGATTACATGGTTCCAGCCCCCCGCCAATGGGTAGGGACACTTTTCACTAGACCCAGTTGCTCAAAGCCCCATCTAACCTGGCCTTGAACACTTCCAGGCGTGGGGCATCTACAACTTCTCAGCTTCTCTGGGCAACCTGTCCGAGCATCTCACCACCCTCCCAGTAAAGAATTTCATTCTAATATTTAATGTTAAATCCACCCCCTTTCAGTTTAAAGCCATTACCGCTTGTCCTATCACTACATGCACTTGTAAGAAGTCCCTCTCCAGCTTTCTTGTAGGCCCCCTTTAGGTACCAGAAGGCTGCCATAAGGTCTCCTGTGGGAGCCTTTTCTTCTCCAAACTGAACAACCCCACCTCTCCTGTCTTCATAGGAGAGGTGCTCCAGCCCTCTTCTATTATTAAAGATGATGTAAAATAGACTGACAACATTTTATTTACTGGAAAAGGGACAAAATTTTCCTCTTACTAAAATGAAATACAGTAGTGTTGTACTGAAATCAGAGGAGCAACTATTTGTAAAATGGATGCAGGTGCAAAGGAGAATGGGCCGCAAGAGCGCTGCATGTGTGCTTTGTTCTGTCATGTAGTACCACAATACGATTCTGAGAAGAATGTTCTGTGTATGAGGCCACATGTGATGTGAAGTTCTGCTGTTCGTGGAAATAATGTGTAATCTCCACTGTGTAAGAGAACCTGAAAACCTGTCTTCTCTAGTCATCAGTGCACCTAAAAAGAGAACGTGAGAGACACAAAACAAATACAAAGAAAAAAATAAAAATTACTGGTTGACTGAACACATCCAGAGAAAAATTAAAAATTTATTCTTTGCCAAATGCCACCCCACTGAGGGATTTGAGATGCTTGAGTTTTCTCCATCTGTATAAAAGATGCTCTCTTGCTCCCACATCCTGATACATGGAGCCCGTAAGTGTGTGTGTATGTGCATCTTATATTCAGACCTGCCAGCCTCTTGAAAGGAACTCGAGAAAATTATAAACATAGATTTTCCTTCTTTTATTTCCTTTACTTCTTTCTCCCTTTTTCTCAGCGTTCAGTTCTTCCTACAGATCCTAGGTAGGGTAGAAGCACTGTGTAAGCTGCTACTGCACTCCCTTCAATTCATCACTTCACCTTCTAACTTGGAATTTGGTTGTATCTGGGGACACATAATCAGGGCAAGAAACACTCTGCACTTTGAAAACTATTTCACTCCCTTGTGATTTAGACAATAGAAGATCAAGACAATTCAGGAACAGAAAATGATCAAAAGTGGAAGTGAGGGAATTGAAAGCTGAAAGAAGAGTAGGTAAGTCCAGTAGCTAAGCAAGTGCATGGCCTGTATGTTTTACTTTTTAAACAGCAAAGCTGTGTATGTAGAAGGGGCAAACTACTTGTGAATTACTTGATGTGGGATAAAAGGCATATCAAATGTACCTCAGAACCTCTACTACTGCTAGGCCAGACACCAGCCTTCTTACCCACCAAAATTATAATAGCTGTAACTAAAGGCACTGTCTTGCTAAGAAGAAAGCTATATCATTATTATTTTCTTCCTCTAAGTAGTACGTTCCCTACTATTACAGGGATTTCAGTTTATTCACAGGATTTTAAGTTTGTGCTTTTTGCGTGTACCCACTAGCATACATCAGTAGACCTAAATTTACCATGTATAGATCTTTATCTATTCTGGAAAATTCATAAAGACTAGGAACTAAAAAAAAAAAACAAACACAAAAACCAACAACATTGGAAAAAATATTTTAAGATTTTTTTCAATAGTAAAGAACTGCCTTTCATCCAGTTATGTTTTTCTAAAGCTCATCAGTCTTTTTCACTTTTCAAGCACTTAAATCTTTTGCAAGATTATTTTCCTCCATGCCTCTTCCTCCTTCCTAGTTTTTACAATATATATATAAAGAAACATCACTGAAACTAGTATGCAAGTCAAGGCAATTAATTTTTAATCCTGTCATTGTGATGAAAAATAATTCCTTATTTCTAATCTTAGACTTGGTTCTGTTTCCTAGCTTGTGCTCCAGGACATTATTTTGTCTTTCACCCCAAGACTATATGCATATTTTAAAAGCCCACCACAAAACTCAAATAAAAAATTTTGCCCTGAAACTCAACAGTAGATTAGAGAGGCAGTGCTCTCCTCAAGAAAGGTCATGATTATCTGTCATTTACACATGCTTGTTTGGGCATTATATCTTTCAGTTACTATTTAATTTACTTTCTTAGTACTGAATAAAAAAACATTCATCCCCAAGATTGTTCCAATAACGATATTACTGACAGTCACAGCATGTCCCATGTTCTAAATACAATACCAGTTGTCTTAAATGCTGCAGGGGCCTCACAGAACGTACCCTAGATATCTGAGGGTATGGCAGCACTTCAGAGAGGTTGTCTGCTTTCCAAGTTCTGGAGCTCAGCCCTTTTTTTCCTCAACTCTCATCTTATTATCCCTCTTGTAGCTTGCACCTGAAATCTGTTCCTGGATATAAACTAGATGTTGCTGGCACATAATTTGTGAATGATTCACCATATGTATAATTACATATTAATTAGAAAGAAGTTATCTTCTAATAACTTTAATGAAAGTCATACTAGTCAACTTCCACCTAATATTTAAGTAATATAGATACTAAACAGCTAAGGGTTTAATCCATATCTGAATCAGTAACATATCCAACATGGCGGGCATAAAATAACTGGTTTTGCTTCACCTTCATGTCTATAAGGGGGAAAAAAATCGGCATATAAAATATTTTCCACTGAAGATAATCTCTTTAAATTAAAAACTGCACTGAGACTTGCTGTTAAGCTATCTATTGCACACCCACAAGGAAGAGTTGCAAAGGGGAAACTGGAATTACAGCAAACTGCTAGCTAGGCGATAGCACTTCGGCAGAGAAGCGCCTTCAGATGTTTTGTTGCTTTAAGATGTGAACGGATTTAGCAAACACTGTAGTAGCTATCATTGGAAAGCGGGATGTTAAAGAAGAATATACCCAAAGGAGCAGAAGAAAGCTTAACAAAGTATTGAAAATAATGGGAAAAAAAAAGGAGTAATTTTTTTCAATTGGAAATAAAAAAAAAAACCAAACCTACCAACTAGTAGCAAAAACATCCAAGAAAATTACATTTAACGGTTTCAAAAAACACTGATCAGAAGGGAAACAAGAAGACAGAGCAGTTATAGTAGTCCTTATGTAAGAAGTAGGGTGGGAAAGACTGATTTTATGAAAATCACTGCATATATAAGAAAATAAGGGATGGGAAGCATGTAGATTTTTTGTTGTTGTTGTATGTTACTTGCAATTTCAAGGTAAATTGCAAAGTTTTCTTGGTTAAAATACATGCAGTTTAAGTACAAGAAGGAAAACTCTTCCTAGTCTTCCAACTACAATAATTTTTTTCGTATATGGCTGTTTAAGTTATTAGAAATGCTGCCCCTAACCGCAGCAGGTACTAAATGCCTTGCTTTTCAGAATTATAAGTTTACAGTCTAAGCCATCCTTAACTTGACCACTGAAGGCAACGATGCAGCTACTGTAATAGTTAATGCCAATTGTTAGTGGGTGATGATGTGCCTCCTCTGTTCTAAAGTGTGAAGAAATTCATAATATATAGGCACAGATGAAACATTTAATCAGCATCCTATTCAACACGTTATTCATTTCTTCTTTAAACTATGAACTTAATACACACGCACACATTCAGGGCTGGCAGCCAAAAGAGCAGCCTGAGTGCAGCCCCACACAGGCAAGGTGAGGCAGAAGCGCTCCCTTGCCCCACCACATCCCATGTGACCCGTCCCGTCTGGTACTGGTGAGGTTGCAGCTGGAGCACCGTGCCCAGTTCTGGGCCCCCCGCTGCCCGCACAGGCAGGGATGTACTGCAGTGAGTTCAGCAAAGGCCACCGACCCAGTGAGAGGACAAAGCCCAGGAGACAGGAGAGGCTGAGGGAGCTGGGCCTCTTCAGCCTGGAGAAGAGAAGGCTCAGGGGAGAGCTCGTTGCTGTCTATAACCAGGGGATACAGGGAAGACAGAGCCAGACTCTTCTAGGAGGTATATGGCAACAGCACAAGAGGCAACAGATGCAAGGTAGAACATGAGAAACTAGAAGCTCTAGGGAAAAAAATTCTGCCAATGAGGATGGTCAAGCACAGGTTGCTCAGAGTGTCTGTGTGATCTCCATCCTTGGAGGACCTCAAGGTTCAGCTACACATGTCCCTGAGCAACCTGACCTGTTTAGACCTGCTTTGTGCAGGGGGCTGGACTAGAGAGCTCTGCAGGTCCCCTCTAGCTTCAGGTATGCTGTGCTTCTCTGTGGGAAGAAATACTTGTATGAAGACTGACAAATCAGAATAACCATGTACGATGAACTTCTAGGAGAACATATGTGATAGTAATCAACAGATACTTCAAAGGAATAAGCACTCTGGGTGCTTACCCATCCTCATCCCATTGAGTGTTTGAGAAGAGAACAAATGTAGGAAAGATGGGTGTAGGAGAGCCAGGCCAGCCTAAACACTTCCAGTCATTAACACAGAGGTGTCCTCCCTGAACGTGGAAGGAATTCAGCCTTCTGCTCTTTATTTTGGAAGTCTAAGCCAAGCACTGTATCTCTCTTGCCTTAGTGTGCCTAATAAACACATCAGGAATTCTTTTGTTTGAAAAGTTTTGACACAGCCAACTCTACAGCAGGTAAAATGAGGAGGAAGAAGAGAGGAAGGACTGATTAAAAAAAAAGAAGTTTCCTGTGCTTAACTGGGAAATCCGCTTAAACGGGATGTCTCCCAGGGAACTAATTTAAACCCGATGATACTTAATAGCTATGATTGGTGCTTAGTAAGTAGGGTAATTATGTTTAATGGGGATGCCTTAAGGCAATTGAGTGGCACTTAAGTCTTTTGTATGTCTCAATCTCATGGTACTTCTCTCCATTTTCTCCTCTAACAGCTTTCTGACCCTCTGTAACAGCTATAAATGTAGAAAATGTATACATCACCACCTGTTTCTATGAGTTTGTCCCTTCTGTGCTAAATGCAGGGTCACCATATGAGGCATGTATTTGTTGCCTCCTCTGCTCCTATCACCGCATGAGCCACAGTACCTAGCCAAAATATTGGCTTCTTGTATCATTATAGGCTTATCTAATAACATGAGGCTTCATTCTGCCACACCGAAGCTAATGGAAGTTTTCCAGAAGCAGAATCAGATTCAAGCTGAGTTGTGCTCAACCTCTTGCAGCAGTGCTGTGTTCTGCAGTAGGACTTCCTTCCAGTGAAATGGAACTGGAATAGTCTACATTGCTTTTAAAAGTCCTTCATAAATGTAATGAGGATGTGTAGTTTGTGGATAGTTTTCTCTGGGATTTAAATTAAATATAGCTCTTGCTTTATTATATGAGATGGTCTTTAAGATATAATTTGGAATGATGTGTTTGTTATACTACAAAATCTATATCTGTGCCTGTAAAAAAAAAAATAGGGAGGAAAAAAAGCTATTTAAACTTGGACCTATATTAGGGAAGGGAAAAAAAAAAAAAAAAAAGTCATAAATTGGCCATAAATAAGTTTATGTTGGAGATTAGAAAGCCCCTAACTATTAGAGCTATCAGATCCAAATGACTTTCTAACAAGCATAGTGGAGGAATAAAACAGATTTTCAGATGCATCTCGCTCAATAACTTTGTGAAAGAGATGATATAATGTCATGTCCAAAACAGCTGGAGAATAGATTTATTGATCCAGAATGTGGGTCTCAATCCTATTTTCCTAAGATCATTTTCAATACAAGAGTGAAGCCATCAGAGAAAGCAAAATAACACATCTTTAATTCAACTTACTGTTGCCACTGTCTCAAAGAACCTAACTGCATCTTTTTAATACTAAACCAGATGGCTAGGTTACCAGAAATCTTAACTTTTCTTGTCTGAGTCTAACTAGTCAGTGGTCTACAAAAATTCTCCACTTTTTTCACAGCAATAACTTTATATAAATAAGTTGAAACGTTGCAAGCTAAGCACATGGATGCTGAATTAAACAATTGTAATCATAAGTTATAAGCATTTGAAATTTAATACCACAAAAAATTTGCAAAGCTGCTAGTGTTAAATGGTACTAGCAAGGTGATTTTACGAGGCTTCTCACTTCATGTGATAGATGTGATTAAACCACAATTTTAATAAAAGTCGCAGGCCTACCATTAAAGAGAAATTAAAAGAAATATATATACATATTTTATGACTTTCAATGTATCTTTGCCAGATGGCTAAAATACCCAATTCTCCACTCCAAACCTAAATTGTAGAAAGGTCAGTTCCCAGCTGGGAGTAAAAATACCTTTTATAAATCCATTTGCAGACCATACACTGAGCCTACATAGTCAAACTCCCTTGCCAATACATTCTTTTTGTTATTATACATATTTCAGCCATTATAACACATGCATATTCCTTATCAAACTTGTGTCTCTAAAACACGTATTACTAAGAGCCTACAGACGTAATCTGTTACTGTCTTCAGTTCTCATTGATTACAACACTCCTAAAGGTTGGATTTTATAAGGATCTCTCAGTTTCCCAGTGCCCCATGCTTCAGAATCAAATGTCCTTTTGGCAAAGTTATTGTGCTTGTAAAGAATCATTAAACCCCAAGAATTATGTTTTGGAATATTTTAAACCCCACAGTTCCCAACTTTTACGACATTTAATATGAACAGGACATTAAAGTGTTATATTTCATCCTGAAACTTCAATAGACTGTCTTAGCAGTAGTCTGTTCACACAGCTCCTATGGAAATTCCTAAGGAACTAAGGCTTGTGCAAATCACTCATATGATGAGACTTCTTATATTGGATTGTTAGATTTGCCCTTAAGCAATATAACAAAGTAAACTGATTAAATCAAAATGCAGTCCATTTTTGGACAGAGATTGGTAAAAACAGTTACTGTTGCTATTGGCTAATAAAATTAGTGTTACATTAATATTGGTATCATTATGAGTATTGTTTTCACAGTGAAACTCAACTATTTAAACCTGTTCACTCTTAAGACTGCTTTTCTATGTAACAAAAGTAGGCTTACTGTAAGGTTAACTCACTTGTTCATGGTTGCACAGCAATGAGTGGCAGATCCATCCTCAGAGCTTGAGCCCACCTTCCCGTTCTACCAACTCTACTGTTATCCTCTAGTATGCTTCAAATGTACCAAGCAGTCAGAATCCTTGCTTTTCATGTTCAGAAATACTTTCCTTGCAAGCAGTAACATTGATTTCAATGAAAATAATGAGTAACATACCATACCATAACATATCTAGCCCTAAGTTAAAATCAAAGTTCAGAATGCTAAAGAAAAGATATACTTGAACATTCCTAACTAGAGGCACCCATGTGGTATTTTTATCCTTTTATCGTTATAACCTTTGCTTCTGTGCTTTTAACTCTTCTGGGTCACAGTTTAGATTAAAAAAATAATTAAAATGTGAATGATGGGAGATGATTTAGCTGAACAGAAATATAACATAAATTTTCAGTATAAGACTGTTTCTATGCTTGGGGTTTTGTGGTTTTTTCTTTTTTTAAAAAAGATTTTAAGTTTGGATGCACACATACAGTTAATTAGTAATGACTCTATAGGAAACAAAAGCCGCAGTTACTTGAAGTGCATAATGCAGAGGAAAACGATATCAGACAGAACTGGATTTGGATGCTCTTACTTGCATCCTCTGTTGTTAAAAAAGCATCAGCCTTCCAGAAGAAATGAAAAAGCACATCTAGAACTTCTCAGAAGCATCTATGCATTTTAAAAATGGTGTGCTCTCAGAAAATTTCAAAAGCATGATGAAAACATTGATGACAGCTACAGGCGAGTATGTGAAATCACTGATATGAAGACACTTCCCTTAAAACCGTAAAGTATTAGATATAACCTCGGGGGTGAGTTATTGGAATAAGTACTGGCTGTTTCCTCCTCTAATGCACTAAATCATGTGCAAATGCATGAGTGTGAAGGGATTAGAAAAGAAACATGTTCACAAAAGTCAGTGCAACTCTTTTCTTCACTTGAGTCAGAGGCAAATCATGTTACACTGATTGACCCTCAAACTCCACTCTGAGCTAGGGGTACTCAATAACAGGCTAGTCACAGGTTCTGCTGAGTGACACTTTAATTCATTTTGGGGGCAAAGCAGTTTGTAACTGTCACAATATCTGACTCATTTCCTGGCCAATGCCTGCTCCCCTCCCCCCCAAAAAAAAAAAAACCCCAAAAAAAACCACAAAAAACCCACCACTCCCCCCCCCAAAAAAAAACAAACCACCAAAACCACAAAAAAACCCAAACCCAAAAAACTACAATATGGGCACAAACGTGCCGTAAAGAGAGAAAAACAGATCTACTATTGACTAAAGCTATCTCCTTCAAAAAAAAGTGTGCTACCACGTAAGAAATCAATAAAGAGAAAGGAAGTTCCTCAATTAAGTCAAATAGCTAGAAATTACCAAAAATATTATGTGTGTTCCTATTTGGAATTTTTCTGGCACTTTCAGCTATGCAGAAGTCAAATGGCATATGAACAAAACCTGATACAAATGTTATTACTAAGCATCTAAAGGGGTGAAAAAAAAAAAAAGTGATGAGCTTCTGACATGCGTGAACTGGCATATGCTACACAGAACAACGCATCCATAGAGGCCCCCACTAATAGCCTGGTCGCTAGTGACAACAGTGAAGAACTTCACATACATGTTTGTTAAATGGGTGCACTGCTTATTGCTAATCAAACACAACTGAGAGAACCAGCTCCAAAACAGACATGATTTAAACAGCCTTGTCCTTTAAGGTGGAAAATCTACGTTCAGTGCAGTAAATATAGCTTTGTGCACAAAGACTTAATACAGCCAGACCTGAAAAAAAATACCAAAGTGATCCAAGAAAGCAAATGACATCTGACTGGCTTGTTTACACATCCTCATTTCCCCAAACCATTTTGCTTCATTTACTACACTTTGTCACTATGCGAGTGTTTGGGGGATTTCAAATGGACTCATTCTGTTCTAGCAGATGTCAAAGAAGAGGTACATTGAGTTTAATGCGTATTTGGAGACATATGGGAATAGTTTTTTCCCTGTATAAAAAGTCCACAGCAGTCATCCGGCAGGTTCTGCCTCCATTCTTTCCTATATTTCTGTCCTAAATTTCCTCAAAATTATCAAGTCACTGTTGTTTACTAATGCACTGCTGCTCATGTATTATTTTTTGAAAGCACTTCAGTTGGTGCAATACCAGTCAGATGACAAGAGTGAATCTGCCACAACCTTACAACCCCCACAACTCTGGACCGAACGTGACATTTGTCAGCAGCAACCACTTCTGTTTCTGAAGTAAAACAGACAAAACCCCCAAACTAAAACGTATAAAAATATGTATGACTTTCCACGTGAAACGGCGTTAAGAAATGCTCAGCTACAAATGCAGGTCATTACTATAATTAACCAAAAAGTTAAGACATTTTAAAAGTTGAAACTAATACGGCATTTTAGGGACAAATTCTTAATTGCATTAGTAAATAACATATCCCACTGTTACAGAAACACATTATACTTTGTGGACATCACGTATTCTTAATAGGCTGTCTGTCACTTGCATTTTTTTCCAAAAAATGTAAAATTAGTTAAACTTCTAGGCCATAAGCTAAAATTTTCCTTAAATATAAGAATAAGTACTACAATAAATGATATAAGCACATAGAGTGCATGTAAGAGATGGATTTGTCTTCAGTTTAGGCTATTACTGTGAGCTAGTATATATTACTTCCTCCCTGACAAGCCTTTACTAGAGAAAGCATAAGCCATCAAAACATGCAGTCTGCCAGTTGTGTGTCACCACATAATGTTTCTTTCTTTTTCTGGCTTTAGCTGCCACTTTTTTCTTGTCTTCCCAAGAGATCCCTCAGCGCTAAATGCTACTGAGAAATAGCTAGTGGCCTACTGCCAGACACACACAGAAACAAAAAAATCAATATAATTTTTTTCTCACAATTAGCAAATAATCCAGTGATATTTTTTGGTCTTCAGAAAGAAAGGCTATGATATCTTTCAATTCAAGCAAAGAGCCTTTAGATCTACTTTAATAAAAACCTTGTCTCACCAACTTGATTACTCAAGACACACCTGCAAAGACTGTGCCTTAGGGTAACCGAGTTACAGACCCGACTACTCAAAGTCATACTCAGTAATTCTATAACCTATGTAGACGTTATACTTTTTGGATGGCATCCTCTCTTCTTTGTTATTCCAAAAATGTCCTGATTGTGCAGATTTTATCTATTTATTGGCAGTGTAATATCAAGTGAGAATAAAAGAGCAGTGCCCAGTTACTTCAGCGCACAAATGAGAGGGAGAAGCTCAGCCTGTGGCCTTCAGCAAACCATTAATTGGAGCAGCATCTTCTGCTGTATTCACTAGGTCTTATTTGCACTCACCAAATCTTTCCAAGATTTCAGTGGCTGCATGCAGAAACTAAAAGGGGCAAGACTGGGTGTGGGCAATCCTCTTAAACTGCTTGGCACATAAGATTTCCCGAAAAGCAAGTTATGTGTGGATGAAAGTACCAATTGCTTGCCAACATCCCTTGGCAAGAAGCAAGCATGATCATTCAAAGTATTTAAGCTGATTAGGAATTCAGTATCCTGTAGAAGGGTACAGGACGCTGTGTTTCCTTAAAACCTTTTCTAACCTAGTTATAAAGTTCTAAACATCATTATGGAGCTGTGGTGGGGAGGAGGAGGAAGGTCAAATTGCAGGCCATACTTCTTTCTTTGTAACGTTGTCTGAAAATTATGGCACTGGCATAAAATGCTACATTTCCTTTGAATGCTACCATTTCATCTTCAGAATTTGTTATGCAACTCATATTTGTACTCTACTTCTCATTTCTTTTATAACAAATTATTCTGAGCCTTTTTATGATCTTGTAGGAAGTCAAGGTTGAATCAAAGCCATTGTGACTGCCAAAGTGCATGTATAAAATTATACCACTAAGCGTTAACCTTGCTTTGTAGGTTCACTTATACTTTTCAATTAAAAGCTATCTTTAGTATTGAAGCAAAGTGCTTTATAGTTTTTCAGTTAAAAGTCACCTTTAGTATTTAGGCAAAACCACTTTCATGGTAATTCACACTTGCAGTCTCAAAAAACTGTTCTGCCTAAAATGGCTGCACAGTGACCTTGTTTAATCCAAAGTTTTAAAAGAACACAGAAGAATTAGTAAGTGACATTTTACTTGTATTTACTTAGTCCATTTAGTAAATGTGGGAAAAGGTGAAAATCAATAAGTTAAAAACCCTCCCATCTCCCCAAGGAAATTACATAAACATTGCACGTGTGTGCATGCCTGCCTGTGTGTGAATATATACCTGGGTGCATCTGTACCTTTTTAAACCCAAACTCAGGAATTACATGGCATTATTTTTTTTCTCTCATTATGACAGCTAACCCATCAGGAAAGTCTATATTCTACATGAAGGCTAAAACCACATGTTAATTGCTACATTGCAAAATAAATATTCCCTTAACTACTTTTTAAAAAAACTGTTGAAGTTGGACACACAAATCGCTGTGCAATCACACACAAATTTGTCCAGAAGCCTCAGATAATGAGGATAAATGAGCTTCTCCTGAACTTCTACACAGTAAACCTTGAAGTACTCTGTCATAAACATAGAAAACTCTAAAGACCTGTATGCCCCAAAGATTTATGCATGTTTAACTATACTTACTGTCAATAATCCCACTGAAGTCAGTAGGAATACTCACAGTGCATAAAGCCACATACATAAGACTTCAGCTTCAGGGGCTGATTTTTCAACAGTTACTTTGCTTGAGTAATACCCTGAGGATCTGGCTCTGTCAAGGCTCCCAGTTCTTCCACTGGTTCTCAATGGCTTCTTTAGACAATAGTTACCAGTCACAGCTCTGCTCTGGGGGTCAGCCACTGACCTACCTCTTTTTTTTGCTGTAATACTTTCACTGATGTAACACTCGTTTCAGTTAAATTAGCATCCAGAATCACTCCTTGAAACAGCTTACCAACAAGCCTTACTATACAGAAGCAAGTGACACTAGATGATGGAGAAGAGAAACAGTGAAAATTATTAGGCAGGAAAACAAGATACTGTGTGTCTAATACAACATGGGATTTTCATTTACAGAGTAATAGGGACGGTATTAAGACTAAATCACCGCAGTGTCAGAATGTGCATAGTGATGATAAAAGATTATATGCTTTATACATGAATGATGATGACACATTTAGAAAATATCTGGAAGGGAAAAGACAAAGTGATGTCTCATGCAACTTATGAAACTGCAACATTTGCAACTTGTCACCCTCAAATTAGTGTACAACAGGAAAAAAATGACCCCTTCAGTATCAATGCCCCCAGCTCTTCTGTTACAATGGCCTTGACAAGAAACCCATTTATTTCCTTCACAGAAATTGTTCCGAGGTGGTTGTTAGGCACAGTGGAGGCTTGACTCCTTAGACCTGGGCTGGATTAGACCGCCCCAATAAGATAAAGCAGGGAACAATGTGGCATGTTTGTCTGATTCACAGTCAGAAAGATCATTTCTCTTCTCTGGGAGAGGCATTCCTAATTTAATTTGCATTGTAGGGATTTTGAATCCCAAGACTGGCAGAAGTTAGAAATTATGCCAAGACTGATAACATTTTCTTAATACTGTAGTGGGAGTCTCTCACAGGAAGGGCAACCTAATTAAAGAAGTTATAATAAAACAAACATTTTTTGTTTGTGATACAAGTCACAGCATATAGTAGTTCTCCATGCGCAAGTAAGTTTAGCTGCCGTGTGGTTTCCAAAAAAGAGATTTCAAATTTATCTTGGAAACCATAATTTCGAAAACATTCCTCTATACACACTGCTGGTTTTAAAGATCTTTTCTTTAAATAACTAAATAGAAGCATATACAACTCTTTAAACAAACTAATTTTACATCACATGGATTCTTTTCACTCACAGCCCAGATACTAACTTGTAACAGTAGCTTTTTTACACGATGAGTTTCTGCAAAAGGAGGCTTAGGTTTTTGATCCATAAAATTACATAAGCCAGGAGTTTAGAGAACAGGAGTCTAAACATAACTGAATAAATCCATAACTCAAAACACAATAGATGTTTGACACTTGTATTGCTGACTAGCAGGTTTTAAACTCACTGCAACTAAAGGAGATGTCCGAGCTTACTTTTAGGTAACAAGCTGTGAAAACCTTTTATCAATAATGCTATTTTCTCTTATGCAAGGTATAATACAGACCAGGTCTGTATGCAAAGATGTCATACTATGTTTGCAGCCCGTCTGCTGCAGATGCTTTTTATACTGGTACAAAATGAAGTATAAATTATAGCTGTCCTCCGTGTTTGGGAGCACACTGTACTGGACAAACACATATTGAATGCATCGCTCACACTGAAGCTGCACAAATTTATTTGTACCAACAGACTTGCATTTGAGAGAGAAGGCTGCAACAGTTCTACAGGACCTCAGCAGCAAGTGAAAAGGCCAATTTGTGTATCCACCTCCTTTCCCTAGACACCTGGGACATATCAAAGCCCTTTATCACGTTACCATCTAAGGGAGTCAGATGCTTTGAAAGGCAGATAAAGGTCCTTGGCAGTTACAGTGGTAAAAACAGTCCTGTCTGCTGAAACTCTAGAAAGTAAGTTAATTGCTTGTTAATGATTTGCAATATTTGCCTAATTTGTCATTATTAAAGTAAATGGTTCTCAGCCAGCTGTAAATAGCATAATGTATTCTTCTTCATTTGCACATAATGGCTGTATGGGACGATGTTCCTAAATGTCTTTTTCTACCCAAACCACTTGAGAACATTCTCAGAGGGAATAATGACAACACCCAAATTAATGCCTTGAGAATATTGGTCTTTTTTGGTAAAAAGTATCATCTGATCTGATAAATTTCATCAGGATAATATGAGGGCTTGGGAATTTGCTCATCAGCATCTTCCCCAGTTTCAGCAAGGCATTGTTTGGGATTAACTGTTCCTGCAATGTCTACTTCTGCAGATTTCTTTGCAGAGACTGGGCTCCTTCTCTCCCTCTTTAGAGGAGAGTGTATCTTTTCAACCTGGACATTGACTCTCAAAAAGGAAAATTAATACTATGATTTTTTTTTCTACCTCTGTCAAATTTAACTGAAATGATGAGGATCAGAGAGCAAAAAGGTCAGTAGGTAGACACACAGTGACAAACATTAATCACACAAGCCTCATTTCCATCAGAAACCAAGACCAAAACACTCACCTAATAGTTTTTCTTATTTTTTTTAATACAGTGGCCTGTCATAAAAAGGTACTGAACATACAAAAGACACTGACTTCATTAAGAAAATTACCTCATTTTAGGTATAAAGGGACACGTTTAGTAATCCTGAAGAGTATCAAGATGAATACATCTGTATTGTTAATATTTATTAATAAGAAAATCCTTCCAGCAAAGACTATGGAATGATTTGGAAAGATGTTTTGTTTCCTGAAGCCAGCAAGAGTTGGGTTTAATCCACTTGTACTTTATATATGTAGGTAACTGCTTGGGGAAATCTGGTATTTTGAATTTGGATCCTCAAAACCACTCAGAAACCTTTACTGTGGCACAGAAGTCCGAGACCTACAGAAACATCAGTGCAGCATGAGGCTCAAAGTGGTATTGGAACATTTATGTCACCAGACCGTGTTCATCCAACATAGCTACCAGACAATGTTCATCTCATACAGACCAATTAGCACCTCCACTGCACATTCACAGTGAAGCCAAGCCCCTGTTCTTTCTTACTCTGACAGTCTTAGAAAATTGCTGTGAAAAACTGCAGAATAATTGCTTTCACCTCACAGGAAGAGATAGAAGTATTATTTTAAATAAACGTCTGTTACTTTACACAGATCAAATTTCTTGGGTCCTCCATCAGAAAGCACATAAAAAAATGCAGTCCTATTTTCGTGCTATTTAGTCAACTTACTCTCGATTTCAGTAGATTAAAATGTGGAAGTTACAAAGTCTTCCTGTGAAATGAGTAAAACCACTGACTCCTAAGAAAGGCAGTGATTTTTTGGAGGGTCAGCACCTTGAAAAATAGAATTTAGTTAATATTGTCATTTATGACTGCAACAAAATGAAAGAGGAAATTGCAAATGAAAACACAGAAATTTTGACTGTGATGTTTTAAATCAAAATCTTCTTAATGGCGATGAAAACTTCCCAGTAACTTCACATACTGAACACTTACTGTGCCATAGTTTCATTAATCATTTAACTCAGTATGTATAAATCCAGACCCCTGGGGAGACAGATTTTGAAATGATCATTTCAGACAGTGTGTACCTCTAATGAATGCATTATTTGGGATATTTCCAACATGGTTAATAAGGTAACATTCATAAAAGAGACAAATTAATGGATATTTCTGGCCTACCTTATATGCTTTGACAAATTGCGATGAACACCATGCATACAAATGACAAAGGATTAATCATACAAAAAATTTGAAATTCACTGTTTATTCCAAAGGCAAATAGATGACATCAGTAAAACAAAGAATAGACACTATGTCTGACTTCGCATATGCAGTGAACTTCAAAATTGACCAAGCGTCAAAGCAGGGACTTTAGCATCTTTACCTCCTTTTTTGAAAATATCTGCCAGAGTTTGAAAGAACGCAAATTGATTTTCCCATTATGACTAGGCGGAAAACTGCAAAACAGAACTAACAGCTCTTTGGAGAACTCACTTATTGTTCCCGTATTATTTCTTTAAGGCAGAGGTAGGAATACATACATTTTAGGAACTGGAATTTTTGCCATAAATATGTGTATTACATTAAGTAATTTTTAATTCAGTTATATTGTCACTGTTGGTATCTAGCACTGTCCCAGAAAATATTTTTCATTAAAACTTACATTTTCCCCTTACATTGTCTTGACAGATCACATCTGACCATCTTAAAGACCTGAAGTCCCCAAGGTATTCTATTGTGAATAATTCATATTATAACTGATTTTATTCTTAAAAACAGTTGTACTAAATGCTGATGTAGCACATCTTCCATAAAAAGTATCTTGTCCCAGAAGACAAAAAAGGGGGATTGAGATAAAAGATGCAGACATTGCTTTGCTTGCTGCAAAGCCACTCTGAACCAAGCCAGCTCATATGCTTTAAAGAGATACAGTGACTATGCATCTATAACTCTAAACTGTGCTAAATCTGATTCCTTAGAGAGGCTAAAGTGGCATTGTGATGAATTGTTCCTCTGTGATTATGTTAGAAGAACATGTACCCCCAACCCTTCATCACCCAGTGTTAGACACTTAGCTACAAAATACGGTAAAACCTAAGGAAATCATAGCATTGATGTAAAAATGTGGATTAGAAAGCACTGGAAGCAATTTTTTTGAATGACACCTATTCAGCCGCTCTTAAAACAAGACAGCAGTGCAGATTAAACATTAATTTTGGGGATTAAGACCTAAATTATAATACTTGTGTGGAGCAGACATCCTCCTCACCATAAAAGTTAAATTTCTAAACCAGAATGAGGAAGGATTTAGAAGGCATGAAAGCTGTAAGGGATTAATCATATTATAGTAGTGTTCCTCCTTATTTAAAATATAAAGCTCTTACTCTCAGAGGACATCAAGGACACAAGAAACACAGGAATGAATAACACACTGTTGTACAAGTACACTTCAGTGCTGTTGTTGAATTAAACCAGTGCGTATCTACTTTTTCAATGTGAAAATCTGAAACGTAACAGAACTAGAATATCTGTGCACTGCAAAACCAGCAATTATAGCCATCAACATAAGGGGCTGAAGTTTTTAAGGGGTTAAGAATTTCTGAATATTTGATATTATGTCGAACAAGGACTAACATCTCTCAGAAGTATTGCTTTTTGCAGATACATAGTTTTTAATAATAAATAAACAGTTCATTATTTCAGTCTTGTAAGACTCCTCAGAGCCAGCACGTTACTGAGCAGACACTGAATCCTCCTTAACGCTCTTAAACAAATAGCAGCTAAAACAAATTGTAAAATAGAATATAATCTTCCTATCTTACATGATAAAACCTGTTACTGGTGGATTCCTTCACAAATACCAATCAGGTCTACTTTATGATATGTTCATTTCATTGTCTCTAATAATCTGGGACACCCTGTTCTTTTACTGACCTTTGGTGACCCTGTCTCATTCTTCTGGTCTATACTGCACATCTACATTGATCTCTAGACAAAGCACTGTCAGATGGAATCAATACATCATTCCTTCAGCAACAAGACTGGATTTTGCTTAGTTTACTTTCATTTTTTTAACAGATCAATAGTGCTAAACTGATGTATTGTAAATTGGGGTGTAATTAGTACCTGTCTGCAGGCCTGTTAGCAAGCTGCTAAAATACTATGAGACTTTTTTGTTAAACAGAAGATTTCAAACTTTCTTCAACTGTGAGTAGGTGGCTATTTTAAATAAATTCAGGGGACAACACACTCTCATGCCCCCAATGGTTACGTAGAAAGTTTTCACTTTGTATTGGCAATGAAAAGACGCAGTGATTAAAATGAAACATAAAATTAAATCATCAATCCTGAATGTCACCAATGAATACAGCTAAACCCCTCCTCTCCTTCAACACAGGTTAAGATCATAATTTTGAGAAACACTTTATTTCTTGCCAAGATTTCATATATGGTTAAGACCATACAATAACTAAAGTTTCTGAAGACATCACCACTTAGCTATTATTAATCAGATATGTTTAATACCATTCAGTGCAAAATTTGTATTGCAATAAGGTAATTCTAACTTGGCCAAAATGAAATTAAGATGACCTACCACTACAGTAATTTATAGCAAAGTAGATCTGCTAATACCTATCAGCATCACTATGTCATGGACAGAGAAGTTGTTGAGAAGCAGTACTTTTCCATTTTTAAAAAAGAACAGCAGAAAAGCAACAAAACATATGTTTTCTTTCTGGAGTATTACTTTTTCAGATCAAGTTCCTCATTGAAACAGCAGAGAATCAGCACAACTGTAAACCCTTCGCTACTCATCATGTACAACTGCTCTTTGTTATGAGCATCGTGTCCAAAACCTTTAGGCCTGTTGTGGGTTAATGCAGGTTATTGTTACAAAACTTTTATTCAGGCAAAACAAGTTCAACGAGACAGACTTCTGTCTGGGCACTGGCATTATTCTCCTGTTCTTCCTCCCTCCTACCCTGGCTTTGCTCCATTTTGTATTTCCCCCCTCACTTGGTTGAAGCTATTCTGCTGACCGCTTCCTGGTGTCCTGTTCCTACACGTACCCAGGAGCACACCTTAAATATCACCTGAAACCTCTAATTTCCTTACCCGTTACTATGTTGTTCCTTCACACTGTTCTTTCCCAGGTTCCTTTTCACAAGCCTATGGCCTGGCTCTCCAGAAACTCTTGGTTTGAGGAGCCCGGCTTGAGACACTTCATGGAGAGAGGCCAGGCTCAGCAGCTCCACAGGAACAGACCCACTCAAACACACACTGGGTCTCCAGAAGAAACGCACCCCATCACCGTTCACCATTGAAATTCACAAGCAAACTTATTTTCTAGTTCAGTATGAGTGCGCTGCTGACCCAAGAGATGTCTTAAATGGATTGTCTTTGTCCTTTCCTACCACCCATCATTATGAACTCATCTTTTTAGTATCACATTAATTCAGGTCCCAAGCCCACAATGTTTACTCAAGTCTGAGAAAGGTTGCATAAGAGGCATAGGGAATATACTAAAATGCTAATCCGTGAGTCATGTAATTACATCAGACTCTCCACTCACATTGAAAGGCATAACTCTTTAATAACTGTTGAGGAAGGAACTAAAACATAAGCTTCATGTTATTAAAAAGAAGTTCTTGCTTGAGTCTGAAGACAACCTGAATAAAGAGGATAAAAGTCCTGAAGAAAAGAAAAAAACAAACCCATGGACAGAACAGTGATTCCACTTTTTTTTTTTTCTTTTCTTCCCTTTTAATAAAACATTACAAATTGAAAGGAAGACTTAAAAAAAGAAAATTGCCTCTTTCCATCAGTTAAAGGTATGTGTAAGAGAGGTGGTTGCACACTGATTTTTCATCTAGATTCAATCTCACAAACTCCGAGTGAACGACATCTTACTTCATGAGTATTCCTACCGGCTTTGAGAGCAACCAGCCATGTGGCAAGGCTGTCTGTGGTCGAACAAGGATATCCAGCTCCCGGGTAGGAAGTAACAGATGTCTGGAGGTGAGCAGTCGGCAGCGGCACGGCTGCAGGTCCCGCTGTGCTGCATGCTGCTCTGGATAGCATATGCTGCTCTCATGCAGATGGCGAGGGCCAGTAGCCTCGGGAGCAGCAGAGCTGCAAATCACCGTCCCTCCATGGGGCCTCGGGGCCTACGACGGGCTCCACACCTGGCCATTTGCAGAAGTTAGCTCCCGTACCAGAAACGGTCCAACTGCATCGGCCCTTGGAGGCAGCTGATCAGCCCAAGGAGTCAGAACGTCACTCCTTACCACCACAGCTATGCCAGTTCTGAAATTTTAAGCAACTTGTTCAAGTCTACCTATGCTTCTTTATCAAGATCGGTTCTTGCCCAGACCTCCCAATGCTCTTTCATGGAGGCCCTTGGAGATTTCATTCATTGGGGTGGAAAAACATCTAAGCTCCATTACTCTCTAACATTTTGGTTTGAGGCTGTTCTTTTCTGTGAGAGTTTGTGGGGGACAAGAGCACGCACACCTGCTGTAATTTCAAGTAATCTTGTCTGTGCAAGCTCCAGGTGGAGATCGTGAAAGCAAGAGGATACTTAGGGAGAGTAAAAGAGAGATCAGCAAAACAAATGAAAGCACATTTTAGTTGAGTAATAAACAATCTAAAAAAAATTAAGTATCCTACCAAGCCTTTTCTACTCTGGAACCTTATAAAAATGAGTTTACCTTTATAGTTTCAATGTATTTCCATGGCTTTAAAATTATGAATTAGAAATTCTCCTCTACAGAGTGATAGGGATTTTACAAATTCTTAATTTTCACAGCATTAGCCAAAAATGACAGATTTCTCAGTATTATTCTTCCCTCTTCCTTAGGTTACAGACAGTCCATGCACTGCAACAATAGATCAAATACAGACAACCTGCCTTTTATCATTCAGTATTATGCTTTGAAAGTTCCATGCATCAGTAGAAATGACCCCATTGATTTTAGCTCAAATGTTTTGTTTGGGGGAGGGGAAAAACCCCCACCAAAACCCAAAAGAGATATGACTCTAAAACTGTATGCAATTGTGGATGAAAAAATGTACCTGGACCTTGAAAGATAAACTGAATTTTTTATTTTGTATCTCTGTCCAGAATCACTCTTACCGCTTGTACAATAATCTGAAACATATTTTGTTTTTCTACTAATAACTTCCTATCAGAAACTGCAAAAGATGATTTTATATTTTCAGTTTTACTTCAATGTCGATTTGGAAATAATAGACATGAAATATGAACCTTAAACATGCCACGTGTGAAATACTCTTGGTTTCTTTTAATCCTACTTGGGTGCTACTTTTTATGCTGCCAGAGAACTTGAAAGACACCAAACTAGACACCTTTGGAAGTGGTTCATTTTTAATTCTCCCCTGAGAAAATGATAGTCTGTAGGAGCATGTATGTACCCACGCGTATGTGTGAGGTCCTATATTTAACAAAGGGCAGGCAACACACTACAGTAATTCTTCCATTTCATTCTAAATCCAAAAAGTATGACTCTGTGAATGTAAGAATATTCATTTCCTGTATAATCCCATCTTTCCTCATCCTCTCTCTGTGTCTAATCAACATTCAGCTTTGCTTATCAACATCCAGGACTAAAACCTCAGCTCCAAAGCTTCTAGCTACAGAGAAAGAAAATCTGAACTGCATATGCTACTTCGCATTACATATATGCACATCTACAGCACAGTCCTCCTGTGAAGCATTATTACCCTTAATCCAGTCAAATGCATCACGTATTTAAGACAAGCCTCCATCAGTGCCTGCTGTTCTCTGATACTGATCGCATCCTTCTCTACCTTCAACGGTCACCCTGCTCACTTGGTAGGGACCATGGTCTGAGACAAGGGCAGCTCCAGCCAACACCCTCCCTCACATCAGTGTTTGGTGGTTAGTATGCACAGCAGTACACATCTGAGCAACTAACGTGCTCTTTCCACTCTCCCCCTCCTCTCTTTGCATTTCCTCCCCTGTATTTAATGCCATTTAGTCCAGAATAGTTGGGTGGAGTTGTGATACAGAGCTGCCTAAATAATCACAAGGAGATTTTGGCCAACAACAGTCAGTAAAATGGCACAGCACAGGAGTCCAGTTTGCCATATGGTGTATTCAAGAGCAGATTCTGTGCCTTCTCTGGCCTCAACAGGGATGAGCATATAGGCATTGTCTTTGGTTCAGTAAAAGCAACGGGTAACGGAGTACATGTATGCATGCAATTTTGTCTTCACTAGTCCTCTCCTTATTACGTTTATTCCCACTTGAGTGACCTCTAATATTACCAAACTCTGAAAAGCTTCAAGCCTTTGCCCATTAAAAGCAAATGTAAAAACAAATTAAAAAAAAAAATAATCAAAAGGAAGAGCTGATAAGTGTTTCCTTCTTAAACCTTTTGCATTATTTTCCTCCTTTATGTTTTAGTCTCTGTTACACAGTAAGACAGATCTTCCGATGTTACAAGACTAGTCAGTGCAGCTATGGATAATAATCATCCTTGAGACATATAAAACAAACAGCAAAGAGAATAGTTTAAGCAACTTTTTTTTTTTTTTAAATATTTCAAAAACTACCTAAAGGCGTTAAAGGTGCTAAGACATTCTGCCATCTGACAAAACCGCTGATGACCAACAAATAGATAAAATCTGGATTTAACATCTTTACATTTGTTAAATACAGAAAGCAAAGTAATTTGTTTTGCCTACTGAAACTGTGGTTTTGGTGCAGTACATGTATTCAGGAAAAGGATTTCACATTACATTTTAAAACTGAAAACTTAAAACAGACACAAGCTGGCTGGTTGATTCAGGTGAAATGAGTCAAGAGAACACCAGATGCAGAGACTACAAGTGTGACAGTTGGGAAGCAAATGTTTTATGGATCCAAAAGCCTGCTGTGCTTTTTTGTGTATTCTTTTTGCCAGTACTTGCCATCCAGCTTTTATTTGCAGGAAATGTCCACAGTCTCAGCCTTGGGTAGATCCTTCCCCTCACGTGCTGCCAACAGTCAACAAGCAACATTTCCTCCTGCTGGGAGGATGCTACATGCAACATATTTCATGACTGCCAGCAATGGGGTTTCATTAATCAGCCTGTAGGAGGTGCTGAGATAGGCACAAACAGGCAGAAAGGAGAATAGCAGAAGCCTAAACTGAAGATTTAGACCAGGGGTCCTCAAACTCTTTAACCAGGGAGCTGGCGCGCGGATGAAGTGGCAGGCAGTTGCTGCGGCTGCTTGGTTTCCCCCCCAAAACCCTGGCGGGGGTGGGGGGGGTGGGGCGCGGACTGAGGACCCTGGGGGCCATAGTTTGATGACCCCTGATTTAGAGTAATCCAAGCACTCACCAGAAAGTGACCTCAGTAGTTTGGGGTTAATTTATCAGCTAAAGCTGAAATACCTTGGTGTTATTTCCAGACTTAGACTTCAAATGAAGTTTATGACAACATTGCTGACCTACCCCATGCTTCCAAAACTGCTTTCTCCCCTAAAATGAATTCTAGATGTTTGGAAAAGACTATTTGGAACCAGAGGCAATCCCAAAGAAATACTCCAAAATTATTATTAAAAAAATAAATATGAATTGCTGCCAAAAGGCTTAACTGCTTAGTTACTAAAAAGGATGTAACTACAGGTATTACAAAAACGTTAAGTGTTCTGCAGGACGGTTGAGACATACTGGTTGAGACATTAACCTGTTTTAGTACTACTCCGTGATGACTGTTACTGTGCAGGATAGGCAGCATTTGAAAAGGCTGAGTTACCTCCGTGCACGTATGTTAGCGCTACAGCTTAATCATTTCACTTCTTCCACATTTTGCTTGGGTTTGTGCACTGAAGTCAGAGCAGAACTTTGTCCCAGCATTCAAGAACTCTGGGCTTGTTTCAGCTACATAATCCCCAAATCAATCCTCCTCCAGCACAGTGACACTGACAGCTTTGCCTGTACTACTAAATTAACCAGGCCCAAGGAATATTGCTAAGCACTGGCAACCAACAGTCTATACTGCTATGTTTTTTTAATACTTCACAAACTTCTGCTGTCTGTCTTCACACTAGCTCAACTCAGACTTCTAATTCTTTAAGACTTCTTGGTTTTGTTTGAATAAAATGGAGCAGGCTTGCTCAAATATCAAATTTTCCGAGAAAACTACCATTTAACAATCTCTAAATTCGTGTGTTCACTCACTTCTTTTTCTCAAAGTTGTCGTTCTGGTGTATTCGAAGTCAATTATGCCAATTATTTTTTAAAGCACCACTGATACATCCACTTCACCCAGTTAACATTCCCATCCTCACCGAAGGATTAAAAAGCAAAAATAAATATAATAAAACTACTTTCTTTTTTCTTCTATTTTTAAAGTTAAGGAACATTGTGATTTATTTCATATGATAGCAGAAACTATGAGTGTCAAAGTCAAAACCTTAATTAAAGATAATATAAACATAAGATTCTGTTATTAGCCATAACTCAGCATAGCTTAATTATGGTCCTTTTTTAATATACATTTTTTTTCATCAGGTATTAATAAAAGCTCTGTCATAGTACAGATACATATATGGCCCTACAAATTAAAGGTTTAGCTTCAGATAATCGAGATTGTAAAAGACTGAATAAGAAACAAGAAGATAAGTTGCGGCAGATGTTACCATTGTCTCAGTTTACTAATAGACACAAAGGAGATACTACAACAGGCTGCATCTGGAAAAAACAGCTTCAGAGTCCACCCAGACTCACATACTGGTATGGGCATTTTTTCAGGAGCACTGTGAGCCATTTGTGCATTAATGATACCAAAGAACTTTGAGACCCTCCAATACCTGGCGAAGTATAAAATATTCTTAATATATTTTACCTTTTTGACATAGCAAGAGGAAAAGGTAGGCTGTGAATGAGGAGCTGTGGATGTTAGCTTGTTTCTGCCAGCTCACCTGCTTACTGGGCACTGGAGGTATTTATTTACTGGTGCTTCAGATTTTCTATTACTAAAATAGAAAAAAGAGACTAACTTCTTGAAAATTGGAGTGTCACTGCTTGGAAACAGATATATGCTCATACAGCACTTTCGTAATACAAATTGAAGGAATACCTTGTTTAAGAAATACACAGACTTTGGTCACAATTTAATCTGCATAGTAACCAGCTATTACTTTTATTTTGAAAATTTAACATTCTTGTTTAAAGACAGATTAAAATACTCCTAAACAGAGTTCCTAATGTACAAGGCAGCTGGCTGGCTTGAAACAGATCACATTTTCTCTGTATAACAATTGCTAATAATGAATAATCCTCTCCTCTGCTTCCTGCAGCTCATCTTACTAGGGGGTTTGTTTTGCTGAAGGCTGGTGGTGAGAAAGAGGTGGAGCAGTCACGGCGTGGAATAATAAAGGCAACACGCAACAAATTTCTGACTAATTAAGTGATATCTCCACAGGAGCTATACGAGAGGAATACTTTAACAGAAGAACGAACAAGATACATTTGCCTTCAAATTCACAATAATAAAAATATCTCTTTACTACCACTTTGTTGCCAGACATGATTTCATTTTACCCATGTTCTTTGTGAAACTGTTATAACTTCTGAGACTAAAGGGCAACCTAAAGTGGCCATAAAAAGCAGAAAGAAAAACTGGTTTGCCTGCAATAAAGAAGCATGTTACCTGTTCATGAAAAAACATCTACAGTAGTAATATTAACACCTACTAGTCACTCAGATAACATGACCCCTCCAAGGATCTCATGTGGGCTCTGACTTGGATAATCAATTCTAGAAAAGAGTCTGCTTCCCTGTCTTTTCTTATTTATGCTACAGCACCTCCTGGAATCATCACAAAGGTGGTGACTGCATCAGTGTTTTCAGAAAAAAGTTTGGGTGTACTTGTATTCCACTAACAAGATAGATCCTACTTGCTGAAGGCTTCATTTTCTAATGACCTTGATGCTGAATTAAATTTAAGCAGATAGCCTGGAAGTCAAAGACTACTAGAGTAACCTGTTTTCTCCTTTACCTTGCTTTTGATGTTCCAAATAATTTTTATTATAAATAGTATAGCCAAGCTTGGGAGCAACTCTACTTAAGAAAAACCAGTGGTTCACCTCATGTATCCTTCTCTAGCATTTGTTCTCATGACTACTAATTTCTGTCTTACTCCATGCATATTCAGTGATAATGACCGAAAGGAAAGTGAATTTAGATTCAGTCTTTTATTCTGGAAGCACTTGCAAGAACCTCCTATTTAAACAAGTATGTTCATGGTGAGGCCAATATAGGATTTCCCACAGAAACAGATGCCTTTTTAATTTGTTATTAGTTATGTTATGGAGTATCCATTCACACTTTTACACAGGCTCCTATAAAGCTTTTTTGTACTCAATATCTCAACGTATAATATTAAAGTACTCCAGAGTTTTGTTCTAGTATCAGAGACCCTAGGGATTATACAAAATAGGAAACAGTATTACAGCTCTATGCCAGCAAGCTAAGTAGTTGGCACCTCTAGACACATGGTGCAAAGTACGTTTGCTCTGGAGTTCAGATCTTTCGGGAATGAATAGCTACTCCAAGCAGACATAGCCTGGGTTGTACCAAATAAAATAATGTACACTGTTCTTTGTGTACCTAGAGACCATATTACTAGCACAAACAGTAGCTTACTAGCATCAAACATACAGAATAAATAAATAACTGTCCCAAAACTACTGTGGCATTACCAGCAAATAAAAATAACAGATATCACCCTTAGGTTAAAAAAAAATAACGCCATCATACTAATATGAATGCCTCCCTGATCTAAGTGTGAAGACTCAAAGCCAGTATTTTCACACATATATCGCATGCACAGAGGACTCAAAGTATAAACAGAGATACTTTGAAGCTTCACATTTTCTTATGGTGAGCATTAAAGCTCAGCACTTTTTTTTCGTGTATTATTATTAAAACCACAACTAATGTAGTGGTGAATTCCTGCACCAAAGCATGAGCCTTAGTTATGGGATGCTTCAGCTGATTAACTGACTGTAATAACAGGATACAAAGAATAAAATGTTGTAAGAACAACTTAAAGAATTAGAATATAATCATTTGGCTTTGAAAATGACCAAGAACACAAGTTGAAAATGCTTAAATCTAGAAAAGTTTTACTGGGTCTTTATGGCTTGGGTCACTGTTTTATATTTAACCAGGAAAGTACCTCCAGCTGTGTCAGTGTGTCACTGTGTCAGTGAAATACTACAAAATTATTTTCAGGCTACCAGGTGGAAGTGTTATGTACTGAAGTTGAGTCTTTTTCTGCTTAAACTTAGCTTGATGCAATTAATCTGAATTATGATTTATTCTTCTAACACTTTCCCACACCCCACTAATGAAATGCATCCCAAGCCTCACTTATGTAATATTAACAAAACACTAAAACATTTGGAGCTGTAAAGTGGGCAACAGTCTGGATCAATGCAAGTGCATGAACATTTTCAGGTGCCACTTGAAAGTATTAACAATGCGCAGTCATTTACTGACGATACGTCGATTCCTTCTCCAACGAAAATTACTGGCCATAAATCAGGCAAACATTTACAGGAATCTGCAAATGAAACAGCTAAATCCATGATGACAGGGAGCCTCATAAAAGCAGCCCATTTATTCCCTTGGAGCACTCATCCCCACCAGAGGGATCAATAGCAAACCTCATACAATATACTTCTAAATGTCATGCTGCAAATCCTCTTTGCATTTATGCAGAAGAAAAAGACCCTCCTCCAGTTTTAGAAGCTGAAAACAAGTAAAAAGCATATTAAATGTCTAAACCACAATAAATCTAAGAAAGAACCTTTTATTCTTAGGCCTGTGACTTTAATATCTATTGTTCTATACTGTAAGGATTATGACAGTCAGAAAAATAAAGATTCCAACTAGGAACACAAAATGGATGACAAGGAATTGAAGACATTTATCCATCCACTCTCTGGCACTTGTGAAAAAACAGTGGCCAGGGAAGTGACACCGAATTGAAGACTGACAGTCTCAGTTTCCACTGCTTGAAACCAAGCTTATTGAGCATGACTCCAGTACAGGAGTACAGGGACCTCAACTCTTCCCTGTTCCCAGGTATAAGATACAACTCAGGAACACTGTGTCAGCTTACTGCATTCAGGGCATTCAAAAGAAACAAGGGTCATTGATTGACACTATATCCATAATAACTTGCAGCTAATTTTGTCAAACAGACATTTTGTCTGATGCGTGACTCAAGATCATACAGCTAGGCTAAAAAATTAAAAGCCTAATAAAATGCCTTCTGGGATGAATACTTTATTATTGGTTTAAAATAAATCTGTTGTATGTTCTATTAAAAGGGTGAGCCTTTCTGTGTAGTTAGACGTACCTAATGAGCAGTTAAACCCATTCTTTCAATAATAAAATAGTCTCTAGCATTTGAAATATTCCTCATGCAAATGGAATACGTATCCTGAAGGTCAGGGATCAGACATAACTCTGCAGGAACTCTCCACTGCTTCATGAAGGCCGAACTGTTCTTAAGGAAAAACACCCCTATGTCGTTCTGAGGCAGTTTTTCCAGGTACTACCATACATCTTTTATTTTATAACACACTGGCACATCTGTGCACAAGCTCATCTTCTAGAAGTGTGCATCCCTTTCCTATGATGACAAATGTAAAGCATTATAAAAAAAAAAAAAAGCTTCACATAAGCAGTTGGAAACAAGCACAGAGTACAAATTTAATCCCCCTAATCCCTTGTCAATTACAAGCAATGTTCTAGCCTAAAGTTGTATCAACAGTGCAGTTTTCAAACCCATAGAAAAATAAATGAAGCCATCCTTTCCCTCTTTCCACTTGGACTGTATTCACTGCAGCTCCCTTAAAGGATTAGGAACACTGTCTGTAATAAACATGGGCATCAATTTTTAAAATCTGCTCTGAAAATGGCAACATTTCACAAGCTGTGAAAATGCTTTGGTTTAGGGCATGGCCTGAGAGGCAATAGGCCAGCAGGATAGCACTGGGATTAGCCCTAATTACTTCATGTTTCACCTTAATTAACTACTGATACAGAAGGTAAACTCTGCAGGATCTGTGGCGAGACCTTAGGCCAGTAGGCAAGATATCTAAGCCATCATTGTTTACACATGATAATCTCTCTTTCGAATTTGCTTTAATTGCTCAAAAAGATTAGCTGAAGGATATGCATTACATATTGATTAGGAATGCTAACTAGATACTATATAATTTTCATGTGTGCTCCACACATGCAGTCTAACAGTTTTAGAGGCACATTCTTCATTAGCCAGTTGGCAAAGGATCAGCATTTAACTTTGGTTATGGCAACATCAATCATGAAGAAGAAAAAAAAAAAAGAGAAAAAAAAAAAAAACCACCACCACCAAAATCCCAGCCTTTGGTAACATGAATGGAAGGGGAAAAAATACAAAAAAGGATCTTCACTCTATTCTAGCAGACACCATTGTGCGAGGTAATCCTCTCCCTGCATGCGTCCCTGATCAGGCCACAGGCAAATTGGAAGCAGAGGGGGAGCAGCAATAAAGCAAACAGACTATAATATCTATTTTAAAAATATATCACAAGGTTGTCTTGTTTCTTGTCCCATACACTCTTCATTATTCAGACTCTGCTTTCTTTTTCTGTTTTATTAGTTCTCATCTGCTTTTGGCAGGCCTTGAAGATTACCGGATCATCAGATATTGTACAAATCTAAGTGCAATCTGATTACAGAATCTGTACAAAATATAACAGTCAAACCAATGAAAAAAGTTCTTTGCCACGTGCTACTGCTCTGCTAGCAGAGAAACCAATTAAATATACACCTTTTCAGTTGTTCTGTGCTTTATTACTAAAAGCAAAACAAAATATGATCTTTCAAAGCTCCTCTGACCTGAAACACATTTGAAAAATTAGGAATATATTTCCTTAGGAACGTAACCTTGATTTAATGTAATGCATAAACTGGTCAAAACAAAGCTTAGCAACAAATTATAGTGCAGCACAAAGGATTAGCAAATATTTATGTCAAACCCCTGGAATCTTAAATCAAATGCATCCACTGAGGTCTTAACCCAGCTTTAAAGTTCAAGACCTGAGATTTTACGTGTACTGCAAGTGTCAATTAAATTTATGAAATAAAGTTGTTAGTGTAAGAGTTTTATTGTAACCTTAAGGATGGAAGGTGTATACAGTAAAAAATAAAGTTTCTGCGGAACTGCTTTTGTGATGGCCTTTTTTCTACACAGCGTTTTACAATACTTGCATCCTTAACTAACATCCAGGGTTGCCCCTATCTTCTTGAGAGACATCCCAGAGAGCTTTAATAATTCTTAACGCTTTTTTAAAATTATTTTTTTTTAATTATTATTTATTTGCTGCTTCATTTAAGGCTTACAATGGCAAGGAAATGCACGCTGCCTTTTGAAAAGGCTCACAGACCACTTACTGCTCATCGGAGGTGGCTGAAGTGAGAACTTTCCCTGCAATCTCACTTTTTGCACGGATGAAAAAACTGCCATTCAGGGCAGGGCAGTG
Source organism: Microhierax caerulescens (assembly GCA_035590215.1). NCBI lineage: Eukaryota > Metazoa > Chordata > Aves > Falconiformes > Falconidae > Microhierax > Microhierax caerulescens. The sequence continues at coordinate 107,973,882 of JAVJGJ010000014.1, read as the reverse complement.
CAGCTTCACTGGTGGCTGGTGACTATTCCAGATCACTGCTTTATTTCACCTGTAGTGTTATCTTATGCTCTAAGCAAAGAGTTGTAACTGCTTAGCTGACTAATAAGGTTTTGGAAAGCATTTACATAAAAAACCTGAATAAATAATGGGAGTTGGTCAAAGGCTGGCTGACAAACCCTTCCTATTTGCAGAAGGCTAATGTTGAGATAAAGGTTGCAAATGGTTGTTTTTTCCGTCTTTGTTTTAAAAATATATTTAAGCTGTAATTGCTCTGAGGGACTTTCAGGACTCTGGACGCATTTGTGTTTGCTGGTCAGAGACAGCAGTGCAAGAAAAAAAAAAAAAAAGTTGCATCTATTCACATAGGGTGTGCTCCTGTAATCAATTTTATAATCAAACCATGAAGTCTGAGTCTCAAAAAAATAGTATTGCAAGGCATGCAGTGAAAGGAAAACAAGTCATACTTTTTTATTGTAAATGAACACTGTGGAAGAATTTGCTTTCCCCAAATGACAACCTCAAGGAGTTTTCAATCTATATGTTAAAATTTCCTGCATATCTCTATAAAATACTGCATTTTTCCTGTGTGATTTGGTTTGTTTGTTTGTTCGTGTCTTAAAAAATGCTAAGTATTCTGTTTATTTGAATGCGGGTATCATATTTTGTATAAAAGGGCAGAAAGGCTGTAGTTTTATTATATATGTTTATGCACAGCTTAATCAGGCCTTTATGGTGGACTGCTCTTTGAATATTTATTACTAGACTAATTATTGAGCTTAATTATAACCCTGCATGCTTTTAACACACTGAAATCCTGTTTGAAAATGTTAAAGCAAAGTTTCATCAGCAAGTGGGGAAAAGTAAGTGTGTTTTCAAATAAAACCACCTTCTTTTGTAAATACATCTCGACAGTGAACTGATTGCTTACATACCTATAAGGTGAAGCCTTGCCTTCATTGGATTTAGAGAAGTCAGGCTTTCTTCCAGCGACCTATATAGCTGGGTTATTTATCTTCTTAGAGAATATTTGGCCTGCAGTTATCTGATATCAAGCTGTGATCTCATCAGCTCTCACACACTCAGCAGGGAGGGGCTAAGAAAATACTTCAATGTGAAATCTCTCAAAGCACCCTCAGGGCACCACAGCTATGGAAGGCGGTGTTTTAGCTGCTGAATATTTTCCTTTGGCAGTGATACTGACCCAGTGCCCCACAATGATGCCCATATGCCACTGGAGGGTCATCTGTACAAATGAAAGACAAACTAATGATCTCACTATGTGGATTTGGAGAAATTAAGTATTTCCTACATTGAACGTCCTTTCATTTTTTTGTTCTTGCAGAGATTGAGGTAACTGCTTTGTCAGAAATCTCTGCAGTTCTAATCTTTTCTGAGACAACAAGAGCTGTATATTTTGTGGGTCAACTACTATTTGCAAAAGGTGATATTTGTAATAAAATAAAACACTTGATAATTCAGCATATGCATATACCAAGTCAAAGGACACATCTTAGAAACACAATTGTGTTTTCTGATAGACCACAGTTTATCATTCTTTTTCATTCTTTTCCCCACCACACTGCTTTGTTATTTAAGTGAAAAATATTTTAACAAAGGGAAAGGAAAAAACCCCAACAAACAAAACAATCCACATATATTCAAAATGCTGTTTTAGTAAAAGGTGCCTGGCTGACTCTTCTACCTAAAGCTGACTGATAAGATGCCTGCCTAGGTTTCTTGGTCACCTGGAAACAAGTGCAACATTTATAAAATATCTAGCAGTTCTCAATGGAACATTTTTAATGAATCCAGGATCTTCACATAGCACAATGACATTTGGAAAGGATCAGCTCAGAGTTAAAAAACAAAATAAGGAAATTCACAAAGGAAAAAAGTTATTTTCATTAACCAAAGGATAGAAATTCACCTTTAAGTGTGAAACTAGGAATGCCTTTCGCACAATGAATTCTATTCTCTACACTGTACAGTTAGTGACACGGATGTGAACATTAATAGACCCCAGAAAATAACACCTGACTTTTACCAGTATACTTGTGAAGAAATGGTCAGAACCAAAAAAAAAAAACCCAAACCCAAATAGCACTACCAAAATTGAATGAAGCTATTTAAAATCTAAGGCTTTTATAATCCCCTAGTGAATTCAAATTAAGGTTTTATGGTCTCTTTTACTCCTACTGAAGTCAATGGCAAAACTCTACAAGGAACCTTTATTGTGCCTTTCAGCTTTTGGTATTCTGGTCTCACTTTGAATGATGTCACTTTGCTGCTACTGACAGAAAACTAGGGGGAAATAAACAAGAGGGATGAAATAGCAGTAAGACACAGGTTTCCTTCCAGATACTGTATTGGAGCTTTTTCCTAAAACGTGTTGGTTTTGTACAAATAAGTTTTCTGGAGGACCCACATGAAAACACTGGCAAGATGGGACAGATACTGTGTATTTTGTTGCTTTCTGTTCAATCTTTGCAAATGTTTTCCTTTGCTAGTAACTTGGCTTGTATGGAAAGCAGAATTTGTATCTCAGTTCAAAACACAAATTAGTCCTCTATGCACAATTAGGCTTGTTCCTCCATCAGATTAAGTTCACACAGTGCACCACTGAAAATACATTTTCCTTGTGTCCAAGGCATCCAAGCAGGGAGTTTTCATCACCTCATTGGCCATAGGCATGCCCACAGGGCTCTCCTCTCCTACAGCAATAGCTAGCTAAAGAAGAAGTGTAAATAGGTTCAAGAAAATATTTAGATGGTGGGAAAATACTAACTAGAGAGGAATATAACCAGCCTTGATTATTTTTGCCAGTTCTTCCTTCCTGACATGAAATTACGCTTAGGAAAGTAAAATCTTGGATTTCCACTTGCATGGATAGAGATGTAATATTTAAGTATGTCTCATCTCCACAAACAACTTCATATTTATTGAAATTTTGCTTTCCTGGCTGTTAACTGATGCAAAACCTGCAGTGCTGAGATTATCAACAACTTGAATGTGTACGCAGCAGTGGATATTTGGAAACAGGACAAGATTTGCAGCACGCAATATCCAGCCAATATTCAAATCTCGTTGTTGTGTACATCAGATAAGCAAAAAGAAGATGTACGACTTCAAACCAGTTTCTGGAGTAGAAATCCCCTAATACTACCAACAGGGTAATATTACTACCACTATACATATTCAAATGGATGAAACAAGAGAGATCATGGAAGTCTAGTTCTGTTGCTCAATTTCAAATCACAGTACACAAAACTTAAAATAACAGCTAAACTCACACTGTGACTTTCTTAAGGACCAAAAAAAAAAGAGTAAATAGGATTTCTCTTATATTGATAAACAAAAGGGCTTGCTTACTGATAACCTCAGTTTGGTGACTAAGTTAAGAATTAACACAACCACTTTGCTGGAAATGCTTTGTAAAACACACTCTTTCTAGTGCCTGCATTATTACACAATTTTAAATGCCCTTCCATTAAAAAAAATACTTATTCAACAATAAGATTCTTATATTTTTCCCCGATTCCTTTAACAGCAAAGAAAGGGAAGCACAGAAACCATAAACTTTTTGGAAGTTTGGCTTTGTCACTTAGAATATAAGAAATAGTACCACCAATAAATATTTCCTAGAAATGCAAGAAAAAAAGTACTCAGTTTTAATATTGAGCAACATACTGCAGGGGAAATAATCTAAAGTAAGTAGGCAAAGGGGATGAAAACATCATCAAAACTACATTAATACAAAAAAAAAAGTTGTATATTTGAAGAAATGTCCACAGAAAGTCTAACATAGCTTATGTTACACTAAGATCTACCAAGTGACAAAACTAGATTGTTACAAATCATCTCCATACTGTTGTGCTGGGGCAACACTAATACATCTACCTTATTTTCTGAGCAATTTTTAGCAAAAAACTATACAGATAAACTTGGTAACTAAGACAAAGAATGGATGGGGCCTGCAAAAGTTTTAAAAATATTTCTTAAATCCTGATTCAGAAGCTGCAAATACAAATGAAACTCTAAAGATATGCTATAAATAGAAAAGCTCATCTGTTCATTATAAACGTGTTCAAATAGTAGTTACCTTTATTATAACATAACTAACAGGGAAACAAAAAGGAAGAAGGAAAAAAAGATGAAGAAAGACCGATCAAAATTCCTGACAGGAAGATACATTAGACCAGTCTCTCCAGGGATGTAGCAGAAACTCAGGCCCTGCAACTTTTAAGAGCAGAACAGACAAACCGCTAGAAAATATACAATAGGGAACAATCCTTCACAGGTAATGAGATGGGGAGCAAACCAACGGAGGTTTTTTTTCTTCTGCCCTCACTTCCTATTATTGATTCCATACCACTTAGTGTTATCCCCAGAAATTGATCTAAATCATTGCTTAGTTAGGAATGCTGGAGAGGGTAGGGGGAGATATCAGAAAGATTACAGATATGTGGAAGTGCTTATCTGCACAGGGATTAGCTGGGCTTTGCATCTGTGGCAAGATTTTACTTGCACATCTCTCCACGGAGACAACATTTTTATCTTTGGTCAATGATCTTTTTCTAAAGATCAATACAGGTCAGATGCCCGTGAGTTTATGAGAGCGATCAGTTTCTGATGCAGACACTCGTGAGCCATTGCTGACTCACGTGGGAGAGAAGGGGCAGCTTCAGCTATGAAATAGCTTCTCCACTCTCTACTCTACTCCCTCTCACAGGGCCTCTTGATACAGCATCCCGACAGACCTACCCAGGTTTAAAGGAGACAGCTAAGGGTGAGAAGAGCATAGATTAACAACACATTAAACTTATAGATAACAAGTCCACCTTCGTTTTTGGCAGCTCTGATATGTAGAGTCCTCTAAAGCCATAGTAAGTGGCAAGTCAAAGACTTCACGCTACATAGAAATGTAACTCCAGAGTCCGGAATCGCCTCAAGAGGGTATTGACAGACTTTGAAAGTAATTAGCTGGGAAACACATGTGAATGGAACAAATTTGAAGCCCAGAAAACAGAGAACAGATGTTGTTTGATAATGGCAGTAGGAAACTTAGGCTTGCTGTAGTTTAAAATGCTGTCTTCATCTGCTCTTTGCAAAGAAACTTTAGCTTTCCTTCCGTGATAGAGTCTAATCAACGCAAATTCAAATTTGTGTCACCTCAAATACTCTTTGCCGCAGTGCAGTCTTTTCAAAATTGCTCTTAAACTTCATTCAGAAGCTTCAGATCATGAACAAGACTGTGGACAAAAACTGCTAAAAACTGGTGAGGGCCTATTGCATCCACAGGTGAGCCGCATTCTTTTTGAATCTGTCTTCAAAAAAGCATCTCATTTGCTTCTGGGATGGATGCCAAAATAATTATAAAACAATTTAAGGCCAGCATAATTTATAGATTTTTTCCATAGATATTTTCACCGGGAAACTAGACAACTCTTGTCTGAGGAGTTAAACACGATATTTCTTCCAAAACGTCTAATAAAACCAGCCTGCAGAAAGTATACACAAATGCCTTCTCAGCTATCTATCTAGGCATACCAACCCAGCAACGACCAAGTTCAAACCCGTATGTTGCTGAACAGGACATAATCCATGTACCAGTGAACAAAATACAATCTATGTGATTAACACCAAAGTTATGAAAAAAGTATAACACACAAAAACCATGGAGCCTTTCTCAAACTGTGCAAATAACACCGAGTTATGATTTTTCCCGTTTACCATTTCTAGAGTGCATTTAGGTGAAAACAACTGACATACAAACTTGTTTCTTGTTTTTCTCACTTTAAAGCCTGATGACTGAGATCTGACATCATTATGCTGAACTAATTACTACTCACAGACCAGAGAAGAAAATCTGCATCCTTTAGCTTCCACTGCACTCCAACATGGCTTTGACCAGAGAAGAGTTTCCATTTTCCTTGGTTGCCTCACAACATAAAATTAAGTTGGCAAGATGAAGACAAATGGCACAATAGCTTACTGCTGATTGGCTAAAGTATTTTGTATATGTTGGAAAATGCAGGACATCCATCCTAATTGGCGGCGGACAGAACACTTTAGCAACTGTGACTGTGCAAGACAGCAATCTATCCATCGTGGGGTCAAAGGATGAGGTCAACAGGATGGGATAGTGATGTTATTATCTGACATATGGGTTATCTTCTATACACTCTGTCTATAAGACATATGACATGTGGTGAGCTCTGAGACAGATACTAAAATCCAGAACTCAACATGCTGAGTGGGTTGAACAAGCAAGCAAAGTTACAGCGTAATTAAATGCCTGTGTAGTAAAACAATTGACGTGAACATAGTAATAGAAAGGGAATTAGTAACACCGGAATCAAGGTTTGATATCAAAGTACATATAGATAGCAGGCAACAGATAAAAAAGGGGAAAAAACAAACAGAACTTTTAATGTCTATATGAACTTCCCTTTTAATAAAAAGTCCATCAAAATCAGACTACAGACACATACATGGAGCATTTTGGCATCCTCTGGAATTTCTAAATGACATTGCCTTAAAAATCCTTTAAATTGTACTACACTTAAAGAATTACTGGTATAAATCTAAAAGCAGTAATTCACACTTGTTGCTTCTAAGCTCCCCAGTTATGTACAGCTGAGAAAAGGTACAGTGATGTTAAAAATGTTTAAGGAAGGCTGAATCATTTCAGGAACCATTCACATAGGAACATAACTACACAGCAATGAGGAAATACATGGCATTATCTACAAACACACAGAGAGGAAAAACAAATGTATGTATAGGAACAGAATATGTTCTGTCACTTTGTGTGAAAGATTCCTTATATTAATCAAATCATTGTGCATAGCTAAGAATGATTTACAGTTATTGCAATGAAAATTCAGTTGAAGAACTATTACTAAAATAATTTTGAATATTCTGGTTATTTGAGTTAGGCAAGAAAGCCCTCTCTACTAACCAGCACTTCAGTGAGCATTCCGAAATCACGAAACTCATGCCAAAAATCACAGAATTTGCTTGTAAACTGTGAAATTAGACAGTATATAAAAAAGTGCCATACATGACACATAAAATTTAATAAAACATTGTATGTATTATGCTTATGAATTCACATTTTCAAGCTTTTCTTCCCAGTTATGGGTGTTTGGAATTTTGCTTGGTTTTTTTTTATTTTTTTTTTTTAAGACTCAGCATTAAACAATAAAAGGAGGTCATACTGCTTTAAAGGCACTAAATTCATTACTCCAGGAGCTGTCCTAATAGACAAACAGAAAAATACAGTTTCTAGCTAGCTAGTAGAGAGATGAAAAGGTATTTACATAAAGGCAAAGGTTATCAAATACCTTTTCTTCAAAGATTTGAGGAAGTAATCAGAAAAAATAAACTCTTCATAATAGCAATAATTTTCAGAGTGTTTCTGGAATGCTATTAATAAATAGATTCTAGATATTGGGCTAACTTGCCATCATGCTATTTGTGGCATTCAAAATGAAAGGGTGAGTGTGAGATATCTGCAGATGCAGAAAAACATAATTCGGAAACTTGGGCAAAATTTGCTGGAATAAACCTAGAATTGCAGTAACTTTGCTCTCAGCAGACTGCTCCTGAATGTAGAAGCTATCTTTAGCTTTCGTTTTTTCCAGCTGCTGAACAGCTTCTTCACCTTTCCCTGATCTTACTTCTAACGTTTCACAGAGCAGGCAGAGGTTCATACTTGCTTCCTGTATATAAAGTGAACAGCTGTATATTTAACTAATGAAACAAAAATATTTAATTTTCCTGCCATGTTAACACCATCTCTACTATAAAAATACTGCTACTTTGCTTGCAAAGGTATGAAATATATAACAAAGAAATTTTAAATCCTAACACTTCACACAGCAACACACATTTTCAGTTCAAAGGCTTTGCAAGGAAGTTTTTACCATCCATCCAAAGTACCATTGTAGTTATTTCCCACAAGTCACATCTCAAATGCCAAAAGAAGATAATTGATGGCAAGAGGCCTATAGCGAATTTTCCCTTACTGGTGACAAAGGCTAAGGGTAGGGCTGTCACAGTCTGATTTCTTATTGTAAGATCTGGAGAAGGATGCCTGTTCCCCCAACCCTCCTGCCTCTGACAACTCGTCACACACAGCCGGTTCCCCCGGGGCTACGGCAGCATCTGGCACTTCTGCTCTCTGGTGGCAGCTGCAATCATTTTCAGGATAATCTCCTAAAGGCGGCGTCTTTATTCAGATACAGATGTCTTCATCTTACGTCCTGTTGGATTCCTCAGGCCTAATGTTGCCTCTACATTCTGGTTTTACCCCTTTGGGTTGGTTTTTCAGTCATACCCTTATTTGAAAGGTACTGACAAGCATTCAAAGGATGCTGGGGAAGAATTTTTCTTACAGACATTCATCTGTTGGTTTCCAGTTTTGTTTCAACAGTACAAATAAAACCTTGAAAAATGACCTAAAGATCCAATGTTTAAGTGGATTTCTAAGCACAAAGCAATAGCAGAGATTTTCCGTTTCAGAGAGTGCTCTCTTGTTTGTTTTCTACTTGCCACAACAACCTAATTGGTTTCTCTGGCTTCTCTCTTGATACAGTTATTACTTTGTTCTGCACAGACTCAGACAGATTATTTATGAGGAACCCCAGTGGCAGGAAAGGAGAATATTCATATTTCATGTAGTTATAAATGGCTTAACATAAATCATTTTTTCAAAAGTTCCTTATTTCTGATCTCTTCCACGTGCACTGCTGTAGATCCAGTCTTGCATATTTAGTGGTGATTGGGGAGGAAATCATACATCAAAACTAGCCTTCTCAGGAACACGAATATAAGTAATCTCATAATCCAGAAAATGCTGGTACCTGCATGAAGGCCTGTTGTAGTATAAAAAAAAAAAACCCAAACAAAACAACAACAAAAAAGGCTTTCTAGTTCTTTAATATCTTAAAAGAAAACAGATATTACCCGATTGAAACTGGCTGCCTACTGCAAAGCACCAGAAGTACTGTATTTGGCAAAGGAATTCACTCATCAAGATGGAAAAATAACAGGTATTTTGTTTTGGCTAAGGAACAGCATTATGGCTGAAAGTTGGGTTTTTTTCTTTTGTCTTAGATATTAGACATCAGATAAAAAGGATCTATTAGAGGTATGTATTCTGAATTATTTTGCTGATGGTTTCCCTACCATAAAACTGCTTTTTACACCTGTGATAGCTTAAGCACACGCTCTTCATAAGCACTCCTCCTCCTTCCTTTGTTGGTAACAGGCAGTGGAAAACCATTCAGGTTTTTTCCAAACAATGTATATTTTCTTTTCATTAAATTGATTTCCTTGTGTTAAAGGAAAATTTGGGCTTAATTTAAAAGTCTATGAGGAGTGACATTCAGTAACTAATACTATTTATTATTAAAAGTAAATATTATTTCTACAAGTATTCTTTTTTTCATTAACATCATTCTGATGTTATCCTGATGCTGTCTTTGTCATAAATAGACATGCCTTTTGAAGATTTTTGTTTATCATTATTATTATTATTTTTGGCTAGGACCTCCATCCGTCACCCTTCTTTAACTGACATTTTTACCCTGTTATTATCCCTAATATATTCCACTGAGGGTTTTCTCTCGCTGCAAAGAGGGGGAGGAAATCAGCCAAAGGCATACCCCCAACAACTACTGCCTTCTAAGCCTGCTCACTACTCAGAAGTGGGTCAAATGGTCCTCACATGAAAGCATCTAACAAGGTCCCAAAGGAGGCTTCCCTTTAGTGGCAGCAGGCAAAAACACTATTTCTCTTCAGAGAAGATGGATACCATCTTCCTGCGCACAACTGAGGTACTGATACTTGCCACTTTGAACTTGTTGTATTCATAGATGCTTTCTGAAATGCTTATAGCATTTGGGGAATTAAGTCACGGACACCAGGGACTCCAAGCAGTTAAAAAGGATCTCTTCAGAAACTAAAAATTCTGAAAACAATGGAGTGAAGCTCAGAAGTTTGGCACTGATTTCCAGAAAAGCATCAAGGACAGCTTCAAATTACACTTATTAAAATTAATAAATCATGCGGGTTTTTATCCACATTCTGTGTTTGCTGGATTTTACCCCCATCCCCTTCTTTTAAAGCTACTTTAGTTTGGATTCAGATGTCAGAAGAGACTTTTTATAGTAATAAAACATGAGGGAGTCTGAGGTGAAGCAAAACTAAACTGATAAAAGATAAAGGAGTGAAACAAATTATTTGACTCCTGTAGGGCAGATGGATGACAGGTTTTAGTAATTAGGGTCACTTGTTTCCATGGTTTAACCCCAGCCAGCAAATAAGCACAACCCAGCCGCCCGCCTGCTCCCCCGGGGTGGGATGGGGGAGCGAATCGGACCAGTGAGAAAACTCGTGGGTTGAGATAAAGGCAGTTTAATAAGTAAAGCAAAAGCCACGCAAAGCAAAGCAAAATGAGGGATTCATTCCCCACTGCCCACGGGCAGGCTGGTGTCCAGCCATCCCCAGGGGAGCAGGGATCCACCACACGTAACGCTTACTTGGGAAGACGAAACGCCCTGAATCTGAATGTCCCTTGCTTCCTCCCTCCCAGCTTCGTACGCTGAGCATGACACCATACGGTGTGGGACATGCCTTTGGTCAGTTGGGGTCGGCTGTCCCGGCTG
>JAVJGJ010000014.1:107945363-107963112 GCA_035590215.1 Microhierax caerulescens | reverse complement strand
AGCTGGAACGTCCCCGTGTTATCAACAGCGTTTTCAGCACACACCCAAAGCACAGCACCGTACGAGCTACTGTGAAGAAAACTAACTTTATCCCTGGGAAAAGCAGCACATATATAGAGAACGAGGAGGATCAGATCAATTAAAGAAATAAACTGTGACAAAATCGCATCAAACCACTGAATCGCAGCTGAGCCAGAGGCTTCAGTGAAAAGAGCCTTTCACACAAAAGGGAAAAATCTGACACTAATCATGGGATAAACGTCACATACACATGTGTGTTAACACAGCACACAAGTCCTGCATTAGCTTATGCACTACAACACCCACAGGTTCACTTATTAGCTATACGACTTAGTCTCAGTAGTAAAGCTTTCTGCACCACAGGTCGACTTTCATCAGTGGTGCAGACAGTCACATAAATAGGGTAGACTTAAGTAAGCAATAACCTTGCTTTTGAACAATTTTTTCAAATTACTCTGTTTTTGTTTATTTTTATCATCATAAAATTGTAGCTTTCGAATATATGTTTGCATATAAGGAAATGGAAAAAACTAAAAGAAAAGGTCATAAGAGGAAAAAAAAAAAAAAAAAGATGCCTCGTCCTCCCCACACGCACACTTTAAATCCCATGAAATGAATGTTTAGCTCAAGGATTTGCTGTTCATCTCAGTGCCCCTCAAGCCTGAGGCAGGATTAGGCCAGACTCATGTTTGAACAACTGGAGAAAATCAATGGATTTCATCTTATTAATAATTAAAAGACTAATTCTGACTTTCAAGTGATTAAAACTGTGTACAAAATGTATGAATTATTGTAACTGGAAATGCACATGTGCCAAAGGTGCTCTGAAATAAGCAACATACTAAAAGAAAAGGATAATTTTCAGGCTATACTGCAGTAGTTAGAGAAATAAACCATTTAGCATAGTGCTAATTAGGTATTTACACGTAGCTAAACAAATACTTTACATGAACTTTAATGGAAACCTTAACTAATTCCTAGGTGATGTTACAACATGCAGGGTAATTGAAAGCTGAATCACATTCTCTCAACAGCCTATCTATTAATAGCCTCTTCTATCATTGAATAGACCAAAGAAAGCATAGGAGAGGAAAATTACAATTGGAGTAATGGAAATCTTTTAATTGTAGTTAGCCGTTGGATAAGTCTTAAGGTAACTACTGTATTCCTTCTTCCCCCCCTAGGCACAGGAGCAGCAATAGCCAAAGCTTTTGCACGGTAAGAATCTTGCCTATTCAGACACTATTGGAACATAGCAGGATGCACTATGACATCTGAAAACTATGTTGAAACTTTAAGAAAGCCATTCAGTTTTTTCACTGAAATAAATAGCTGCCCTACTTGCTGTCACAGTAACAAAGCTATGGAACTACAGCTTTGAAAGTTGAGATATTCTGGTTTGATTTAATTTTTATTTCATTTATACTTTGCCAGTATCATCTTTATGTGACTATGAAAAGGACTTCTGCTATGCCATTTAGTTTGGCCTTCTTTATATTGCAGGACAAGGAAAAAACCTCCTATATGCAGAGTCTTACAAACGTTACCTAAAATATTTCAGCCATTGAAGCATTCGAAGTGTGTCTTACAGACAGACAGCGGAAGGATAGAGTGCATGGGTACTTGAAAAGCCAGTAAACTTATTAGTTGAAATGTACCTTGACGAGCCCACGAAAGCAAGCCAATGTTCACACTGTCAAGGGAACCAGAAACTTGCCTTTTGCAAGCATGAGAACAAGACAGAAAGTCAGCACTGAGAGGTTTCTTTGTACCCTTTCAGAATAAATTTTCGTTGTGCATCATGCACACAACTGCAATAAAACATGTGGAAGGAACAGCAGACAAAGCAAGAAGTGTGGGCTTCATATATATATATATGTATACACTATAATGTATATATGTATACACTACAAATATATATATACAAACACACACACATTTATGTAAGTAAATCTACGAACTACAAAAGCTGGAAGTGTTAACACAATGTACTGTACAAGCTGTATGCTTGCTCCGCAAGATCAAGTGATGCTCGCTCACCACGTTTCCATTCGGTCAAGCTTTTTGCCATAGATCTAGCCCATATAAATCACCATGATATATGAAGTCAAACAATCGTATCAAGCAAGCTGCCAAGAGGAGGACAAACCTTTCATGGAGCAGGAAGCGCTGTTCCAAGTTTTGCACTCAAGCCCTCTGCCTGTGCTAGCTGAACCAGCAGTTTGTCTGCCTGTATCTCATTAGATGAGGATGTTTGAGCAGCTGCTTGAAAAGTTTTTAGAAACACTGTTTTGGCTTGATAAAATCCAAATCTACTTCCCCCGTCAGCGTCCCACATTGCTCTGAACGGAATCTATACTCACTGCATTGAGGTCAGGCTTAGCCCTTCTGCTCTTTTTCACCAGAAAGCCACACTTGTCAGTCGTCTTTCTGGCGAGAGTTAACGAGCCACTCCTGCCATAATGAATCAGCAGGAATCAGTAAGCATCTCCACAGAGAAGTATAACACTTGCTAACAAGACAGATCTACAGAAGAAACCTTTGCCCTGCTATACAGTGGATTTTTTATTTATTATTCCAATTTAATTTGGAGTGCACAGCTGACAAGAATCTAGGAAAATGGGAAGACATAAGAGACTTCATATCCCTCAGGAAAAGCTAGACCTCCTTATTTTCTTCCTCTCGTACACACCACTGGTGTATTTTTAGCTGTACTATATCACGTTGAAAAAAAAACAAACACATAAGGATTCACGTATTTGAATTAAAGCGAAATTAAAGGCATAACAACTTCCTCTCACATTTCCTTTCTCCATTTCCCTGCCAATGCCAACAGCATTTTCCAAATCCTTTCTCACTATGCATATTACCTATTTCTCCTGCCTCCCCCAAAGTATTACCATCTAGCCCATAATTACCCATCTGGAATTATAAAAACAATTGTGTTGTAGGGAAAATTCTATCAGACAGCCGAGTGAAATCAAAGTTGGCAATTCACAGTATACATCTAGAAATTAGATCTGAGATGCTTCAAAACTGCTCACTTGACAAAAAGAAGGAAAATTGGAAAATTAGTATGAAGAAATGAAAAGAATCACTGAGGGATTTGACAGCTGAGAAAGCCCAAGCTAATGACAAATGCAGACGAGCTCATTGTGCAGTGGACTAAACAGCGCAAGGCATAACTCTGCCAATAGCCAAAACTTCGGCAGCTTTTGAAACATGGCAGTACCCATCAACATGCAATTCTGTCATTTTCATGCCGACCTTAAACTGCTAAGCTCTCCTTTCATTGAAGAATTACTTTTCAGGAATTTTACTCCTTCATGAAGATTTCTAGTTTCCATTTGGTATACTGGGAGAGGTATTTTCTGATTTACAGTCAATTTAGTGTAAAAGGCTGGCTGTAAAATGACAAACTGAAGAGCTGTGATAACGTCCCAGCTCAAACTGGTATCTGGCATTCATCCTCAACACAGTAAGTAATGTTATCCCTAGACATGTATCTTCCACAAAATTGAAAGAAAACCAGCTTTCCTCCTGTGGTTTTGCAAAACTGCCTTAATTTTTCCTTATAAAATATAAAGCATAAATATAAAACCTGTGCTGGAGGCAGTTACCTTGTTGCCTTGAATTGGTTTATCCTATTGCTGTCTTCACTAGCTGGCTACCAGAAAATAATATAATTTAGGAAATTAAATGAACATTCAGTATATACAAAGAGCTGCAGAATGATTACACTCGATCTTCACAAGCATTAAAAATATTTAAGTAGTGGAAGCTTATTCTTGTACTAAAAGGGTGTCTAAACATACCGTAGGTCATTAGAAACAGTAGAAACCTGACCCTACTGAATTACATACCTGAACTTCCACGGACTCCAGCAGAGCTGGATTTAATCCACCTTAAGTGAACAGTATTTCTTCTTCCTTTAACCTTCCATGTTCAAAAGGGCTCTACCTACCTGTGAAGCCTACTGTAGCGCAAGACAATTAAACAGAAAGACATAAATATTTAACAATGTTTTGACACTATTTAATTATGATTATACTATCCTGTTCTGTGTCTTCCTTACTGTGTTTCAAGTTAATGTTTTACCTGAACAGCCAGCCCTGGCCTTAATTTTGCTTCGGCTTTGATCTCATTTGCTACAGTGCAAATCAGGATTGATTCTAGTGAAGAACAGGACAATTCTTTTTCGTACGTGGTAGGCATGTGAAGAAGTTACTGCTTGAACCGTATTTAGTGCAAAAGGACATCACTTAGCAGCAAATCCCCTCACCTGACAAAATCTGTGACTGCTACTCAGCACGTTTCCAGAAGCACACAGCAAACTGTTGCATGAACTTCAGAGGTTTCCTGCCAAATACTAGGTCGTACTCAGTGCCATGATGCCTTGTTTTTAACAGCAAGTACAGAGTTATCTCGGTGAAGTGTCAGCAACAAGGCTCAGATGAAGAAACTCACAGTTCTTAGAAACAATGGGAATCAATTCAGGGAATATAGGGAGAACTTAACAACATTGTCCCAAAAACTCTTTCAGAAAGGGAGCTGAGCAGGGAAAAAAAAAAAAAAAAAGAAAAAAAAAGTTAAAAACTTCATATATAGATACGATCAGATTTCAGATCACTTCCATACCATATGGACGCAGCATGCTACACAGGCAGCAGGAGAAGCATCCAAAACACATCAAGAAGAAGCTGTCAGGGGCTGGCGGCACAGCCAGCCCCCACCCCAGCCCCAGCAGCCAGGGCTGCAGGTGCCAGCCCCTGCGACGCTGCAGCAGCCCTGACCCTGCTGCCCACCAGGACCAGCCCCGGGCGCGGGTCCTGGCACAGCAGAAGGAAAGGGGCGAGTGGGTGAGAGCAGAAGATGGAAGAGGTGGGAATCTTAAGTTTTCTCTTTGCAGATCTGCGCTTGTGCATACAACCAGATCTCACACCAAAAGGCAGTGAACGGTGAGCCTGGCAATCTGCTGCACCTGATGCTTAGAGCATTTTGGATATACTCTAGAATATGCAATTCTAACTGCTTAAGGCCATCCTGACACTAAAGTACCAACAACCATCCACAGTTCAGTCTAACAGCAACAGAGCCTGTGCAACAACTGCTGCTTCCCTCTCATCCCCGCTCTCATCTTGCTACCACAGTTGTGCCAGCGCAGCAGTTTGTGGGCCCACACCACAACGCAGCTCAGGCAACCTAATCTGCCAAATCTCCTCTTGTGTCCTTCCTAAAAAATGTGCTGAGTGACTGCTCACTGGAACTGAACCACGGTTCACGGTGTGGGGCCATGAACACGTCTGCCAGCACACCTGAGGGAGCTGGTGTGCCATAGCCTGGCAAGAAACGATGGATGCAGCAATATTTTCAGAGGGTCCTGCTGCCAAACATGGAAACTTGCTTATAATTACAGGCTGTCTAGCACAGCTTTTCCACATTTCATGACAAACCACCTTTGTCATAGCTCTTTCTCTAGTACCACTGACCCCAACTGTAATTTGCCTCCTCTTTCAGAAGTCAAATCTCTGTTCTCTAGTTCTACAGCCAGAGATTCTAATAGTTTCTTACTACACTGCAGTTTCCTGCATTATTTTATTTGCTGTGTTTTATCCTCCTTTTAAATTTTAAACAAACATTTTAAATGAAATAAACAGAACAATTACGGTTAGTGCACAGAAGCTATATCACGCTTCAGCACTGCATAACAATCAAGCAACTTACTGGTTGCTCACCTTACAGCTCATGAGGGAATGCTTGAAATATATGCTGCAGAAAAGGATTCTTAAAAGGAAAACCTTTCAGTGATTACATTCAAAGGTGGCATGTAAAAAAAAAAAAAAAAAAAAGAAAAAAGCATCAGCATTACAGTAAAGTTCGCTATATTCTCCTGGGCCAGGAGGTTTATCCTATTAAGCTGTGCTGCTTTGTTACGCCAAACTAGTCAGCCACGGTTTCTGACGTGTCTGCCCTCAGGTCTGAAGCCTGGTTCCACCAAAGAAAATAGTGCTGCCTTAAAAATGACCATGTTCTGCCTTCACGCATGGCAAGAGAGCAGAGCTGTCAGGTGCACCCATCAGCAGGCCCATCAGCCTGCATGCTGCGCTGAACTGACTCCGGACAAGTCGAGGAAAACGTGAAGACAGGTGGGTTTAAAAGAAGCTAACTAAAACAAAAATGGGAAAATGGGACTTTCAGAAAGACAGTCCTTATGTAAAGTGGTTATACAACTGCCTTCCCTCTGATGCTATCTCAGCGCACTAACCACAAGAACGCTTTCTTCAGTTTTTTTTTTTTTTCTTTAAAAAGACTTCGCTTTAAGTAGTCACAGGTCCAAGCTTGTGATTATCTAGCTGTGGGTGTTGTATAGGCTGTAGTACTTGCCTCAAGGGAATGACAAATGTCAGTAAGATCCATAAATAGACCCAGTGTGAAATCAAAGGGATACGGGAAGTTTAGAAGGCATCAGTTAAGAGCTCCTCATGCAGAGTTGCTCAACTGAAAACAGCTATGCAATATACCTCAGAAGATCTAAGTGAGACACAAGAGACTGAAAATCTGATAATGGCTTGAAGGGCTAGCAGGGCACCCTGGAATACTTTAAACCTCCTATAGATTCCACGGAAACAGGAAATGTAAGGACACGGTCTTAAGTATTTTAAGAGTCTGATTTATGAAGAATTCAGGAGAAAACACCGGTGTCTTGTTAGGGAAAAAAAAATTACCCTGTGCTCTTTGAGTCGAAGAGAAAAAAGGGGCATCAAAAGAGCAGGGTTTATCACACTTGCCATTTGGGACTGTGCTAATCAGCAGAGGGAAACAGAAGCACATTCATCTTTGCACAGACTCGCCACTGAAATAATCTCTGCAACACCCACTGCTCTGATAAAAAGGACACTTTAGCCTAACACAGCTTTAAGGCCAAGCAGTACAAGAAAACAAAGCACAGTTATTTCTGTTACTTCTTTGGTTCCCCCAAAATCCCCATCTGCTGGTTTTCTTTATCATTTTTTTTCTTTCAACTCTTGCCTCCTTTGTGTTCCTTTATTTTTCAGTTCCTCAATTTTATGCATTACTGAAACCATTTTCCTTTGCTTTTCTCTTTACTTCTGCAGCTCTGATCACCAAAACGATACCTCTTCCTCCTCTAAAAGAATCCAAATCCAAACATCTCAGTACAATGACATACATAATTAGCTTTTTTCCCGCTACAATGAAACAGTCAAGAAAACTTCAAGGACACAGATTCAAATCAGGACTTTAGCATTTCATGCCCACCGAAAAACTAACCTCAGAAATTATTTTAGGGGCCTGAATATTATGATAAAAGTGATAACAAACCTGGAAAAGACCCCTATAAAAATAGAAAAAAAGTCCAAGCTCAGTAAGAAAACTTTTCACAAGGGAAATGCAAAGAAGAGAACATATGTATTTTGTCTTAGTTGGACAACAAAACCTACTATCATTTGCTTTGGCATTACCAAAATGCAAAGTTTCCCATACAGTTCTGTCCTACCATGACTCACTCAGTTTACATCTGTGTATATAATGAACTGGAACTCTTTTTCTTTTTTTGCTTTATCCATTTGTAATTTCTGTCTACAATCCCAGAAGATAAGCACAGATATCATTATTATTTCAAATAATACCAAGAAGTTCAACATAAAAGTTGATTTTTTGCATAGTAGTAACAAAAAAAGTTCAGTAAAACTTTAAAGTAAATTAGCAAAAAAAAAAAATCATTGAGAAGCTTAATGAAAAATGAATCCTCACAGTTGTTCTATCTATTAACATGCCTTTTCCAGTTCTGAAATACACAATACTGCCTCTCAATTTTCAGAAAACATTTAACCACTTTGGTTGCTTTAGCCTATAAGAGTAACATAAATGAAGAGATCATATTAGCCTAAATCTTTGGGTATGGAAGAATTAGTAAGAGGCTATTGTGCAAACTCATGACATCCTTATTTGGATATTTTTTATTTTTTTTTAAACTGACTCCCATGAGTAGTGCAGTATGGCTGACAAAACCTAACCTCTCCATATCAATTCCCCTCCCCTAGTTTGTCACCATGCAATCCCACTGGAAATAAAACATGAAAACTGCGTCAAACTGGTTTCCATTATATTTTCTGTCCTATTTTCTAGACTCAAAGGTCAGCAACAACATTTTTTGGAACCAAAGCCTCCTGCTAACCAGGAAGCTGAGGTGAACTATAAAATCCTACACTAAATGCTGCAGTTTTGTTGAAATGCAAAATATGCTGTTATTTCATCACAACTGTTATATTAATTTTAAGTCAAGTCACCTTTACAGTTATCCAGGAGTTTCAAATTATTATAAATTCAGATTTTTTTTTTTAAATTTTTTTTTTTTTGTGAGGGGTGGGTGGGTTGGGTTGGATGGGGAGGTGTGCTAGATAAAGTACTGGAAATGCTATCACACAAACCTAAGATGACCACACAATTCAAAGCAGTAAAACTGAACGTAGCATAGCTACAAATGAACTGAAGAGACTGTGCATGTTACAATTTAATACGCTCCTGTGGTCCATGGCCATGTCATTGATCCACAGGTGACCCGTCCAGGACCTATTCATGTACGAGACATACTGGCACCTACCTGCATGATTCTCTGATCACAGAAAGGGATTCAAGGCAAGGGTCACAGTTATTTCTGCACGTGTACCCCGTGAGCGGGGAAAGGCCATAGAGCAGACAGGACAGCTCATGCTATTACAGCCCGTCCTTTTATCCAGAGATACTTATGTTGAATTCATGTCAGTTGACACTCCTGAAAATTAATCTGTAACTGAAAACAAAGCATATGCTAAAGTTTGGGGTTTTTTTTCAGCTGTATTTTCTTAGAGAAAAAAATAATCTCCATCCTAAAGTTAATTACCCATACACCCACTTCATTATATCTGAATGGCCTTAACAACCATTCTCAGCTAGGATGGCTGAATCAGGAATATCTGGTTAGTGTTTCTGTAGAAAACTTCATCGGGTCCTAAGGAGCTTGTTAACACCTTGCAACCAACAGTTGCAGCAAGCAGAGCTGGCTGGCAGCAGCAGCCAGGTGAATGAATAGCTCGCAGGGAGCTGACACAGATGGGAGCACATGCTGCCCTGTTTATGGCTGCAGTCAGTGGTGGTCAGTGGCACACTGACAAAACTGGGTTAAACAGGGCACTGATCTGATCTGTTCTGACAGTGACTGCAGTCTTAAGATAAAGCGTTAAAGGGACAGCCTCAAATCCAAATTGGCCCCAAATACATCTTTTGAAAAGGTAAAATCTTTGCAAAAGCAATAGGAGGAATTCTCAAAAAACACCCCCAACTCTACATACAACACAATTCATCAGCACCAAAAACAGCATAAGTGTCTAAAATAAAATTTTTTATTTAAAATTACTATTGATTTGTAAACAAGATTTTATTATCTCTTATCCAGAATACATTTTTATTTGATAGTGGCAGAATTTGAACAACAGAGAGTATCACACTACAACTTCAAAAAGCATACTATGCTTCTGCAATTTTAGTTCCTACCTAGTTTGGTTTAGTTCCTGACAGCATGCTCTGCTACCCATCTCACTAAATAAGTGAATAAATAGTTGATGCTTGTATTTTTGTTGCCAAATTATGGCAATGTGAATGGGAAAAGGCTAGTGAGGGAAGCATGACGTGTTAAAAGTGAAATCTCTTTGTTTCTGTTTTGAAGAAGGATATGCAAACATGAATCATACATCTTGCTTCTGCTACAGTAACTCAATATCCTCTGCTTGGTTAAATAACAGACACTTGGCACGTACAAGATTGACATTCTTGCCAAGAACTGAAATTCACAGCAACTCTGAGCTCTGTTGAAACCCCACTGTTGATACTTAAATTGTACACAGCACTCCACCAGGATCAGCTGTAACATGTAAAATGAGTATTCAGCATCAGAATGACTATTTAAATCTCTCTCCATCTCTGAAACAGTCATACTAAAGCTGTATGAAGGCTTTTGAAAAGATCTTCAGGAGAACAGAAGGTTCTTTATGCATTGTACTGCATTAAAAAACACCATGAAGGTATAAAGAAATGCCAGAACCCATACAAGTTCAAAAAATTTGTCTAATAGTTGCATCGACACAAAAATCAATACTCATGTGGTGCTCCAGAAAAAGTTGAAGAGTCAGAGGTGCTACAAGTAAGCTTTAAAAGAAAAATAAACAAGAGGTTTGTCTTGTACTTTTTAATCAACCTAGCTCAATGAAAGTAAACTATATGAAGAATGTCTAGACATCTAACACTGGCTCTGTCAAGTTGTTACAGGAGTCCAAAGAGTTGGCAGCAGTTTCTTTCTGAGTGCCACCAGAATCTGATTTCCAAATTTGTATTACCCATTGAGGAGGGGGAAAACAAGCCTCCATGTAACTCATTCAGCACTCATATACTTCCTTGTTCTTGTTTAGCTCCAACAGAGCTGACAGAAATGACTAAGATCCCTTTTTACCTGTCTATTCACTGTGCATAAATACATCTGTAGTCTCATCCCATTTGGACATGGTGTGAGATTAAAGCTTCATCCTTCCCGCAGACTTAAGTCCCTGCATATATAGGGCAATTCACTATTTCCATACCTGTGCAAACATTTGCCTGATTCTTTACTGTGAGGGTGGTGAGGCTCTGGCACAGGTTGCCTAGAAAAGTTGTGGATGCCCCATCCCTGGCAGTGTTCAAGGCCAGGCTGGATGGAGCTTTGAGCAACCTGGTCTGGTGGACGGTGTCCCTGCCCATAGCTGGGGGGTTGGAACTAGATGAGCTTTAAGGTCCCTTCCAGCCCCAACCATTCTGTGCTTCTATGACAGGGGCCCTCAAACTTTTTAACCAGGGGGCCAGTGTGTGGATGAAGTAGCAGGCAGTCATCTGCAGCTGCTTGGTTTCCCCCCCCAATCCCTGGGGAGGGAGGCGGGGGAGTTCTGTAAAGACCAGGGGGCCGGATTGAGGACTATGGGGGGCTGTATCCAGCCCGTGGGCCGTAGTTTGAGGAACCCTGGTCTATGATTTGTACTTCTTTATAGCTACAAACTGCACGTAGGCACTGGCCAGGGCTGCATGTACCAGTGACATACTGACTATGGCCCATTTGGAGACAGAACCAGCATCGCCTTTACTTTGACTTATGGAACCATCCACCTGAAGACAAAAGCAGGATTGGCATACCATTTGAGACAGCCACCACTTGGAGAGGGAAACCTGCCATAATTTTTCCTATTGTCCTGATTGTAACATTTTATGATTTAACCTAATATGTCCTTGTTTATGAAAAATTATGATTACAACCTTTTCATTGCTGATTAAGAATGTTGGAGGACAATCCAGGTAGCCGATGCTGTGCTGGTTTCTCAGCTACTTGTTCCCTAACCATGCAGATTAAGAAACATGTCTTGGAGCACCTCTAGATAAAATAATTAATATTTCCTATGATATATTTTCTTTATTAATCTGGACTACTTTAGTAATGATACGTTAGTGTTCCTTCAGATGCATGTACCTACAACTTAGCTTATCTGTGGACTTACATGGATGGACTTACATTTTTAACATACCAGTGGAAATGGCAAGTTAGCTTTTACTTTGCTACTACTTCTTCGCAACTACTGGTAAAAGAATAAGGCTGGTGTACAATTCCCTACAATATAGGTGCCTAGCACCATTTTAAATGCCTGTGGGTATCTAAGACACCTGCATAGGGCTGGCAGATATAATTTGATGGAAACCCACTCCTGGGTTGGTAGAAGTTGTGGAAGAGGTGAATATGCAATAGCTTCTAAAATAGGACTGCTAATAAATAATAGCCTATGCTAAGGCAACAGAATTCTGCTGTTAAAGTCAGCAATGGGATTCAGTGCAGAACGTAAGACAGCTAAAGGTTGAGCTCAGCGTGAGAGATCAGTGCCTAACCCCCCCACCCCCCCCATGACAATTAACTGAGATCTAGTCCATATAGTTAAAGCAGAGCAGAAAGATTCAGTAAGCCAGCCAGCAGACGTCTGCTTTAAGATATTTTCTTGGCTCCATTGGCTTTATTGACTGTAAAGGGAATTTAGATGCATGGCTCACCTTAGTCAGAGCCTCCCCCAGCTGCCCCCCTGCACGGAGACCACGCAAGCACACGAGAACACATAACCAAGCCCTCGACTTGATTCAAGGTACACTTTCCCTCCTCGCTCTAGAACGGATAAAGACATCCTGGTTACACAGGCAGAAGGTAACGGCGATGGCCATACCTGCGGCTGTTCTAGAGCTGCTCCCTGCCCTGGCCGCTGAGGCTCCATCTGGTACGCGCTGACCGCTTCTGCAGACTGGCCTCACTGGTGCCCTGAAGAACGAGTTCCCCGGGCTAGAGGAGAATCAGGTCACCTGGGCTTCCTCCCTGGCTGCCAGTTTTTACCTGCAGTGACACTGCTTGAAGCTAGAATTTCTGCAGCTTTCAGCATCAAAATACACATCCCTCAGCTACTCCCTTTCTCCAGGGGTAGCTGAACAGGAAAGAGATAATCCATTTGCTAAATACCCTTTGTAACTCCCTGCAATTATGCTCTTAAAGTTGTCAATAAATAAACTAACTGTCACTGCTTAGTATCTATTAAACTATAGCTCTAATCAAGAATTCTGTAACTGAATTATAAAGTTCCGTAATGATGATGTCCCACATGATTATCATTATTTCTGTTGCAAGAGAAGCAATTTCTAGAATGGAAAAAGGGTTAAATGAAGGGTTAAAAAAAATAAGTCAGTAGTTTGTGAATTATTTTTTTTAAAAAACCAAACCCCAAACTGGTAAAAGAGCATTGGAAAGGTCTAATTAAGAGTTTGTGTTCAGTTCTTTCTTCTTATAATTAAGAAAATCTGTGGATTTTTTTTTCCCCCACTGAAAAAGTTCTAGGCTTATTACACATTGCAATTTAATTATGCACTTACTCCAGTGAAATGCCACATCTGACTTATGGTTAAGAAATTGTACGATAAATATATAGAATTACTGGAGAAAAATCTCTATCACAGCTCAGGATCATGGAGGCATAACAAAGTCTTTCTTAATTCAGTCAATTTCCAAATATATGTGGTGTTTATTAAAGACACTAACCTAAACTTGCAGAGCTTTCACCCCTTCTGAAATAAATTTCTTTGTCAGTTGAACTATGGAAAATCTAGTGAGACACCTTGCCTTACTTCTAATCTTTGAAGAAAAAAAACACCCAGGCCTTCCTCACCATCATTTCTTCCCCTTCTTTTCTCAGAATACTACCACAAATTAGGAACTCCTACTACAGGTTTTGCTTTTTTTTTTTTTTTTTTTTTTTTTTTTTTTTTTTTTAAGGGAGGTGTTGTTTGTTTGGTTTTGGGTTTTTTTAGAAGGGATCTTTCCTTCATGGAACAAAAAATACAAAAAAAATCCACTTAGCTGGCTACAGGAAAAGAAAAATGTAGCTGAAGACTCCTTAAAGCCAAGTCCTCAACTCCAGGAGAGAAGGATGTAGCAAAATTACAAACTGCTCTTTTACATTTGGAAATTTTTAATTAATCTACAAAAAAATACTCTTCTGTATTTAGGATTATTGACTAAATGTTGTGCCTTGTCTTCCTCATCTCTAAACACCAAGGCAGGCAGGATAAGTAACAGAGGCTGGTCACATACCCTATCTGGGGTTGAAAAATCTGTAGTTAAGGAGGGCATAATTCTTTATTGCCACTGTGATGTTAACAAGCATTTTCAGCTGCGAAAAGTGACTGTGAAATTGTTATAGGGTGCCACTGTCTTTTTCTTATGCATTTAATGGAGAAGAATCTGAAGCAGAAGAGAATCCAAACACAAACAAAGGATATATTTAGGGCAGTACCTCCAGCAATGGAACCAAATACCCCAAAGGAAAGAAAATTATTGTTACTGTCCTTACAATAATGAGTAAACCAGACCAGGAACTGGTTAAAGACTTTGCTTTAAAGACTTCACCCCTACTTTTCCTTCTATCTCCCTATGTCTGCTTCAGTTTCTGTTCTTAATTTACTCATAACCAATTTAAGTAAAAAGCCTTCATGAAAGAAACAACAAAACCAGAAGCACTTAACTGAGGAGACCATGATTTTGCAATTCTCACAAGTGTGTCCTTAGCTAAGATTGCCTCAAGCAACCAGCCTCAGGGAAACTGACCTACAAGCATACATTTCAGTTGAGTTTAATGAGATTTGGATGAGGCTCTAAAAATAAGGAGTGTAATTCAGATGTATTTGTAATGCTTGAGAGCTGGCAATAATATTTCTGTAATTTCACAGCCAACACGCCTTCTAAAATGTTTGCAGAGGAGAGTGCTCCAATCATAAAATACTGTCCTAGTAACTTCACCTTAAAAATGCATGATGCTAAAACCTGCAAGTTCTTTCTAACTACATTTCAGTAAAGAAAGAGAATTGGAAAGGAAACATACGGAAGTAAGGGGGAAAGACTGCAGGACACAAAGTAGCATGAGTTGAGGATAAATGTAATATATTTGTCTCAAAATTAAACAATTTTTTTCATATTTTAGATAAGTCAGTACTGGAATATGTCATTTGCAAGACATATCACACAAAGCAGGCAAAGCCACTAAGAAGATATGCCTAGTAAATACATCACCGCCTTAATGACCTTTCTGTGTTCTTTATGTCACCCCTGCAGGATTCCTGCTTTTCTTTCAACATGGGAGGTTAAAATTTGTGTGTTACTATTAGAAATAGTTTGGGTAGAGAAAGAAGAATCACAGCTGGAATATTATCATCTGACATTCATATGAACCTTTAACATGTGTACACACAAGTAGTATACTACTACTCATTAATGATTTAATAGTCTCTTTAACAAAATGTTGGGGAGGACAACGATTAACACATAGAGCAAGGCTTTTCTGTGTTGCAAGTTCTTCATTATCATTCAACTTTACAGATATGAAGCATTTCTCCCTCTCCATACGTGCTCTCAGAAAAATCCTGCAGAGATACATATATACACAGATGATATATCACAAATAACTGTCAAGCACTGGTGAACTCTGGTACTCCGATGGTTAACTGGAATGTAGCATTCCTTTGAGAGGATAAAAGGAATAAAGTTCTGGAAGCCAGAGGTAATATTTCAGCCTCAGATTTTATTAGACACAGTTTCGTTCCTAAGCATAGTATGTCCCATAGAGCTAGAGAAATTACTATCTCTGGTTCTCAAAGACTGGAATCCTTCATCTCTCTCATAATCCCTCAGTAAGAAACAGAAAATCACTTTCAACATCTCCATAACACCTTTAATTTTTCATGTTGAATGTTTTTACTGCTCATCTAAGACAGGTGCCAAAGTCTTAGTTATTACTTATTAGTCCATACCAGTTTATTACTTCTTTTAACATACGGTACTTCAATTCTCCAACTATTTGCTTTACACACTGCTATATATATATCAGCCCATCACTCTTGTCTTTCAGAAAAGGTTCAGAGAAGGAGCTGAAAGAGGCTTGTGCCACAGGATACCATCAATCCGAGAGCCTATATATGTACCTGATTTGGTGTGATTGAATTGAATGCAAATGTCAAGTCCCCCTTCTAAAAAAAACAGTGAGATGAAAACGTGCACTTAAAAGACTAATTACATTCTTAGTAACTCCGATAGATGGCAAAAGAAATCTCTTTATATTTATATATATAAATATAATTTTTATATATATATATATTTATAATAGGAAAAATATTGAGGGAAAATGGAAGGAAGATGTTAATATGAGTGTTCACTTCTCACAGAATGAGAAGAAACCCTAAAAGCTAATGATTTTACTCACAGAAAAATAACAACTATTAAATATATTATTTATGCAATAATATATTCCATAGAATTCCCACGGAATGCTAGGGCTACCAGATCCCTGTATCCACATCAAGAAGTTTAGAAGCCCACATTTTAAATGGTTCAGGGCAGGTCAAGAAAAATAACTAATTTAGCTGCGAGATGATATGTAGCAAACACAAGTAAGGCAGAACTGTTGTTCTGCCATGCTACAGCATCTATTGATGAGCACTGTTATGCCTAGAAATGTAACAAATAACATACCTCAATGTATTAACACTTCTTACTACTAAAAACACAGGAGAATATCCCAAAGCTGAAACAATGGTGATCAGGGTTTTTCAAGGTTTACAAGCATAAATCTTGGTATGCTTATGCATGCTGTATGAAACCAGTGGTTCCTCTCCATACCAGCCCCACTTTCACCTAAGAAATCAAATGGCTTATTCTTCAGCTGTTTACAAACTGTCTATAAAAACAGTACATGCACATTTTATACAGAGAAAAAAAAAAATATTTCAATGCAAAGATCATCTTCTAAAGCACTTACCACCAGTACAATATGTATGCAGTCCATGCTGCAATGGTGTCATACTGTACATTTCCAGAGCACTTCCAATGGTGTCTTTGAAAAGTATACATTTTTTATTAGGATGCAAGTACAAACTCATTTCCTGCTATTTCTCGTTTTTTGGCTTTCTGAAAGTCTTTGTCCTCTAAAATTCTCTATGCCCTTCTTTGACCACAATATAATAGTTCTCAAAAAAAGTAACATGCAAATGCATCTCTCCTTCAAATTCACATTTTGAATTACTCAAAACTTTCCAGATTTTGTTGTTGTTGTTCCCTATTATTTTCTTTGAACAGAATGGAAATTTCAAACAAATGACAAAAATTCATTCTGTTTATATATTTTCATAAAACAGAATCACAGAATTATTTAGGTCAGAAAAGACCTTTGAGATTATTAAGTCCAACCATTAACACAGGATTGCCAAGTCCATCACTAAACCATGTCTCTAAGCACTGCATCTACATGCTGCTGAAACACCTCCAGGAATGGCAAATCTACCACCTCCCTGGGCAGCCTGGTCCAATGCTTGACAACCCTTTCAGTGAATTTTTTCTTAATATCCAATCTAAACCTCCTCTGGCATAACTTGAGTCCGTTTCCTCTTGTGCTGTCACTTGTTTTACCTGGGAGAAGAGACCAATCCCCCCCTGCCTACAGCCTCCTGTCAGGTAGTTGCAGAGAGCAATAAGGTCCCCCTTGACCCTCCTTTTCTACAAAATAAACCACCCCAGTTCACTCATAAGACTCCCCATAAGACTTTTGCTCCAGACTGTCGCAGCACTCTCCAAACTAGCCAGATGCAACAAGGTCTTTCACCATCTCATACTGGGACACCCTCCATCCCAGTCCTTCTGCTGCTGCCTTCTCATCTCACCTCCTCACTCAGGGGATGCTCCCTCTCCTCTTGCTTCTTCCTTGGCTGCTCCTTTGCTTCCTCAGCTGCTCCCTCTCCATAGACTCTCAACCCCCTAACAGAACCAGCCACAGCTGCACCTTATCTACATGGACCAACCCGCTGCCCCTGAAGCCAGCCCACAGTTGTATATTATCAGTGATAATTAACCCAGCTTCATTCTTCTACACCAGACCCTTCACCAGTTCTGTTGCCCTTCTCCAGACACGCTGCAGCACCTCAACATCTCTCCTGTAGTCAGGAGAATGAACCCAGGATTCAAGGTGCAGCCTCACCAGTGCTGAGTACAGGGGGACAATCACTGCCCTGGTCCTCCTGGCCACACTGTTCCAGATACAGGCCAGGATGCTGTTGGCCTCCTTGGCCACCTGGGCACACTGGC
>JAVJGJ010000014.1:107908198-107936692 GCA_035590215.1 Microhierax caerulescens | reverse complement strand
AGCCAACAAAACATGCTTTCATAACCTTCTAGTTCTCCAAAAAGTAGAAAAACCTTTACTAATACCACCTCTATTTACAATGACATAAACAGGAAAGCACTGTCATTACCTAACAATCCACTCTCCCCCCAAAAAAAACCCACCATAATTAAAAAAGAATAAGAAAACCCTTATCTCCAACAAAATGTATTAACACTTATTGTTCACTATCTCCCGTGGTTTAAGTGATATTTCTGGTTATTCTTTCTATGAAGTCCTGTGCCGCTCCAAATAAATAATAGATAGATAGATAGATAGATAGATAGATAGATAGATAAATGAACCTTTTCCCTAAAATCCTTTGACAGTATTTTTTCCTCTCTCTTCCCACAATGTTCACAAATAGCTTAAAACCCACCATATTTTGTGCACTTTTGATTTTCTTGCCAGTCACAGGCCAGTTCCTCAATTTGTGTAAAAAGACACACCTCACAGTCAGTGGTGAGGCTTCAGCCTCCCTCAAGTCATGGTCCTGATACTGGAACAGTTTGTTATGGAAATTATTCTTCCTATCACAGCCCAGATATTCAGCAAACTGTGGGTGCTTTACTGAGGACTGGAAGATCTATGAAACTGCCAGCTTGCTGGCTATTGTGTGCACATTTAAAGTACATAAAGGGCATTCATTGCCAAAGAACACTATATTTGTACATCCATTTCTCTGATAACCTGTATTATAACTCAGTGAGGATTAAGTAGCAGGGAGAGATGAGCAGAGAAACCAATGGTGCTGTCATTTTTTGCAGGCAGAAATTACCTTATCTTTTTTTTTATTTTTGGACAGAAAATTACCATCTTAAATATTTTTGCAAGTTTATCTGCTTTAAAGGGGGTCATTCAGAGGTCTCTGCTGTTCTCCTTCATATTCTCATGACAGTTGACTGAACCCTTGATCTTTGACCTGGGTAGAAATTAACCCTCCACAGTCCACCGTCTAAGCTGAGACATTAATATTCCTAATAATGAAAGGTTATCAAAATCTTAAAAGTTCAGTGGAGCATTCCAAGGACAGTGGCATTAGACTTCAGCAAATACCTACAGATTTATTGCATAATGCAAACCATTTGATTTGTTGGGATGTATGCTCCAAGGCTAGGGCTCAGCCAGCCTTTGCTGGCAAGGAAAAAGCCACTTGACTAATTTAACTTGATTTGTGCTACAAGAGAGGGAAAAATCCTTGTTTTGGTTATGGGCAGCTATAAATTAAACCTTTTACCCCTTTCCACCCTTGCCCTTAACTTTGCAGTGGAAGGAGTAGTATTTGTTAAGCAAATTTACAATCTTTAGAGAGAATGACAGCTTATCAATCAGTGCATCACACTGTCACTGATGTTGTATTACACAAAGGAACTGAGCTGCTACTGGGGCCGAAATTATCGAGCATGACAGTGATACAGCTGCACTGGGAACTGATAGCTGTGGTGCCCCAAGTGCTGTGCCAGGTACAGCAGTATATGGAAGGAAGGAGCTAATTCACTAGATTAATCTCAAAGCCATTGCATCACTCTTTGTGCCTTATTAATTTAAGTTTTTAGTTCTGGCCAGCTTTTCTATCCCACTCAACTGAAATTCCCAGGTAGGTCAATGTCTACCTATATATTTGCCATGCATTACCATACTGATTAAAGTTATTCCATTGATAGGGCAGCATTAGCACTTGAGATTTCCACCAGAAACGGTTACCTGCTTCTGTCTGACCTCACCAGACTCAGTAAGGTTTGGGATTAAAAAGATTATCAGGAACAAGAGGAATTACAGAAAGAGAACAAGTTGGGTCTTGAGTGAAAAGGAAATGAAAGTAAACTAAAACTAAAACAAAAATTATCATGCAGGGAGAAAAGGTAGAAAAGTGTGGAAATTACAGGATCCTCTAGAACATGAGGCTATGAGACTAGAGGGAGTGGCAAATCTGCTTGTGGAGGGAACTAGCAAAACTTATTACAATTATTATTTTGAGGTCCTGCAATATCAAACGAAATTGGAGCAATAAACTATATATAACAAACCACACCAGATTACCACTTTTGGTTAACACTTACTGAAAGGGGGTTTGATAAAGTACCTCATCTTCCAATGAGAAAATTCATACTTTTATAGAGCTCGGAGATCTGGAAATGCAGCTGATGCAATACATCGAGTTTATGAGTGCTGCTATTTTTATTGACTGCTTCATTTGTGTGAAGGTGCTGGCAAAATTCATTGGCAGGTTCCCTTCAAAATATGTTAGTATCAGATAAATGATATCACATTCCAGTGCAACATAAAGAGAAATATAAACATTTTGATTCTTTCCTTCCTTCCTTTCTTTCTTACATATTTATGGAATTTATAGGCAAATTACAATACGCACCTCTTTCTTTTAAACCTATTACTCTACATTCAGCTATGATAGGGAGGCTATGCTAAAACTCCTCATAACAGCTCCTCATTAATGCATTTCTGATATCACATATTTATGATGTACTTTAACATTCTGTATCTAACTGAAACCCCAGCTCCCCACCTCACCACCACAGGCTGCTGGTCTGCAACACAGCTGTTTCTGAAATATCAGACTTAATGAAAGAGAGAAACTCGCAGAATGGAAATGGGGCCAGTATATCCGCTGATAGTCTATACAGCTTTGGCAAGATTTTCTGGTTTAATGACTGCACTAAACTGAAAGAAGAAAGTAATGCCTCCTCTGCACTGGCTGCTGCTATTTTTCTTCCAGTGGTACCAGGGCACTGTCTCGCAAAGAGCAGCTCCTGAAGAAGAGCACAAACCCCGTGGCAGCTGCCAGCTACTGAAACCCTGTTGTGACACTGAACATTACCAGGGGGTTGCAGGCACATGTGCAAAATACACAAGACAAAATATTAACAATTACTGTAGGGCTAATTAAACAAAATTTGCAATGCAACACTCAGTTTGTCCTGTCAATCCTAACTAATTCATCACCTATTAAGTTGGAAAAACAAGGGTGGAAGTGTACCAGGATTTGTGAAACCGTTACAGAGAGCATCATTCCAGCAGTCAGCTTCCTGCATACGGTGACTGACTCAGTCAGCCACTGGCTTTGGCTAAGGTACATTAGCAAATTTCTGAAAGAAAACAGTGTTACTGGTATGAGTACATTTTTTTTTCTTTAAATCACTTTATAATTTAATGGGGAATTTTATTTTTATTTGATTTTATTTTTTCAGACCAGACATTCATGGTTTGGGCAGCAGAATATTTACACCTGTCTGATCAATAACAACACATACCTAGGAACTGTGAAAGTTAGCAGAGGTACATTTTGATATCTATTTGTAACCTTTATCAACGCAAATAGATTTTGGCCAAGTATTCAATGACTGTATTGAGTGGATTCTACATTAATCTCACTTCTGGTGATGAAGCGTCACTGCTGTGACCGTGTCAGACAAAGCTGGAAAGTGTCCTTCACTAGTTGCCTATTGCCACCATCAATTCTTGATCACACCAAGACCAGAAGGACAATTTATGCTTCATTCTCCTTTTCTACCCATCACAAAGAAAAAAAAATATTCTTTGGAATAGATACTGGTAAGCCTGCTGTAATATAAGCACAAGTGGGAGGCAGCTCTGAAGTTGTATGTAAAGTAACACAATACAAAAGAGTTTTAAATGATCAGGACTGTCCAAATGGTCTTTGAACATATCACACAATGTAGCAGGTGTGATATGACTCAAATGAGATTACAGAGCTCATTTATGTACTGTCAGAACGTTTGCTGTACTTCAGTTAAAACTGTATCTGCAGATAATTTAGTAGAAATACATTACTCTGTGAAGATTCATGTATAGACAATTACGTCTGTTTGCATACACACACGTACTTGCACATGTATTCCAGCTGTATTCCTGATTCTTCTTTACAGAGATAAAGCTTTCCTTTTCAAAGACCGAGACACACAAATGACATCACTGAGAACCAGGTCCTGAGGAAACCCAGACTAGCTCAGAGTACCAGAGCACCCCTCCAAAGCAGCTGGATTCTTGTTCCTTAAATAAGCAAACAAGCCAAGTTCAAGATCTTTGCCTGTACTCTCCAGGCATTCACTGACCTGAGGGTTGAGTGCATTTAGGATTACTTGGAGCTCCAAGTTAGGACCACTTCACATGTGACATATATATGTGTATATACAAATAATATAAAGGTAATTTAGAAACATTCATATAGCTTAAAGATCAGAAGAAATGAAGTAAGGGATAAAATAAAATCATAAAATAAAAATGAAAATCAATAATAGCAATAACAAAATAATAATTTATTTATTGAAATGAACTTCTTGCATTAGGTTACTACCAGTTTGTTGTCACATAAATAACATTATTCTCCTTAAGGAAGGCGAGGGGTTTTCTTACCTTCAGGGAGAATAATATACAGTAGCCTGCTGAAACAGGCTTATAACTTGGAGGGCACATAAACCACATCCAGAAAAATACCCTAGTTTTATTGTTCTTTGTTCTACGAACAGTGTGTGTCCTCAAAATGTCATCAGCGATAAACTGTAAAAGGCATCACACCAAGTCATTAAAAGACACTCCCTAAGGCAAAAGACCACAAACTGAAATTGCCTGCTATCTTATTTACACATTTGGCCCACCTAGGTATGGTAGCTTCACAGTCTCTTTATTAAAGATATATTTCCATACAAGTGTATTTAATTACTAGCCAGTCGAGAACAACTGGGGGAAATGATGTTTATTTAATCATTGAGTTAGTTTTTCCAGTGCTGAGCGAGCACCCTTGGCACACTGATTGGCGGGCTGCTCCTGCGGAAGCCCCCAGGGCCCTTCACCTGTCACTTCTGTCGGCAAGGGCTGCTGTGATGGCCCACGCCACTCACGTTTGACAATGAACCACAGTGACCCAGTCTCAGAGCATACCTGACTTGGTCATTGCTCCTTTCTGCCGAAGATATGGCGTGCTGTCTACTGGAACCTCTAGGCTGCGCAAAGCAGTTAAGAAAGCAAAATCGTTACCTAACTGCAAACCGCTAGGCAAACAAAGGACAGCTTCTAAACAATAACCTAAAATCTGCTCCTGCTTTCTCCAGGATAAATGAGAATAAGAGCCATCAGAAATAACAGAGCTACAGCAAGCTGCAAAAAAAGATGTTGAGAAGGAAAAAAAATACAATTTTTTGAAAGGAAACAATAGCATCACAAGTCTTTTTATATTTTTTTTAAATGAAATTTCTCATTTTAAAAGTGTCTAATAGTTCCATAGGTTTTAGGGTTTCTTAGAATATGTTTATATCTCGAAAATAAACAGAAGCAACTGTAAATAGAACCTTCAGGTTACCTAGTGAATTGAGAAGTGATTATGGAGTAGATTTAGTTGTCGATGTTAAGCCAATTTGCTACACCAAGTCAACAAGGTAGACTTCTAGGTATGGCAGTATCATATTGCACTGTTACTTCCCAATACAACCCTATATATAAAAGCCAGTGCCGTCCCAGGCCTTACCATAGCCTCTGATCCAAAGCAAGTAATAGCTCTGATTTCGACACTTGAGATGTGCACATGAATGTTCCACGGGAGGATGTACTTGCCACTGGAAATCCCACCAGTCTGAGATCTGATGTTACTTGATGATGCACTGGTTGTTTTATAATTGTATTTATATAACATATATTTATATATATATTTTACCTATATATTTGTATTTTCATATAATATAAACATATATTACATATATATTTATATTACATTTATATTACTATATTTTTGTGAAGCCTTTGGACACCATCACCAAGTTACCACATGTTGTGAACTGCAATGTTGAAAATTATTTCTATGCTTCCAAAGGGAGCACATCCTAGCGTATGCGACCTTTAATTTCATTGTTGTTCTTTGTTAATGTACATGCTTAACTAGTCCATTTCATGTATATGTTTAACTAGTCCACTATAACTTGGCCAAAAATCCAGAAAGGCAGATTAAATACAGGTCACAAGACACAAGATCAACATTTGGAAGCTGATCTTTGCAAAGATTTCAATAGCAAAATCATCAGCCACTGTAAATTCTCTTTCCTGCAGTCAATACAAGTAAACCTGATGATGTAAATCAGTTGATGTCCTAATCCAAGAAACACTAGTTCTTGAGTCCAATGAGGGGAGAAAAAGGAAGACTATCTTTAACCGATTCTTTACAAAAGCAGTATTTTTCTCTTTTCTTTCTGTCTAACATCTTTTTCTAAGAAGTTCCCAAGTACAGGTTTGGGATAATGTTACCAACCTACCAAATCCATCAAAACCAGAGAAATTGTCACAGAGTTCTGGCTGTGTTTCAAAATGTTCTTCAAGTTAAACAGATAAATGGAATGGGATAGACAACAACAGCACAAAACAAAATATTCTCTAAGAAGAGCATTTCCAATTAATTGAGTCCCATTTCATTTGTGTGAATTGTCTATTAATCGAAGTACATAGGTAGGCACTGTGACCCTAGTGCTGGGCAACTGCATAATCCTTGTTTACAAACAGTTCTCTGAGCTAAAAAAATATGATTATTCCCATTTTACAAAGATGGCAAGATATAAAAGAAACACAACACTCACAGCTTAACAATGGAACATCTTTCCTCAACATTGCTTTATTTGAAATTAATGTTTAGATGATGCATATGTGAATATGTGTAAGTTACACAGATTTTTTAATTTGACTATATCTCTATATTTCAACCTTTTTAATTCACTGCTTGTGGTATGTATTTATTTATACAAGTCACACAGTATATAGTCTCTTAGGGTCTCTACTTGAAGGGTATTCAAATCCATAATGCTTCCTATATGAATGTTTCCTTTTTGAACAGCTATTCAAATATACACATGCGTGTGTGTTTCCAACATTTTTTTTCTTTCCATTGATATTTTGTGACTATTCTTTTTTCATCATTACATGGAAGTTAAAAGAAGAAGGGCAAAGTGTTTCAAGACTTTCACCTCACAAACCACCCACAGAGCCACCTCTTATCCCGGCTACCAGCCAGAAACAGCAAGGTATCTGCAGCTTCCAGAGAAAGTTTAGGTTTAGAAATTCTGGAGAGATCTGTCAGGTCCTGTTTCGTTGGAGGATGATTATTAAGTGAAACCATCAGAGATAAACTGCTTTAGGGGATAAAAATTCCCAGTTTCCCACCAGCTGCAAAAGCAAATGATAAAGATTTTGTTGACTTCAGTGGATTTGAGGTTTGAGAATATGAAGTGACTCCTGCGAGCGACTTTCAAGTGATTTCATCTAAAATGAGAGAAGGGAGGTAACAGTGCAAGGCATCCCACATCAGCCTTCAATAATACAAAAGCCAGAGCATGGCACGCCCAGCACGAATAGAGAGCAGAACAGTGAAGTTTCCTCATGATCATCATTACAGAAATTGAAATCCAGCATGCCAATGTGACATTGCAGAAAACACTACTTATGCCGAAAGCGAAAGAAAAATTATTGAAGAACCTTTTATGCAGGTGAAAATATGGTTTATGTAATCCTGCCAAGGTCACTAATGCACAGGCTGTTCTGTTGCTGAACTGCTGCCATGAAAGTTACAGCTGCCCAAGGGCTTCAGCTACTTATGCAGTTATTAAAAGATTTCAAAGAAAAATGAAGAAAAATATCAGTACAGTATGACAGTCTGTACTGTTCACTATTCCTCTTCTACAGATTTCTCCTTCCCCCTTTAGGATACGCACAGCATGTGGTATTGTCCCCGACACGTTTCCATGAATGTACCCTAATATCCTGGAGGGAAATGAAAGAGCCCTATCATGCTGCTTTTTCATTTAAATTAGAGAAACTTCTGTATACTGAGTGATCAGAATATTACCCTTAATATGTAGAGCAATGAACTGGCTGCCAGTAAAGGCAAGATTCCTGATTTCATGGACCAATGGTCTAATCTACTAAGGCAAATTCTTCTTCCTACATATGACAACTGTGAGCTTTAGCCATAACATTCAAAACAAAACAATAAGATCATGAAAATTCATTTTTTGAGAGACAGATGGATGATATCCATTATTAATGGAGCTCTGAACAGAACCTTTCCCTAAACAATGCACGTAAAGCCTTTATCAAGATCTGTCAGACAAGAAACTTGACACAATAAAAATTATAATCAAAAAGTTCAGGTTTACGAGGGTAGATATTACAGGTAAATGCATGTAATATTACAGTCCCCTTATTAGCAAAAATTCAATGAGCAGTTGCCTAATGGTATTCAATATATTCAACTAATTAAACTCTCACAGCTGTAATTCTCTTTTCATACATCACATTAAAAAACCTGTGGCGATGGAAGAGAGGGGTCCCTTCCTTTCTCTTTCATAAATACACCCATCAAAACAAAATGCCAACTAAGAAAACTAAGGAGGTGATACAAACACATCTCAGTACAGACACCTAAATAAAATGATTGTCTTCCAGAAGCTCTATTTCAACCAGTGGAAAAAGAGAGGCGCTGGGAGAGGCTGATTCAGAGCAGCAGCTCATCACCTGTGTTCTACAGGATTCTTGGAAAATATAAAAATTGAAAGCCTAAAGTTGGCTAATTTCAACCTACGGTACTTCATCACAGAGCAGATGTGTGAACTCTTAAAAATGAAAGAAACCCAACCACTCTGCCTGCCCCCCCCAATCAATTTGACTTTGTTCAGGTATCCCATGGGACTAAGAGCAGTATGAGATTCCTCCTCCAAAGTGCTCTCAGCTTGGAGATAGCAATGTAAATTTCCTAGGTGCATCATGTGAAAATTAGTGACTTCTCATCTCTCTCTCATCTTCCTGTAGTTATAAAATGATAAAAACAACTGGACAGGAGATCTATTACTTCAGTCCCCAAGCTGAGACAAATGAGAATGATTCCGTCTCTCAAGAAAAACTCACAATCAGTATTCCTGGTTTTCTAACTTTTTAGACTATCTGAATTTACACAAAGAGAGAACATATTGGCAAGAAAAATAAACTTTTGTAAGGTAACCTTATTCTCCATTAGACTTTGGAAGTGTTCTTGGTTGTTGTAGATGAATGGTCCATGTGTATGGGATTAATTCCTTGCCCATTTAAACAGGCTCTGAAATCAGCATGGTTAGGCCAAGAATGGAGAATTTTTAAGCAGTTTGGCAGACTGATTGCCAAAAAAGAAAAGGCACAAGTACATTAATATTTTGGTATTAAAACAAGTATGACACTTGATATAGACATTGATATTGACATTGGATAAAAATGAAACTGTCATACATGGAGTTACATGGGTTATTGTTTCATGCCAAGACAAGTGCTGTCCTTCTCTTTCGTCTGTCCTTTCTCCTCGGTCCCACCAGTATCTCCTCTCCTGCTCCATGCACCTATTCAACTGACCTGTGATAATCTCGCTGTCAAATTCCAACGTGTGTTAACTTACCGTCCCTTTGAAAGAGTGACTGACCATCGTCAGTCAAACTTGGAAAGTCCTGGTTAATTCCAACAGAAAAGTAATTCCATTTTGTAACGGCCCTACAATACACCAAAGACGAAGTCAGGGAACTGGTACTGCTTCTTCAGTGAAAAAGAGGGAAAAGGTTTAAAGCAGCCATTCCCTCATTCCATTCTCACAGCTAGTTCAGCCATTTAACGGGAATGTGGTTACATGATAAGTGCTACAGCAAAGGTACTTCTGCCTTTCAAAAGGATCATTTTCCTTCCTTTATTAGTTTTTCCTCTTACATTTTTTTTTTCAAAACCAAGAAGTAGAGAAATTTGTACTGAGTCAGAGCTGACTTCAAGTTCAGAAAAAATTGGCAGGAATAGCAAATGTTTCCTATGTCTGAATCTCGAAAAGCCAAGTTGGCTAAAGTGGCTACAACTGCTCTGCTGCTTCTAGCTTCCCATGTCACTGGAAGAAAAAAAATGTTT
The DNA here is from genome assembly GCA_035590215.1 of Microhierax caerulescens. Lineage (NCBI taxonomy): Eukaryota > Metazoa > Chordata > Aves > Falconiformes > Falconidae > Microhierax > Microhierax caerulescens. The sequence continues at coordinate 107,926,750 of JAVJGJ010000014.1, read as the reverse complement.
GGTCTCAGATCCGATTCTTCCACTTCCTATTGCAAAAGAAGATTGGTATCAGTTACATCTCAACATCTCCTTCCCTGCTTGGCAAAATTTAATTTTCCATAAGTGACAGCAGATTGGAGCCATCTTTGTTCTAGGGTATGCTCTCCAGGAAAATAGATCCAGTAGATCAGGCCCAGTTCAAAATCGAGTGTCACTGATATATTTAGTTACAACTGCAGGTGGTATGAATTGGCAAGTTATACTTCAGATGAGCAGTGCACTTAACACACGACTGGAACGCCTTCAATTAGTATAGCAGATTGCTTGTACTCAGGCACATCAAAGTCTGTTCACTTTCAGTTAATGCAGCCTTTAAAGCTAATCCCCCCTTTTTTTTTTCCACTGCTGGTGAGCAACAACAAACTGTAGCAGAATTTGCCTTTTCACTAATGCTTTAGTTTTTTTCTTCTGTATAAAGACTGAGGTGGGTGGCACTTGGCCAAGATATTTACAATCTCCCACGTGTGCCAGTTGTCCCAGCTCTCTGCTGTAAGGCTGAGAGGGGACTGGGCTGAACCAACACAGCGTATGAACACACGCCAACTGGGCCTCTGCCAAGGATCTCTCCAATTGCTTCAAACTTTAGCTTGCAATTTCTCTCCAATCCAAATTTAGCATGGCAAAGTAGTTCTTGTTACAGACAATGTAGAGATCAAGTTTAAGATTTCCATCGCAAATATTTTTGCCATAGCAAATTATTTTAAAAGATATAAAAGTATTTATCACAATGGTTGGTTTTTATTCAAAACCCTGGGCATGTTGAAAAAAGTTAATACTGTCACCTTGTTTCCCCTTTCACAGTTACATGCCCCCTTAGTCTAAGTCAGGGGTCCTCAAAACTACACCCCACGGGCTGGATACGGCCCCCCAGGGCCCTCAATCCGGCCTCCGGTATTTACAGACACCCCCACACCCCCCCTTGCCAGAGGTTTGGGGCGGGAAACCAAGCAGCCGCAGATGACTGCCTGCCACTTCATCCATGCCGGCCCCCTGGTTAAAAAGTTTGAGGACCCCTGGTCTAAGTCATGCCCCTGTTAGTAAGAACTGTAGTATTAACAGCAGTAGATCTGTAGAGTAAAAGGCCTGGCACTGAGAACGCAATATCCACACCTTAAATGATATTGGTAGAGCCATTTTAAACTAGACCTAGTCCGCTACCATACTTTAAATGTCCACAGGCTGCTGGAACACATTAGAGTTTTTCCTGAAACACACATTTTGATTTAATTCCTTCTGAAAGGAGCACAGCTCCCATGCCCCAACATCCCTCTGTAACAGGAGCCAAACAACAGCAACGGGGATAATCACCAGATCCACTTTTGAAAAGCAGCACACTCCTGATCTACACTGACACGCTGAAGTACAGGGATCCTTTCACTCCTCCAAAGTTTTTGCCTCCAATGACCTGACTCAGAATAAAAACCTGCCAGGTGAGATTTCCAAAGACCAGCTTCCTTGTTTCTACCAGTGTTTACATAGCAAGACTGCAATCAGATGAAATAAAAAGCAGAGAAATCAGTACACTTGGGTCTTAAAAAAAAAAAAAAAGTGTAAAATCAAATCATCGAAAATAAAGATTAATCATGATCTTATAAGAAATTTTGAGAAGACCAGAAGGAAGCAACTACTTCATTGCTTTTTAGGACTGTGCTCCACTGACCACAGCATTCAGCTAAGACTGAATTTGGTTCACATACATAGTATCTCATATTCCCAAACATTTTAACCCTGAGCCTGTCCTCCACGGCGAACGGCAGAGGACACAATGACATCACTTTCTACTGTAGCCTCACGGCTAACACGTGACTGGCATAATCAGATCAGTTGTGGATCCTGGAGAGATGTGGCAAAAAAAAACCCAAAAAACCAACCAACCAAACCCCTTCCAATAATCGAAAGATAAAATTAAAAAAAATCAGATAGCTTAATATCAACAGAGGTTATAGAATTTAAGGTTTAGGCCCCCTTAAATAATGGTTAAGACACATTTGAGGAAAGGAATTTCCATATAAATAAATAACGACTTCTACAATCTGGACTGAAAATACTTGACTGGAAAAAGCTGTCAACATTACAACATTCTCAACTCCAGCTGCACTTACAAGGCCTCAGATTCAAAATCTTGGCTACCATTCTAATGTTACTTGGAAAAAGGGCAAAGTATAAACCATGAGGCCAGGCAGTGGGGCTTGGAGAGCGTGCAACTGTCTAACCAAACCATTCCAACTGCCGAAAGTGAGGCAATCCTATTGCCCATGCTTTGCATATCATCAACCTTCCTCCGCAGGTTATAACTTGATGCATCACTGCTTCCATTAGAAACATCTTTGCTCTGATTTCTAACACACAAATATTCACTTTATTGCAGAGTTTAAAGAATTCTACACTGTGCAATTCTATGCTTTATGACTGCTAAAACTTACTTAAAATTCACTTCTTAAACAAAAAAATTCTAATGAGATCTGGTAAACAAAGTATGCGGTGTGCCTAATGCATCACATGGGAGATGCTGCAGGAATTAGCTTGTGTTGAGTTAGTTCATGTCCCCAAAGAGTTGTGTTTGAGCTTTTTGAAGCTGCTCACTCAGAGGGATTATCTCATTCAATCTGCTTTAATCACAACTAAATACTTTCAATTGGTATATACTGGGACAGAATTAGAGAATCAGAAGTTCCCCAAATCCATGTGATGGGCTTAGGGTGGCAGGATAGAAAACAAAAAAAGAAACACTGCAGAAGTAACAACAACAAAAAAATCTCTTCATACACCACAACTGAAGCTTACAAGTTTGATTCACTGTATGGTAATGGAGTTGCACCAGAATAAATCTAAAAAAAAAGAACAGGGACATGGGTAAAGCAAATGATACAGCTTTGGGGGCCGGAATGCAGTATGCTTCATAAATATTCAGTGAGCCTAACAGCCCACTATTATCTTCCTCCTTCAAGATCCTTTCCTCAAGACAAAATTTTCAAGAAGAGTGTTAGTGAAGACAGACGTAAATGCAATTCTATGTACAATATAAGAGGAGAACGTTACCAATGACCAAATTTGCCAAATAAAAGTTCAGTGGGAACACTATGGAAATTGCAAAGCAGTATTCACCTAGAAAACCTGCTGAGCAGTAACAGCAGCACTTATAGTAGGATAGTAAAAGATAGAATCATACACATGGATTTCAGAGTGAAAGCGCAGGATGGGCTACGGTTACATGTTCTACCCACGACAGGCGTGTGCACGCACACCATTCGGTTGTCAATTTTCTCCTTATTGAGGGGTTCAACAATTTGATTTCTAGCTTATTGCTGTCAATAGATTCATACTTTTCTCATGATTTAGAGCTATCAAATAATTTTATGCTGACATCAGTTGCCTCCCTGACAGCTCGAAAATATGAAATAACAAGCAGTTGGTGTCAGCACTCTTAAATCAAGCCCAAGGGCCCCCATGGCACCATACCATGGCAGCTTGTTACCGCTAAGGAAATGTCAGTCCAGTCAATGTGTGTAGGAGGTTGTCAACTCCCTGGTTGCATCTGTCCTAATAACTAGTCCCCTGTAAGGTGAAATTCATAAAGCTACCATCCTATTGCCTCAAACCTAACGTGACAGAGGCTAGAACGGATAACATTGCTTTCCAAGTTCAAGGAATGGTTGCCAGTCTGAGAAACCAGGCTCTATAGCTCTGCCTTAGCGAGGTTATGATCCTTCTGCTGGTTTTGCTAGGAAGCACAGAGAATACACAGCTATTAATATGCAGAGATATGTTATTTTTTAATCCTCACTTTCTGGATTCCAGTGTTGACAGCATGCTACTTTTAACAGTGCAATCTAGCCAGGGGCGTAGTTAGGAATTTGGAAAGTATACACACACATTGGCCTCCCTGTTGGTCCCCTGCCCTCACCATGCCCATAATCTCCCAAGGTAGACATACCATTAGACATATTCCCATCACTAGCACAGCAGGTGCAATTAGACAGGGGATCTAGCAGCATGTTCCTAAAAGGCCTGGCAAAGAACAAAAAAAAACATTGCCCCCCATGAAATTAAAATTGTATGCTGTGGTGTACACAGCACATGCCTGCTTCCACTTGAATAACTTCTGAAACACCCTGCAACACAAAACAAATCAGAAAATCTATCACAGAAAAAAGGAGGCAGACTTGAGTTTGGTCATACCACAGCAAAATTTCATTTTCCAGTCTTTAGTACACAAAACAAGACTTTAAGACCCTAAGAATTATAACGGATGTTTCTTTTTATTTAGTTTGAATAAAGGGGTATATCTGCAGCAGAAGGCAGGATTTTCTTTATATTTAAATATATGAAAATAGATATCACAATCTTATTTTGCATACAGTCAGTAACACTTTAAATTCCAAGGTTATACAAAGCAAGAAGATGACAGAGAACACTGTATTTTCCGGTAGATACCTACAATTTAGTATTTGTAATTAATTTACCTCTATCATATAGGTTTTTTATACACAATAATCACTATAATGAATTTATGATTATCTGCCATAGTAGTGTATACTGATCAAAATAGTTTTGGTTCAGGTCGTCTCCTAAAAATGAAGGAGACCACAAAAGCAGGCGTTATTTCCCAACTGAAAAAAAGAGAACACCAAGACAGGCAGAGTGCTGAAACCACAGAACAATTCCCATTTTTCCAAGATCTCCTCCAGGATACAGGCAGCTCACGATTACAGTTTATCCAATAATACTCCATGAGCAATGGAGAATGTGCAAGCTGTACCCTTTCACAGAGTGAATTTCACAAATACACTGGGAAATCTAGGTTAGGCTCTCCCTTGCACGACTGCAGTGATGACAGGCAGCTGAGGAGGAGAAGGATCAAAGGCAGAATTTCTTTGAAGGCAAAATGCACATGGGTTTGAAGAGGCAATTAGTCTTTGCAAAGACACAGAGAAGAGGAGCAAGATGCCTGTCACCTCAGCAAGACTGGAGACAATACAGTACTCTCTGCATTACATTTTTATTTCAAAAACAGAAAAGGAAACCTGGCCTTTTGTACTAGGTAGGCTAGAAAGAAAGACACGTGCTTAGGTTTAAAATTATAAATGGCACAAACACTTGTGACATTGTACTGTAAGTTTTTCTGCACTATATTCCTGATATGTCCAAGTGGTTTTTCCAACATGTATCTGAGTTTACATAAATATTAGCGGGTGCCATTCTCATGCTAAGTCTTGGGATTTTGTTCTCTTTACAATGTTTTGATAGAATCTCACACATCGTGACTGACTGAAAACCTCAAGTTTCACCTTACCCATCAGGAGAAAGAAAAGGGACATAAATGATAAACCTGAATTTCTTTTATTTCTTCCTTGCTTGCCACCATCTTGGCAATTTTTTTCTCCTTTCTTCCTTTTTCCCCAGCTGAACATTTCTCTGAGTTTTGCTTTTCTTCTTCAAAACACTATTTTTCTGCAGCTTAGATGACAGTGCCATGCCTTTCTCCCAATATGGAGAATATATTGATCATACAAATTGGGAGAATATTGCTCTAAGTAATCTTGGCTCTTTAGAGGACAGAATTAGAACCACTTTTCTCCATCAGAGAGTGTCTAATTACAAATATTTCCAGAAAAAGCAGCTGAAGAATGCCTAGGCTCAACTGTAATGTGCTTTTGTACAAAGATTGGTCTTTCGACTCCAAAACTCTCCATGCATTACCCCTTACAAGAAGAAAAAGAGAAATTCAATTGTAAAAAAAAATAAAACCATAATTGATTTCTATTTGACAAAGAGAAGTATGAGAGTTTATTCTTACAAGTACTCTGTGAAGTGCTGCATAAGTAACTACTGCAATTTGTGTCTCTCCAGGGGCAAATGCATGGGAATCCAACATCAGCGCTGAAATAAGAGGAAAGAAGGCAAGCGAGAGACAGAGACAGAGCGAGCAGCATCATCCCAGAGCAATTCTGTTCCTCTACCATCTGTCACAATCACTGCCATTCCCAAAAGACCTAGTTTAGAAAGGCCACTACAACTAATGAGCACTGAAGAAAGGTGGAATCCTGAATCAAGCTACATATAAACATCAAAAAGCCAAATAAAATGGGCAAAGCTCTTAATAAACCCTCAATACAGCAGGACAAAGGTCCAGAACTATTGGTCCCAGTGGTAGCTTGTTGGAGCTCATACTGAATCCTTAAGAGATGCACATATAGTTAAGAAGAAAGGCCATCATACTGGGGTTTGATTAATCTTACTTTTTTTTTTTTTTACACCTTCTTTTGTTTTTTGCTGAGTAAAGTATGTTATACCCTGTAGCACTGAAAAAAATAAGCCACAGCATAGCAACAGATATATAATACTTGTAGTCCTGCAACATTAATTTATTTAGTCAGTATTTTAAGATTTTTTTTATTTATTTATTTTTTTTTTTATTAATAGAAATTTCAACATTTCCAACTTCGGAACATAAACTTATGGATTTCTTTTGTCCCTGCTTGTAAGAGGAAAACCAGCAAATATGAGGCAGTTGGTTTGCTCTGTTTGAGATTCTATTAAGAAAAAATGAAATACTATTTTAGGACCACTACCAAAAGGTTATGAAAATTAGCATTATAATCAAAATAGAACATGATGCTTGAATCTTAATATAGGGAGATTTGGTTCAGCTGTAAATCCTGAAGAGGAATCTTGCCAGAGACCTGTCTCTTATCTTTCAGGAACTGAATGACTTTCTGCAATCATGAATATCTATAACTATGAAAACCTGATCTAAAGTCCACGAAATGTGAGAGAAAGACCCAAACTGGCTTTGTCTCATCCAGGGACCTTACCCTGGATTTCTAGGTTGAAAGGAACTTCAAGTGAACGTGGTATTTTTAATCTCAAGCACTGCAATTCAGGCTCATTTTCCTAGTATACTTGTCCATAACATTGAGATTAAATTATTCCACCAAACTCCTGAGAAAACTCATTAACCTCATGCAGTCCTTCCTAGCAAAGAGAGGCTCTCAAAAATCTGCCACAACTCGCAGCCAACAAAGCCCTAAGAAGGAAGTTGCAACTGCCTGAAAACAAAACATCATCCAAGAAAAGCTCTGAATTCCAATAAGAGCAAGTCTTTGGATACAGGCAGATGCCTTGGGACTTCTCTGCTGGTATCAACTGCACATGAAAAGTCATTAAGATATTATCATGGTAGACCGCAGTTTGAAATCGACAGACGGTCAGCAGAAAATTAAAGATTCGAAAGAAATGGCAAGGAGAAAGGAAAGCTTACATTTTAAATGCTGACAGAAGGCTCAAGCCAACTTCATTTCAAAGCTGTATCTTTCTTGCTTATAGTTCCATATGGCTGTATAATGTCTAATTAAAGTATATGGCAGTGGCTCTTCTGTAAAGCATTCGTCCCCTGAATCCTCCTCCTCAAGTGGTTCTTATCTTATTCCAAGCCAGTAATTCACATTCACACTGTTTTGACCAGCATAAACATAAGCTCAGGGTCAAAAAAGAAGCATGCTTCATGGGACTTGGGGAAACCGTGCAGAAATGCCACAAGTCAGCAAGCTTCTGACAGCTGAACAAGTGAGAAACTCCGCAGGAACAGTGTGTATGAGCCCCAGGGACAGGGACAGGAGGAGACAGAAGGCTGGCTGTACAGGGATGGCCACCACCTCTCTCCCGTCCCGTGCTTCCCAGGGTCTGTAAAACCTCGAGCAAATATATCTATGAAAGGTTGGCTTGGCAAACTGAAGTTGTACCTTTGGTAATGCAGTGCTTCCCACAACAATTTTAGTTGGAAACCAGCAGAACAGTGAATACCGCACATAGCAAACAACTAGATTTATAAATATCCGACATATCACACGTGTGTATGCATATGTACATGCTTACATATATGTGTATATGTACACAGAAAACCACCTCTAAACACATGCACTATTATTGTTATTATTGATATTATTAATATTACATTTAGAATAAGAATAGATACTGAAGCAACTTTACAGACCTGGAAAATTTTATCATCTGAAAAATGGCTCCACACACAATATATTGGCATTTAAGTGTGTTTTACATTTGTTTTTTTAAATCACCTTTTACTCTAAGTAATCTGCACTATCTCCTTTGGTTAGATGAGGAGAGGCATTTCATAAAAAATGTCAGTTTAAAGCACCACTCTATTTCTATTCTTTACGTTTTTCAACTGAATTTTAATGCCTGAAGAAGAAACTGAGATTTTACCCTAAAAAACATAGGGTATGACATGGACAGCCACAGAGCAGCTTCTCCCTTCCATCTGTCCTGGTCTTCTATCCCAAAAAAGGTAACTGCTTCAATGTCATAACCCTAATGACTACTGTGAGATGAAATGCTCTGTATCCTGTGTCGGATTCATATGTCTGGAGAGGCCTCAGATAAGCATGTAGAGTTTAAATCAGAATTAAGTTCCAACATGGTTACAAATGCATACAGGCACTGGGAGACAAACTCATGCCTTAACTCCTGATAAAAGACATAAACATAAGTGTCTATATCCCTTCTAATATATCTTCAAAGAGTGCTGGGTTCCAAATACGATATATAAAATAAGCATCCAAATACGATATATAAAATAAACATAAAAGTAGATTCAGACCTGTATGTTGTCCAATAAAAGTTCACTAAACTCACTCAAAAAAATTCCTTGGCAACTAAATGAATGCACCTTAGGGAATACACTCAATAAACAGTCTAACCTATCATGTGACCATTCTACTGTAAAAATGTGCAATTTCTTTACATGAACACTTTTTTTTGCATTTCTGTAATGATTCAGCTCATGATGCTTGGCCTCTGCAATTTGCTTAGAAAGAGACCAATTGGTATGTCAATACGTTTTGGTACCCAAATAAAATTGGCCATCTCAGACCGCTACCACGATGCCATGTTCCAAAAGTATCTGAGCAGAAATGACACCTACCATATACTTGCATATGTCCAAAAACTTAAAATCACTTATTTGTTAAATACACACCTTCTTATAATTTCATTATATGATTATTATTATTAATAATTATATGATACTATTATATCAGTAATATAGATCTATTTAAATAAATAATAACAAGAATCTGAACACTGATATTGTTTAGAAGGAAAATTCTTTGTCCCCAAGAGACATAATACACGTGGCAATTGTGCTGTCCTTCCCTGACGTAGAAAAGATCACTTTGTTGTTATCTTTAGAAGTGGCTTAACATACATAGTGGTTGCTTCCTTAACACTACATTCTTCTCTTTTGAAGTTCAGCAAGCATTTTGGCCAGCTAACACACATAAAATTCACAGTACCATTTAAGGAAACCTCACATCCTTCCACTGAAGCTCTATACATAGAAATTGCAGATGGTTATTTAAGTGAAAAAGTACTTCCCAGTGGACCGAATAAAAGATCTGCTTTTGTCCAGTAATGAGTAGTTACGGACTTTAGGTATTATGATCCTACAGTAGTCGCTTTTTCAAGTTAAAAAAATTTCCACCTCACTCTTCTGCTTCAGTAAATAGGATTATCATCTAAACAGAAGAAATGTTCTTTCTTTCCTCTTGGTTTAATGAGTAAAGGGTAGGGTGTGCTGCTTGTGAAAAAAAAAAAAACAAAAAAAACCAGCAAATTTGAGGCACTGTCAAACCATCAGTCACAAACAAACACCGTCTTGGGGCAGTATTTTACGTACCTTCTGATCAAGGAAAAGCATTTCCATACAGGCTGACTTCCTCCCAATCAGTCTGTTTCAACACAGACATGCTCATGCATAAACCAAGCGTGGATGTTGATCTTTACAGTTCTTCCTTACTTCAAAAGTCCCTTTAGTTCTCAACTGTCCACAACAAACTGTGACACACAGATCAGGGAGTCAATTAATCCTGCCTCTCTGCTCTCCTTTGTCAACATCTATGACAACCACACGTAAAAAGTGACATATTCTATATCTGTAATAAGTCTTGCTAAGCTATAATAGTTATGTTCAAAAGAGGAAGCCAGCGCAACACTTTCTATCAAGGGAAATAATTACTTTGTGTACAACTGAGATCTGGGTATTATTCTTTGACTCCTAGTATGAAATTAAAATTTGCAGGTCTTTCTACTTTCTACATGGTGATTTATTAACAAAAGATGCTCCACTTTCTATTCCTGCTCCAGCTGCCTTAGACCCACCACTTAGTGCCTTAATGACCAATTGCACTTCTTCCTTTACAACTCATCTGTCAGCACCACCTCAGAGATGTCATATATATTATGACTTCCAAATTTCTGGCTGAGAATGCTTGGATGAGCTTCCTACCAAACCAGCCCGTGGCGCTGCTTTTTTTTCTGGCGACCTGCTGAGCCACGGGCAAGCACTCCATCATTATAAACAGTGAAGTATTTCACTACTGCTTTCCTATCCAGCGGGCAGAAAAGCTAGGAGGGGGACACAGAGAGGAGCCTGCAGTGTGGTGCAGACCTAGAATCTCCCTAACTGTTCTCTTTACCCTTCAGCTGACACAATTTACAACTGGTTGATGAAGTTTCACAAGCTAAAGCTTGGTTGACTTTATCTCTCACTGGATAGAGTTTAAAGGCATATTTTGAAAGTTCAGCATCCAAAAGAAGCTTGTGAAATAGAAAAAGGCACTTGTTTAATTTTTGTCCAAAGCTGAATTTTCATGTAAAAAAGTTTATGCAGCAAGACTGCCTAATTCTGCCCTTATAATACACACCACCTGCACATACAGTGAGAAACCACGACCATTTTCCACACACAGCTTAGGTGGTCAAGTATTACAGCTCAGCTTTCTATGATTTTTATCTTCTTTGAGCTAAAGGAAGCCATAGGTTTTTTATAGCTTTCCCTCACCCTGCTGTTTCTCTTTGCCAGTAAGGCCTATTTAACCCCCCCTTGTTGCATATAACAGAGGGAACAGAAACTGTAACAGAACCTGTTGTTAGGCTGTGCCAAAAGCTGGATTTTTTTTCTTCCATTTTCTTTGTCAATTCAGGCACATACCATATTTTATAGAAGTGTTTCCTTGGGCCCATTATGAACAAATTTGGTATTTTGCTATCTCGCCCTACTCGTGACTTGAGAAAAGAGTTAAAAAAATATATTTAATAACAGTTTGAAAGTTTTCAAATGCACACAAATAATCTGTAATTAGAGCATATTTATATATTTACTGATTTAGGTACTGATGTATTAAAATATGTTTTAGATAGGTATGAATGCCACTAGGTTGTATCACGGGACTTGATTTCTTTAGCTGGAAACATGAAGTGATAACATCAATGCACTGTCTACAAACAGAAAATGAGGTAATTATGAGAGCTTGCTGGAACTTTCCAAAAGTAACTCAGCCAAGATTGCCAAAAGACTTGAAGCCCCCTGCATGTGCTCAGCAAATCTAGGGCAGAAAAAGAGACCACATGGGGAGCTATGTAAGGCGACTGAAATCTTATGGGTTTAGCAGCTGTGAAACTCAGATTCTACTGTTATTTGCTTGGTTCCAGAGATAATTTACTGCTATGCAGAAAAAGTTAACCATTCTTAGGATCTTATACTACTCTGAGCGGTGTAAAAAAATTACTAAATGAACCAAACAGGCCGTGTCTGTCATTCTGATTTTTATAATTTGGATAATTTTGGCATATTTCACACTAATAATGCAGCACTACCACTCCTGCATTCCTTTGACTTTATTGTCTTCGTAAAGCCCTACGTGCTGGAGTTCAGCATTTAGGGAGCAATGTTTAGTGCAGGTAACATTTGAATCACAGCAACTTAACAAATTACTGTTGATCTGCTGACAGTTTTATACTGTGTCCCCTGTCATTGTGCCACGTGCACAACAGGAAACATGCTACCCTCTCACCTCTTCCAACCTTCCAGGCATTTTTTGCAAGCTTTAATTTGATACTGATACATAAAAAACATCATGGAAAGAGGCACAGAGGCAGGAAAAGGAAAAAGCAACAAGTGAGGCATTGAAGTTCATAGAAGTGGAGGAACAGATAAATAAGAAGGGGTATAAAAGCTAAAGGTATCATTTTCTAAGTAACTTTGGAACCCATTTCTTCCTATTAAAAGGTCTTTACGAACCTAAGTCCAAGCAGTCAGATGTTCAAGGTCAGGATCTAGGCTAGAGATGTACAAGTACTGAAAGTAAAACTGGGAAGATGGAAGCATTTCATATTAGGGGTGACCGAAAGTCAGTGAATGTACTAGAAAAGAAAGCTAACATGGTAAAATGACAGTCATCTTTTTGGGCAGTCTGGATGTGAAAAGATGAGCTTTAAGTAGGGGAGGAGAACATTAAAGAAATCAGGACATAAGAAGTATATGATTTAACTTGTCCATTTATTCTCTTTATTAGGTATTTTACTTCCAGTTCCTCCAGGCTAATTTACTTTCTCCTTTCTGGCATCATACACTGTTAATAAAGACAACTATCAGATCCCTCTTTGTTATCACTTCATCAAGCTTTGTATATTTAACACATTCTTAGCAAATTAGACCGTTTAGCCCTCTCATTTGTGCTATTCTTAGCTGAACTCTCTCCAATACCTCGGCAATGTTATGGAATTAAATGGAGTTTTCCATCAATAGTCTCTGCAAAGCCAAAATATTTTCTCCGGACCATTGTAAAGTATTTCCTCTACATGTCTGATTACAAACCATCAGGCTTCCACTATAACATCAATATGCACACTCTGTAGTCCTTTATGATGTTTACAATTCCAAACAAACTTTAAAACCTAAGCTGAACTAAAGGCTGCATACAAACAAGCCAGCACAAGTTCCGTATTAGTATTTACCTCTCTGCCTGACAGTCTCAGTTCAGAAGACAATGCATTGACTCCTAATGAGTATTTCTTCAAATTCCTGTTGAGGTCTGAAAGTCATCCTTGTAGTTCTCATTTTCTTATATCACCATTCATACAACAAACATTCAAGGTGTCCTAAAACAGCTGAGATTCCCTGGTACAGCTGTGTGATTTCCTTTCTGCCCAAAGGGACTGCAATAAAGTAATTAATGGCATTCAGCTTCCCATTATGGACACCTAAAGATAGGCATGGTGCTTAAATGCAGGCAGCAACGTGTGAGGTAGGTGCCTAAGCTCTAATTACAAGGCACTGAAGAAATGGATAATAAAATCTGTGTCATCAGGAGAGTGACAGGACAGGCGTTGTAATTTTCCAAGTCCATTAACTGCGTTGACCAGGTCTTCATTGTTTAACATGGGCACTTAGACACCTAACTACCCATTGCCACCTGCAGTCAGCACCTAAACGTCTGGGTACAAAACCTCCAGTTTCGCCCTAAACCAACGGTGGGACTCAGTTTCCTGGTTATCTGAAGCATTTCTAGATGACAGGGCTGGCTGAAAAAATGGGGATCTGCAACAGACACTGGCGCTGCTACATCAGCAACGGGAAAATATCAACTTGGGATGTCTAGTTGCCTACATTTAGGTGACTGAATTCGACTCTGTGTCTTTTTATAGGTGGAGAAATGCACTGATATAATGTAGCCCTATAGAAGGAAGCTATGGAAATATCCACAAAACTCATTACACAGTCATCTCCTACATAGGTGCCTAATCCTATTTAAATAACAGAGATGTTAGGCATCTAAAACTCTCAAAAGTCTAACCTCTCCTCATCTGTCCTGCTCCTTATAGGGATTCTTGAAATACAACAATTGCTTTTTTGTTTTAAAGGCAACTTATAAACAGAAACATTTTAATGAACTGGTTTACTGCACTGACCATTAAACAAATGCTGTGGTACTACAGAAACCAGGGACCTGAGGTCATGGGGCAAGAAGTCTCAGTAACCACCCTCACCACAGAAGCTGGCACGGTAGAGATTCATGATGAGGAGTAGAACACAAAGCTCAGCTGGAGCTGGTGGGAGTTCTGTGATTTATTTCAGTGGAATTAAGGTCTGTTCACAGGTTTTTCTTAAAAATACTCATAACAGGACACATTACTGATGTAAAAATAAATAAACAAAAAACCCATGAGTCAGCACAGATCAATAAATATAAGCAAGCATGAAAGTGGATTTAAAAAAGAATATAAACTGATTGCAAGTAACTGCTGTGTTATAAATAACAGTTCAAAGCAGCCCTGCAAGGAAGGACATTCCCCAGCTACAACTTACCATCTCCCCAGTTGCTTCCACTGACTTCACAGTCTCCCTCCCCCTAACATAAGAAAATTCTTGATAACAAACTCATTTGGAGAAACGGAGTTGTAAATGTCTGGGAAGTAGTAAACAGAATACACAGATACCATAATAATTTTGTTCTTTGACTTTATACAAATAATTTGCTACAACCAGAACACACAAACAGTAAAGTTTGGTTTTATTTGCAGAACTGTGCGCTAAAGCAAAAATGCCAAGTAATGAATGTTGCTAGTCTTCATTGAAGAATCTATCCCTTGAAGCTATTGACCATACAGAACCCCCTAACTACACCTTTTCAGAAGTCTATCCCAGCTAAAAGGGGTTGACAGATCCAATTAAAAACAAAGGGAAACCTGACAAACAACTTCCTCGTTACCGTTTCTGTTACGGGAGTACCCAAGGGTTTCAACAGGGATCAGACTCCAGCATCATGCAACAAACTGCTACAATCCAGTCACGTTAAGCATTCATATAAAAGCACAAGCTGCAGAAAGCAGAAAGCGAACATTTTTCAAAAAATGTAGTAAATTAATTCTGTCTGTTGGATCCTTTTCCATATCCCAGCGCTTGCACCACTTGTGAGGCTTGTTGCCTCACTACTGCTCTACTCTCTTTTGCATTATCACCACTTCATAGACAAATTCAAAAGGTTCCCTCTTCCTCCCAGACACCAGACACATAGCAGAAACCTATCAGATAGCCGCCAGTTCAGTGGAACCATCTGAAATGTGACAAGTTCCATCATGCCATATGCTTGTTCTTAATTTTGTTTTTTCTCCTTTCAGAGGAATCGCACACAAAGGTTATCCCGAGAGGGCTCAGGGAGCCGCTGCACAGTCTGCATCACCACCACTAAGACAGCCCTAGTGCTCTCTCCCTTAGCCTGGGAGAATGATTCGGTATTTCTCCCAAGCTTCTCTGGGAATACGAAGGAAACAGAAATTAACATATATTTTTTTTTAACTCAGGTTGAATAAATTATTTCATTTTTTCCTATCAACAAGCAAGTTCTCATTAAACACAGTTGCCCTGTTAAAAAATTAAAAATTTTCCCCACTTCAAACCAGTGTTAACTAGTTTTATAAGCCAGGTGGTTTTTTCTGTCTTCTTTTCCCAGAGAAAAATTCGCAAGAGATCTTTTGGCCATCTGAGAATATTTATATCGTTTATTCAGTGTTTTCGCTTGAAACAACAAGATGCTTAACAGTGTGAGAAATACATCCACTTGTAAGTTGGCAAACCTAAACAATACTAGGAGTCCATTTTTTTGAAAAATACTTTCCTTTATGCTTAGACATAATGCCTACCTTGTAGTCACATAGGCGCCCTATGTTGTTTAAGATAGTTATAACCTACATAATTTTTAATGTTTCAGCAGCATGCTGTGGATCAGGATTCCTGGGTTCTTTATTAGTTTCTGCCACAAAACACAGTCGGCAATTTCCTCCTTTGTCTTGCCATCGCAGTTCCTAAAGCCGAGATCTTACAAGCTGATAAAATTCACGTGACTATGTTTACAACGTGCTTTGAAATACTTACACAAAAAGTGATATACAAGTGCAAACCTATCATTGTTATTCAACTACTTATGTCCTCCACACCCGAGCAAAATGAAGCAGGCAATTTATATATTGCAAGCAATCTTTTAAATAGGTTTCCACATTTATGCTACTTGAATTCAACATCAATGGAGCAGGATAAAATAGAGCACTTAGCTCATTCCTGTGGTCCTAATTTATTTTCATCTAGCTGGGTTTTTTTGGTTTTTTTTTTTTTTGTTTTCGTATCAAGTTCTAACAAGAATGAAGTACATGGATTTTTCCAGCTGACTGACACTCTATGTTGTAAAACATTTTGTTGATAGAGAAAACATACTTATCTCCAGAGGTCTGAAATAATAATTTTAAAATTTTAAACATAGTTTTTATAACTGTTGTAGGAAAACGGTGATGGGAAAGATCAATTGTTACACTTTCTAAGCTACTTCTATGGGTAATTTGGTGATTTTTCTTATTTCTTTCAAGATTGCTTCCTTTGTAACTTCGGCACTTTGCCTGCTGAAACATGAAGATTCTCAAACTTCCAATGACAGATGAAGATAACAGACATACTGATTTTGGAACAATTTAGTGCTGCTTTTAATGCCCAGATTCGACAGTAAGCTTTTTCCAAAAGTTTTAATTTGAACTTGACAGATACCTACCTCTGTGATTTCAGAGTACTAAATTTAATGCTTTAGGACTAAGACAAAATAAAAAGGAGACCTGTATTATCTGAATATTAAAGAGCAAAACCTACTACCCCAAACTCTAGCAAATGCCATCATTCATTACAAGCTCCAATATACTGCTGTACTTAGAGTCAGCCAAAGATTAGAAGTTAGCAATATTAGATTTTACAGATTTATACAAATAAATACAAACTCCCATTCACTATGGAATGGGAGTGATTTGTACATGTGGAAAGCAAGTGTGGAAAAATCATTACAATTTTAGAGAAGCTGAAATAAGATGCCTCATAAGGAGAAAGGAGAAAAAGGTTTCCTTTTAGATATCTACATGACACAAATCAGGTTTTGCTCCATATTGCAATGGATTGTAGGTGGGTAAAAAATTGAAGTAAGGATGCATTGCATTGTGTAATTTAGTAACTCTGCTGGAAGCCATAGAATAACTAGGTACAAAACAGCCAGTACTTAGTAAGTTTCAATTTTAATTCTGATTGGGTAGCAAAATATGATACCAGGGTACCTAGTACTAAAGCAGCTGCTTAAAATTGATGTCTCGCTATAAAATACAATTAAACGCACACCCCTACAGAGGTCTCTGTTAAGCTAGAAAAAAATAACCCAGGGGTATAAAATGAAAAAATCTATTTCTTCCTCTCAGTTTTGCTTTAAAGATCAATTACAATAAATTCTTCATGTAATTTACTAAACTAAAGACAAAGATATCTTAAGTTTCTCTATTTAAAGAGCCATACTGCTTTACAGTATATTGGGAAAGCACATGTTGCTTTTAAAACTTTTAAAACTTGAAACTCCGGTTTCACAGTAATTAATGATATGTGTCCTTTTTGACATATAACAGAAATACAGCCAGTCTCAAAGACAGGTCTTCAAATTCTCAATACCTGACTTACATGCAATATTTACCATACTGTTATGTGATAAGAGGAGTTAAATTTTCTAATGTAAATTAAGTGAAAAAGTTTTTTTTCCAATTTGAGGACCTTAAAACACTTACTAAAAATAAAAGCAGGTTATTTGGCTATAATGGACTTTGCAAGATGCAGTATGTGCGACAGAATGAAACAGAAATTTCAGTGATAGAAAATCATCCTCTTTGTTGATAGTATAATAACCTTTTAAATCACGTTTGACATCTGTAAGTTGAGTGAGTTGGCAGCCCTGTAAAATCTATGTGGTAATATATGTAGTAAACCCTTTCTGGAGCAGTAATCTCATTGCTTTGTCTAATGGCTCTCGCTTCATGTGGCCTACTTGTCCCCAAGAGACTTATTTGACTCTGCCTTTCCTGAGCCACTGGTTGCTAAGGTTCCTTATTATGAAGAAAGCAGGAAAGTGCCCGAAGGCAATGACTTCTCTGCTAGTGGTACAACCACCAGCAACCTTCTGCTGAGGCCTTTTTCCCTCCCGTTCTTCCTATAAAAAAAAAAACCCAACATAAAATATGCACATGTGTTATAAAGGGATTGCTTTGTGTCTCAAGGAAAAAAAAAAGGGAAAGGAAAAGAAAAAAACCCCAATATGACAGTGCTCTTTACGCTGCTCCAATTGCTAATCTGACAAGCTCCATCTGGTAGGCAGACCTTTTATCTTCTCATCACCCTAAATCTCTGAAGGAAAGTGGACACTAGTGGCATATGTGCATTGTTGGTTCCTATACTTAATGAGGTACACAATTCATAGGTCTAACTAGGGAAACATTACTTAAACTTGGATAAGGAAGGAGCATGAGTGCATAATGCAGGCATTGCATGTTTTTCCCCCTCTTTCAGCAATCCTTCAGCTGGACAAATACTGTATTGTAAGGAAGAACAAACTGTATTATGTCTTCACCTAATTTATACATCTATACCTGACTTAGAGAAGGAGATTAAAGTAGATTTATCTAAATGTTTTCTTTGCAGTGACCCACCTATCTACCTTACCAAGCTGACCATTTCATACATTTATTAATCATTCTGTGCAGTGAACCATAGAGGTTTTTTTGTTTGTTTGTTTGGGTTTTTTTAACTTTAAGCTTGACATCTAAAGATACAAACTATTCCCCACATTGAATAACATCACAAGAAGG
>JAVJGJ010000014.1:107885901-107908098 GCA_035590215.1 Microhierax caerulescens | reverse complement strand
ATAACATCACAAGAAGGCTGTAAGATACACTACTGTAAACTTTGTCATGTACTTAAAGGTTAGATGGTTATATTACTACCTACCAAGATACAGCATTTAAATTCAATTCAAATAAGGTTTCCTTAATTTGGGGCAAAAGCCTATCAGGTAGGAGTTAAATACATGTGCTCCCAGTTGCAGATATTGCGATATCTTTCAGATTTGGTCTTTTGATACCTAAAAGAAATTTCTTTCAGACCATCACTATTTCTTTTTTGTATGTACTACTATGTATCTAACTGAAATTATAAAGTCAATTTTCTATATAAAATTGTTATCACAGCTGGCTGACCATTCCCTGTATACTTAGTCTTATGCTCCACAGATGCTTGCGTTAAAGCACACCTGAATATTTTTTACTATCCACACTTATTTCCCCAAATTTAATATATTTTAAGAGCTAAAATGATGTTTCTGAAGCGTCTCCTTTTTAACTGGAATAAAATTCAGTTATCAAAACACACATGCTTTCAAAACACCACGCACCCTAATGTCTAGCAAGTGCAAATTATTGTTTACCTCATAACACAGAAAGATAATTCAGTTTTTAAAAAAGTGTTTGCAGCTACCCAATGTTGAGATCTTGCTCCAGTCTGCTATGTCAGGTGGATGTGGCAAGGAGGAGCTGGGCACACCAGGTCTCCAACAAACCTGGAAAGGAGACTGCCTTTCAGTTCTAATAAACTGATAAAGTTTCAACTTCTAGAATATTTCTCATTACAATAATACTAATTGCATAGCTTCTGTCCTTCCATTACACCTCCCCTATAGCCCTCCTATGATGTCTGTTACATTCATCGTCACTTTTAGCCAATTAATATCATAAAATTAATATTCTAAATTGCAAACTATTGTTTAAGTATTTTCTCCACTACTAAGCAGCAATGTCCTCTGCACATAGACCTGAGGGGACTCTAGCCGGACCCTAAGCCCTGTGCAATCAGCGGATGGATTACACTGGATTGCTCTCTAAAGATATAAAAATCATACTGCAAACAGTTCCTACAGTTCTTGCAGCAGCAAAGTCCTCAGCAGCCTCCCAAGGCCCCCGGTGAGCCCTCTCCTCCCAGAGGTCACAGGCTTCCTGCCTCTGCATCCTGCTTCACCAAAGCCTGTGGAAATCTCCCCTCTTTGCAGCCACAGAGCAAAAGGAAAAAAAAAAAAAAAAAAAAAAAAAAGGTTTTAATTACTCATTAAAGACAGAAGGAATAGGCTTCTTAGTATAACACTTGTCATTTCCCTTAATATTCCCCCCTTGCTTTTTTGTTTCATTTCCCCCTTCTTTATATTCTCTCCTACACTACATTTAGCTCACTACTGCTCTTTGTGGGTTTTTTTTTCTTGCTCTCTGATTTTCCTCTGCTTATCCTTTCCTTAACCTCTATCTTCTACCTTGCAGTCTCCTTTATGCTTACTCTCTCCTCCCTCTGCTGCCTCCTGTGCAAGAACAGCATAGGTTATTCCAGAATTCTCTGCACCATTGTAGCTTCTCACCCATGTCATTATTTTAAATCTTCTCTCTGCTGTTACTTGTGTTGTTTTCCTCTCAAACACTTGGTATTTTTCAGTTTCATAAATTTCCTTTCCTCTGCAGATAGCTCTGTGCAATTCCCAAATTATCTAATGTTGATAATTTTCCATACAAAGCACTTAATACCAGCATCCCAGAAAAAAGGAGTTGGACAGTGATGCCAATGCCACTTCCAGGGTAGGGAAACAACTAATAGCTAACAGCCATTGCTCAGATTCATTTGCCCCAGAAATCGTGAAGAATCTGGAAATATCATCCAAAAGCATGAAGGATATTTCTCATAGTGCCTCAGGGCTCACAAGAAGACCACAAAACCCAGTAACACAGCTAGCACAGACAAACATACAATGCAAGGCAAAGGTCATCTTCTTTCTCTAGAAGTTTTACTATTTTAATGTCTATTGGTATTAAATCAAAACATTTTGTTTTTCCAAAAGAAAGCTGCTGATGTTTCTACTCCCAGAGACTCGGGGAACGCATTCCCATTGCCCTCTGCCTCCAAACGTCAGCCCACCGGGCTAAGACTCCAGAAACACGGACTGCACCCAGTTCAAGCCTGGATTTTGAAACGCGTGAGCTCTCTGCTGCAAACTGTGAGCCTCCGCAGTGCTTGTCACAAGGCCCTCAAGGCTTCCAGGCTTCTACTTTTTTCACCCATAGAAGCTGCTGACTTGTTGATACTCAAGCAAGCAGTGCAGCAGATACCTCAGGGCCGCGGACACGGTGATTTTGGTACCCCAGCAGCCCCCAGGCAAAGAGGCACAGAACTAGGGCAGACTCTCACTGAAGAGAGAGTTTCTTGAAATCAAAGTGCCTCTGGATGTCCTGAAGAAAAAACTTCTGCCAGAATATTCCCAGCTAACTCTACTTCCAATTTAAGGAGAGAAGTTAGAGAGAAGGTGGCAGAGGAAAAAAAAGTGTTGTCACTTACATTTGACATAGTCCCTGCTTTCTGCATTACTTTGCCAGGAGAGCAAATGCATTAAAGAATTCCTTCTCCTCCCTAATTACACACCCAATAAACTACTTCAGGTTTCATGTGCCAAAGATACTGCACTCTGGATGATCCATGACTCTTCCCACTATAGCTGTTTCAAAGGATAACATCCTCATACTCAGGTTGTTTCTCATACACTATTCATAATACCGCCCTTTGACAGAGACCTGGCACTTAGAAACTGAACAAAATGTTAAATAAAGATAGGTAACTTCCACCTCGACATATTTGTCTCTAATGCAAACATGAATAATGAAGAAAGGCAATATACGAGGCAAATAAGATCCTCATATAATGGGTCTTTTGTTCTCTGTCAGAACCATTCAAGACCTTTTGCCTTTGCAGGAACACAAATGAAAATGTGTTTTCAAGACCTAATGTATTCAATTTGATACTGGCTATAAAACTGCCAGACTATCTGTCATGACCAACAGGCTGTGCGTTACCCTGCCCGGGAAATGCCTCACATATCCGAGAGCTTCTGCCCCTGGCCATCAGCACAATGAGGTAATTGTCCACCATCTGACTGTATCCTGACTGAGCCATGCCACCTGTCCCTTCCTTGGTCTCTGGCCGCAGTAAACACTGCATTCCACCAAACTCCTGGAGGGAAAAAAACCCTAAATTCAACTTGTAAAATGCTTACCAAAACCCAGACCTATTTCATTAAATGTATAAAAACTTAACACCTGAGAAGAAACTATTCAGACTTTGTCCATCTACCTGCTCTGTTCGTTCATTTTGTCTTTGTCTCTGAAGCCTTGTACATTGTCTTCTTCCAGGCCCTTACAAGATGCAAAAGTGTTATGTTGCCAGGGATTTGTTAGAGAAGAGCTGAGGCACAGTCTGAACACAGCCACGGTGCTTGTGGGACGCTTTTACGACTTGCAACGCCCCCATTCCTAACTGGAAGCAACAAATCCCGAAACAGGAGGGGCAGTTGCTTTTTGGTTTCATTGAGACAAAGCATTTAATTTAACAGCACTTTTCTTCTGGCCTGAAGAGGAAACTGGAGAGTCTGTGACTCTGCAAGCTTGCCTAGCGCACCAAGCCATAAACAACGCTGGGTTACAGCCTGGTCACCACAACTTGCCTTTGCAGGCAGAAATGCAGCAAATTTTATGGGCATGAACAAGTTCAAGATCATTCTCTTTCAGTCTTCCTACGTATTTACTACTTTTCTTTCACAGGAACTTCTGTGGAAGTTCTGCCTTGCTTACACTGTGCGCAAGAAGACAGGATCACATCTGTCTGAATGCGTTTTGTAGAAATTCTACCACAGCTAGCAATTCCTCCGCTGATTATTCACAGAGGCCATCAGGCCTGTGCCTGTCACACGGTCAAACATGGAAAACAGTGCAACAGAAACGTTAATTAGTATAGGATAAGCACCATCATAATGAACTCTAATTGCTTGTCAGTGGCAGTTGCCATAAGGTGCACGATCTACACCAGTCCTTGCACCTGTGGCTGTGGCTAAAGGTATTGCCAAAGCTACACATGGGCACCGATTAGACAGTGTTTATTAATATTATCAGTTTATCAATAAAAATTTGTATGTGTTATCTTTGTGGTTTAGTGCTCTTACATTTCTGAGCATCACTTAAAAAAATATATCTTGACAATTCTCCTGATTTTGCTGCCATTTGAACCATCTCCTGCAATATTGAGAAACAATTTCGTGCTTGGCCAGTTTTTTAGTCACATATTTGATCTCAGTATTATAAGGGAAAAAAAAATCCTCAGGAAAAAACAAACTAAAAGGGGTTTTATGCATTAAAACACAACTGAATTCAACAGAATTTAATGGTTTGTCACAAAATGTACCCACCAACCCCCAAAATATTAACAGTACTTTTAATCTCATTCTGACAAACTGTTGAAATGACAATACCTTCTCCAAAAACCTAATGTTCTCACAAGGAAGACTTTGAAATAAATGCAAAATAAAAAGATCACACGTTACTTAAGCAGATGTCATTACATGTATGATATCACCCAGACTCTCTTCTAAACAGTGAATATAAATTATGCTGATTATCATCACAGTCTGAGGTGATCTGAGGAGGAAAATGGATTATGATCTGCAAGGGATGAACAGAGACATCAAAGCACTTAGTTACCACATCTGAACTGCAGTCGTCTTTTAGAATGACACTCCAAAGTACTGACAGGATAGTGAAATTTGGGCAAGCTGCTATCTGAAAGACTGCAAGTCCCTCTTTCTCAAGAGGAAAATAACACAATTCCCTGTATTTTTTACCTTCTGACCTCTCCAATCATATCTACATTCACAAAGGGATTGTGTTGTTGTTTAGAATCTTAAATTTCCTCCAACTGCATAGAGGCATTTTTAAATTTGTATTATTACTTCAGACGCTAAGAATCCGGGGAAAACAGAGGCGTTATCCTATTTAGAGATGGGCATTTCACCAAATTCTGTGTATGTCAGGCATTTAAAAGACACACATCCTCTTAGCATCTACTTTGACATACACTGGATAACACTAATGAAACCTAGCCAAATGCAAATGACAAATTTTACCCATTATAAAAACAATCAGCTACCCAGTGATTACATCTCAATCTCTTCATATAAAGGAAGATGGAAAGGCAGTAACAGCTCACTAAAGATTATTCTATCTTCTTGTCCTTAGGAGAAGGAGGAAAAACAGTAAGGGAGATTGTAGCTTATAAAAAGCTCCAAATTGTAAAATGGCAAGTATTTCCCAATAAAGTAGAAACAGAAACTTTTTCTACAGTTAGCGCTCCACCTAGTATCCTAGAAGGTATGAGTAGTTCATACAAGCAAAAAGGAATCACTGCTGAGGGTACAGTTATGTCACAGGCTGCTGTAGCCAGGGTATGCCTAAACACCAGGTACACACACTGTGTTGTGAATCCATAGTCTAGCAGTCCCACCAGTCTCTCAAGGGCAAGGATGCCTCTGAACAGTAAACAGTGCTGTGTTTAATGAAAGGAATGGGTTTTGATCTTTCTGATTTGTATATGCCTTAATTTTCTTTTCCAGTGGAGGTGGAAATCCCTGCGTAGGTACTGTTACTCTAATGAAACTAGTGTGCTTTTTTCTGTGTTTAAAGATCTCTTTGCACTATTAAAGTTTTCTTCCTTATTTTCCCCCTCTCGCCTTTCAAATACAGTGATAAAACATACAAAAAAAAAACACCCAAACAATTAAAAACAAAGAACATTTTATGTAACGCTTCCTACACTGTTAAGTATTTCATATACACTGTCAGTATTTAGTGCACTATTTCTTCCTCTTTGGTATTCCTATTCTTTGGTATTGCAAGAAAAAAAAAAAAAAAAAAAAGCAGCATTGTTCAAATACTCATCACTGAAGACTTCAGTAAATATTTAGTCTATTATACTTAGAGTTCCACGTACGAAGGTCAAATGAAACCACTTGGAAGGACACAGTGAAATCATACATTTTAAACTTTGGAGAACTCAAACCTGACACAGCACAGCTGTATTTCCATTTTCCTCATCTTCTTTGAATCTTTGTCTTTCATTTCTCTCTTTCTTCTTAAAGCAAGAAAGTGACTCGGTCTGTAGACTAAATTGCTCTGCTATCCACAGACATGTCAATCCTTTCACATCTTAATGTTCTTTACCAAAGTGGAGATCTAGACAAGCATACCACTACCTGATTGCAAAAAAGAAAGACTGATTGATGTTCTTAATGCATCTCACACTAAATATTAATAAAGATTTAAATATCAGAGCTGGGTTTTTCATGCCCCTTCTCCACTGTTTTCTTTTGATTTCCATTATCAAATGTTCCAAGCATTTGCACAGAAAATGTTTTAAATAAAAATCATGAGAATTAGGGTCTTGCCTAATTTCCTTTTCAATTTTTTGTTCTTTTTAGTAGATATAGATAATCTTCACTGTTTTTTTACATTCTGATATATTTCACTATGAAGAAATAAGCTTACCTCTACTTTCTTTTAACTGAAGTTGAAATATTCATTCACTCTCCCTCTATAAGGAAAGGACTTTGCAAAGCAATCAACTAATCAAGCTGCAAAATTAAAATTATTTTTTGAAGGTAAGAATGTGCATCTCAGTTCTTCTCTTAGAACTCCTCTAGCAGGCACCATAACATGATACTAAAATAGATTAAAAAATTAGCAGTTTTTTCCATTTATAATAGTTTTAGGAAATGAAGATGATGAAAGTGAAATTTACACTGAAAGTCAGTCCAGAAGTAACTTATTAGCAAGTTTCTGCTATAACCCATGTTTAACCTTGAAAGGAAGTTATGATGAGTCAATCTGTTCTAGAAAAACATGTAGCAACACTCTAACGAGGGGAAACTATTTCTGTTTGTTCAGCTCATCATAGACAAAAAGAGGGTTACTATTTCTCCTCTGCCACCTCCCCAATATCTGATATTTAGTTCTGAACAAAAACATCTCCCCCACCTTGTGAAAATAATATTTTTTATTGGAATGACTGGACTTAGGATGTCAATCATAACTCTGCAATAAGGTTACTTTAGTTCAAGACTTCAGTTTCCTGGTCCCTCTGATGAACAAGGCCATACTAACCACAAAGCCACTTAATGCAGCATAGATTTTCATCCTTTCTGTTGAAAAGTGAATGAAACTAAGATTTTTGTAAAATTGTCAGTGTAGATTATTATTACATTAGCTATGCTCATACAGCATCCTGCCACGCTACTCAGTCTAGTCAAGAGGACTAATTCAGCACCTCCACGAGCTCCAGGCCCACAGAGTGAAATTGAAAACCCACTAACACTCCACTCCTGCCCTTGGTTATTAGACATGCATGAAACATAAGGGATTATAAATCTCCTGATGACACGAAGATTGTTTCAAATGTACTGCAGTCACTGCTTATGAAAACGTTATCTCTGAATCCTGCTCCCAAAGACAAGGATATGTTTTTAAAAGTATGCAGGATACAAGAAAAAAAGAGCAGTGACATTTTTGTAAATTGTATGCTTTGATTGTCAATGACTTAGAAAGCAGTTTATTTTTAAAACAAACATTCTCAAAACCTTTGATGGCATATTCATCAACCCATCTGCTTCACTGTAAATTCTTTGAAATGCAGGTGGCTTGTAACGTCATGTTACAGCAGTTAATGAACTTTTTGAATCTCTCTTGCTTTTTCATTCTCTGTTGAATGGTGAAAAGGGGCTATCATCTTTAATTTTCCATCTAAACAGTATACACAATTAGATATTTTCATACATTTTCATTTTTCTTTCAATAAATACATGCATTAAGAGTTTTAATATAAAGCTACCATATGCAATCCATCAACATATTAGAATGATCGTGGTGATGATTCAGAAGAAATATAAGATCAAAATGTAGATGCTGCTGTGCTCCAGAAATAAAAAATGACTAAACAAATAAGAAAAAATCCTTGACCCTAACTATATAACAGATAAACTACAAAACACAGTAAGTTCCTGAAATAAACCTTATGTTTCACACTGTTCTATAATAAGCTGGCTGTTGGATATGTATTTGACTCCTCTCCCAGCTGGAATTAGACCTGCCTGACTCTTTCTCACAGGTTTTATGCAACTAATCAAGATTTTCCAACAGCTCAGATAACAGTTATTTTTTGAAGAGCAGGTTCAGAGCTCTGTCTGATGCAGTGATGGTCCTAGAACACGGCATCCCCAAAAGTATGAAACATTTGTGACTGTACATACATTGCATGAGTAACTCTATACATTCATCCTGACAGTATTTGATCAGCAGGTTAGGATTATTGTAAAAATATGTGCTGGGGCATCTTACCACAATTAAAATTAAATTTTCTAACTCAAAGGAGAGGCCAAGAATAACTGAAAAAGTTTTAGAAACTTCTGAATGCCTGCATTTGTGCTCTGTGCAGATTTAAGACAACTGAATGAAGTCCACAGTGAAACGATTGTCTTTGATTTGGTGGTGGGGAGGGGAAGGGTGAAGGGGAGGAAAAGAACAGCATCCCTGAATTCTTCTCACTGTCAATTCCACAGGAACTCCTCTTTAAAAATAACTGGAAATCCCGGGAAATCCAGTGGAAAGCAAGCAAATGGGAACACGCTCTTTAGCGTGACAGTTGTGCAAACCAACTTCTAGACAGATGGACTTTTAAGTCTCTAATTTACAAAGAACAAACCTGCTATTCATAGTTGCCTTGTAATGCTGGTACATTTTAAGTTTTAAAATATGATTTCATGCTTTAGTCTCTTGGTTCTTGTGTTTTCCTTAACCTCTATATTTTTCAGCTATGACTGGATACAGAAGAGAACTTCAATGCACAGAAGTACACTGTCTAAACATATTCTTAATCCAAACCAGTATAATATAAATGACTAATACAGGACACTAAAATGAATAAAGATATTCTTAAATGTGTTATTATTTGTTCTGTGAGAGGGCTTTAAATATTCTGCCACCCTCTGTTACACATTCACGGATGAAACAGTGAAACAGCTACTCATTTTGCTAAGTGCTAGGAAATTAAGCTAACCTGAAAGCGGCCGTGCTCCTCCCGTCCCAGAATTAACTTCCCTACGTCAGGAGAGGATGACTAGCAGTCATGTCTCAAGACCCACATCAATCTACCTTGTGTGCAAGATTCCCTCAGCAGAACCTGTTACTCTGCTTACACTTGCCCAGCTATACTGGAAGCTTATTTTGTGGTTCTGGGCTTTTTTTTTCCCCCCAGTTAACTGTGGGAATACAACTGCTATACCTTCAGGCCAGCCTGTGGTAAGACACTGAAAGACTATCAGTTCTCCAGCAACGTCCGCTGCTTCACTGGCTCCATACACTGAATTAAACCAGAACCCAGGCAAACTAATATCTGCAGTTTACTCACCAAATCCAGGCTTCTCACTACCTTTAAGCCCTTGCCAGGAAACTCTCCTGTCTAGATGGAGACCGGAGCTACTGCATTCCCACCAGCTCTGGCAAGCTTCAGGACTCCTGCGCTCGTGGAGACCACGCAATCGATCACAATCCATACCCCTGACTTTTCCTGGATTCTCAAGGCTCCTTGGTTCATGCACTCCTAGTGAAGACACTAGCAAGGACACTGACTGCCCTCACCGAATTTGGGGTTCTTTTGTGGAAGACAGCAGTCAAAACCTGAACCTTTCCTCCATTAATACAGCTCCTCCGTAATGTGCTCAGATGTAGTCAGGACCCCATAGGAAATAAGATAACGAAGCCCTCAAGGATTCCCTATTATCCTTACATTGGGAATTGAGATGTAACTACTTCCAAACAAAGGGAACTCAGGAAAGTCTCACTGGATCGCAGCATATCACATGGGGCTAAAGCCATTTGCCAAAGGCGATCATGGACATCTCTTTGTAAAAATCAGCCTCTTTGCTCAAGGGTAGAAGGTAAGTAAATTCCACCCACATCATCAAAGGTTCAAAGTAGGAAGGACATTAATGCTAAGAGAAGATGGGAATAAGGAATACAATGAAGACTGGAAACCAGGGTTTACATGGCAATACTTCCAAGCCATGTACCGATACTGAACCACAAATGGAATTTAGTGAAATTTACAGGCATTTAAGGAGGTTTTAGGCAGTTGGGTTGAATACATACTTTTTACATGCTATGGTCTTTTCCTATAACACAACGCTCATCTTTTACCAGACACAAAGTCTACAACCAGTGAGAAAGTGGCAGACAAGGACAGTGGAATTTTGCAGTTTGGAAAACTGTATTTTTATCCAAATAGAAAATTTAATTTACAAAATTGAATCCGTGTATTAATCTTTTCCACAGTCATAACAATCTCTTTCTCATGCTTGTGGAATCTGATTTACAACTTACGCAAGAACCAAATACCAGTTTTGTCAGCATCAGAGTGTTTGAATTATTGGATTAAGAATGAGTAAAGTAATTTAATCATAGTGCATCTTGATTTACAAGAAATGTTGGCATACATGGTGTGGTTCAACCACGGAACAGAGCAAAGTGTTACCATTTCCTATACATATATGGCTTATAAGAATATGGTGTACTGAATATTAAATCTGGTTACATGTAGCGATTGTATGTATGAATTATCTGTTTTATAAACTTACACTTAATCATGCATATCCTGTTTGGACTCCGGTTTTCTTAAGAAGGTCATTAAAAATGATAATGCAGAAAAATTTGAAAGTAAAGCAAAGAAAACATGCCCCAGGAAGCCACCAGTATGATAATCTCTCGCAAGGAGAACAAAAGGGGGGTGGGGTGGGGGGTTGGAAAACAAGAAAAAAAAAAAAACAAACAGAAAAGAAGCACTATACACTGCCAACAATAATAAAATATTTTCTTTTCACAGGCAATGAATATTTTGTACACTCTTATTTGACTTACCCAACTGTTTTTTCCAGGTTTTTTTCCAAAAATATTTTGTGGGTTTGTGTTGCAGGGGCTGCATATTAACTTTCAAATAAGATCTTTTTTTTTTAATAGAAGAAGATACTGTCTTTTGTGTACCCAGAAAATGGAAAGCTTAAGTATGTTTAGTATGGACCAATTGGTGGATGTCATTCTTCCTGGTTGAGCATTGTCTCCTTTCCCAACCCAGTATTATTGTATATTAAATTCATATTTCATTCTTTTTGTTTTACAGTTCCAGAATAAAATGCCACTCTACCAAAACAGTTTTTTTCCCTTTCATTTCCTTCAGCTATCCTTGAGGTTACTCTCACAGCAAAATCCTTACCCCTCTGATTTCAGGCAGGCTCAGAACTATAAAGCAAGTTTTCAAATCGGGAACAGTGTATAACGTACAGAGTGACATTGCCAAAAATCACACCATAACACATCCGGACACAGAAATCACTTCTGTTAACCCACCACACAACTCAACAGATACCATTTCTGTATATTTCCGTCAAAGGCCAAATCAAAATCAGTGTTTCTCTAAAGTCTCTTGGTAGTTCTCCAAGCAGTCTCAAAGGATCTAACTTTGGTTTTATCAGCCTATATAGCTGTGTGGATGGGTCTCTTTTTTCCCATTCAATTTTATCTCCTTTTTTGCAATTGCAGGGCTTTATTGTGTGTTTTAGCTTGTTCAGCTACCCGTGTTTTTCTTCACTAAGCAATTGCAAAAGATATTCTATGACACACTATGAGAAGCAAGTACGCGTTAAAATGGCTGCACTAAACAAATAAACAAATCACAAAATATCTGGAAAAGCAATTTAATTATTTTTTGCAACATTTTAACCAACACTGCAGAGCACTATTTATTTGGTTTTAAACAATTTAAATTAAACCATGCAAATACTATGAAATCTCAGAACAATATATGATCTGTATGTTAAAACTCAAAATGAGAAGAGGAAGCAAACTTCCATTTCTTCAAAAATAAGATAAAAAATATTTTCAAGATTATTATTATTTTTTTAAACTGTTGAAATTCTGTACCTCAGAAGTTCATCCAAATACAGGTAAAATCTGTGGTTTGATTTTTGGGGTTTTATACATACTCTTTAAACCACCCAACATGAGGACAGAATTTACTAAACCTGGGCAGAACTGGCCACTTTGTTCGGCACCACGCAGCTAGAAGTTAGAATAAAAAAAAATGCTGCTACATCTTTTTATCTTAAGAGAACAAAATACTTGACAAGATGCCAAAAGTGGATTAAAGCTAAACTTAACCTTTTCCATTCAGTGTTATTTAAATTTTTATATACTCTAAGCTCTTTGCACTACGTATGCAAGGCCTTAACTCTGAAGAAATATTTTGTAAATGAACTTGACAGCAGGTTGCACCTGATCAGTTATATTCGAAATGGAAAAAGATCTCAAGTTTTTATGTATCAAACTTCAGACTTCCTAAGACAGTCACAATCCCTTTCAAACTGAACACATCAACTCTATTTCATTTAGGTGCTCTACCTACCATTAACTCTGATCAACATCTTAAGTGAAAGAAAGCAAAAATCTCAGCCATCAGTCACTACACACATTTCTAATAGTTATAGAAAGTCGCCTGATGCATCTTTCTTCTTTGGCTGATTTGTCCACGTTTCTGCACCTTCAGTAACAGAAGCCTGCACTGGAAGTCAGAAGAACCAACTCTGCAGCTAACTGCTGTTAGGAGATTGTATGAGATGTATATGACTTTGGTTTTTTGAAAAACGATGCAACAAAATGCAGTTCTACATTTTAGCCATTTGTCATGTATACTGATTGTTTCCCTTACGTGCTGGTATGCTCAGGATTAGGAATTAATTATACATCTGCAGCAGGAATTGTCAGACTTTCACAGGCTACAGGTCAACACAACTCTGCAAACATGAGGAGTGCCACAGCTCTGATGGCTTTGCACTAGGTAGTCTGCATACATCCCCATAAAATAATCCAAATAGACCGCAAAAAAAGGTGTATTTCTTCCTAGAAGTCAATAAAAGAGCATGCTCCATCATGAATGCAAAGACACATTTTCAGGAGCAACAGAAAGTGGGTATTGCACTCTATGTGATCTTCTTTCCCAAATAGGTCTATTTACTTCCAGGACTGGACTTTATTCACCAGGTCGCTCACCCTAACAGTTCATCTTCTCAGAGCCCATGAAACACACCGCCTGATTCAGCCTCAACACACCATACCCATGATCTCTCCATTGCCCTGGCTTCTATCAGGAACTGTCACACTTAGCACCAGATTTGTTAAGCCCAAAAATCTTGGTGAAGATCACTTGACAGCGATAAAACATGTAACTTTTTTTTTTCTTTTTTTTTTTTTTTTTTTTTTTTCCCCAGAGGGTTGCATATTCCTGTGTGTCTGAAAAGGTCATAAGTGGACTGCTATTACATTGCTTTTGACTGATGGCTATTGTTCACAAAATGAAAGCTTCACTGGTTTGCTCTCCATTGAAATCTCGCAACTTAACCAGATAAGTTTTGCCAGTTATTCCTTACTACATTTTAGGAAGTTTAAAATATATTCTTACTCTATGGGCTTGACAACATCTTTTAAAACATAAAATTCAATCAGTTAAATCAACAAGGTAAGCAAGACAATTATGTAGCCTTACTAAGTTTACATAATTCATAAAATGGCTGTGTAGCTAAAGTTCAATAGTTTGCATAGTTTGCCTAGCTTAGCATAAAAATGTTTTTATCTCTTCATTATAAACACTTTATAGTATGCATATGCTAAAGCCTGCAAAATACAGACAGATGCTTTGAAAGTAATTACTGTCTCCAAAATAAAATAGTCTACTGGCAAAAATAAAGTATTTTCAGGCTAAATAACTAAAACGTAGTTTCTCTAAGAATCCTAAGGCATACATTCATTCTATATGAA
This sequence comes from Microhierax caerulescens, assembly GCA_035590215.1. Taxonomy (NCBI): domain Eukaryota; kingdom Metazoa; phylum Chordata; class Aves; order Falconiformes; family Falconidae; genus Microhierax; species Microhierax caerulescens. The sequence goes on along the minus strand of JAVJGJ010000014.1, from coordinate 107,894,201 downwards.
ATTGCACTTTTGCCATCTTCACTGCTGGAGCTGTTATCACACTTGTACTCATGAAATAGAAGACACAATTTATTTGGAAGGAGGGAAAAGATTTTACAGTTATATGCACTGTAAAATTGGCTCACATTAAGGCATAATGTGGTTCCCATTAAAAATTTGCCATTTACAAAGTGTTATGACATAATTGATATTCATGATACCATGGTATTTCTCTTTTTTTAGGATACTAGATGAAATATTTGATATGTATTTGATGTAATTGGGCAGTATCGTTACTGAAGAGCAACCACTGTAAACTGCTTTACTTAGAATAAGGAACTACTTGCCATTTTCAGAGAAGAAATGACAAATTGGGTCCATAGCACTGGGAACCTGTTATTAAATGGCACATTCAGCAATAGAGTGTTGTAATTTGGAAAGAGTCATAAAGGAATATGCAGAAATGCAATGCCACAATAGGTATGTAATTTGATTTTCAATTCATGTGACTGATGAAAAATTCAGAATCAATGCTCTTCTTAGACTCAGATGCCCTCCTACTTTCCCTAATGGTACTTTTGTCTCTCACTCCTTTCCAGGAAGCCTGCTTTAATTTAGCTCCTTTGATCCAGACCTGCAATGGAATCTTCATGAGCCTCTTGCATGGACTGATCGTGGGATGGTTAGTGAATCAATCGCCCTTTTCTGATCCTGCTCTCTCAGCTGAACCTCCATCTGAAGCAGCTGTTTCTCACCATCTTTTTCCTCTGTTGCTGTTTAAGCTTCCTTACCAGATGCTAAAGTGTATCTCATTTCCACTGGTTCAGTGCAATCTCAGACACAGTCCCACTCTTTTCTTTGTTCCCCAAAGACTAAGTTAGATGGATGTGGTACAAGAATAACAGACTTGCAAGAATGAACCATTTACATAATTTACACTTTTGGGTAATTATGAAGTATAAAGTCTTAAACACCAAGTGGCAGTGAGGCGCTTATGACATCAGTAGCACATAGACACTGGAGCACAGCATTGAGGGAGCACCTCCTGAGCTACAACAGAGACAGGAGACTAAGCTGCTCAGTTTTGAAATGTGGAGGGACAACTTGGCAGGGGTTGTTTTCTGGCCAAGTACTCTGGAAAATACTTTCTTTTTTTTTATTATTTTGCAAGGAAGGCCATTTTTTTGCTTTCACTATTAATCCTGTTGGTTAGTAAGGCCATTTGAACTCCATTAATATCAATACAAAAATAATGTACTGTTCCCTATGGCTTATCCTAAATATAAACAATCATTTTTTGCAGCTCCACAGAAGAAGAAAGAACTCTGGTTTTAGTGCCCATTTAGAAATAAATGTCTTCAGCTTTACTTTTAAGGCTATACTAACATGGTAATTATAAAATTCTGTTTTAACGTCTCAACAACTCCCACATAAAATCCAGTTGAGACATGGAGAAAAGAGCAATTCTACACAGCACAATAGTCAGCTCATTTTGAATGTAAATGAAATCAGAAATACCCACAGAGAAGTTTATTATTCTGAGATTTCCAACTTAATCTCAAAACTAAAGTTTTGGATATGTGCTTAGGTAAGCAAACAGACTTGGAGACTGATGAATGAGTACTTTGGAACTTTTTCCATTTTGGTAAACTAAAAAAGATTGTTTTAAGTACAGCAAGTGAACTGTCACCAATGAAACAACTTCTCTGAATCACTTTACTACTGCATGGCCAGTCTTAATTTTTTGGATTGAAAAAGCTTTAATTTTCATTCAATATAGCATATCTACTGCTTACATAGAAAAAGCAGAGGATGAAGATTCCCCAATCCTAATTATTTTTTAAGGGTTTCCCCTCGCCTTGAAAAACAAACAGGTGAATTTCTTTGTGCATCGGTTTACCCATATGTAGAAAGGGAATTTATAACAAATCTGGAAATGTGCTCCTTTGTTATTTCACGAGAGAGAAGACACACAAACTCAGCACCACTTCAGCACCTTAGAGCATAACTTTCATCGCTTCCTCAAGGTCACTTAAAGCATGATATCCAGAATGGACCCATCCTCCATCAGCCAAGCCATCAGGCAAACAACAGCACTGGCAAGGGAATGTTCTTTTTCATTATATCATGAGGTCGTATGTTGCCTCTAGCTATGACTTTCAAATGGTTTTACAGGTCACTCTTTTGAGGTGTTGAAAACACCGCAAAATAAAAATAATTGCAGAATCACAACTGAAACCTTCACATCTTTTCTCAAAGCACAGATTATCTGGATACCAACCCAAAAGAAACATTAAGCAGTTTTCCTACTTTTCCTTTCATCATTTCTACACATTAGAAAAGACAGTGTACCCTGTTCTTTATCATAACACTTTATCCCTCTGAAGGAAATTTGTCAATATTTTGGAGGAGGGGAAAAAAGAGAAATATCTTTCATCAACAGTTGTCCTTCCTTTCCTGCCCCCAGCCTAAAGAGTTATTTAAAAGTGTTTAGATGATAGCGTAACTTGATAGTGCAGGAAGAGTGCAGAAATGAAACATTTTTCACTCAGAGTGAAATCACAGTCACCTCTTCCTTCTCCTGTATCAGCGTTATTATTAACCACATAAATGCTAAAAGTTAAATACTCCCTTGAGCTATCTGCAGGGAAATGTATGAGTTTACCAAATGAGGGGGAAAAAAAAAAAAGAACTAAACCACAAAACTACAGACTAAGGAAAGTCATAGAAAATAACACTGCTATGTTGCATTATGTTACCTCATAAAGGCATTCAGAAGGCAAAAAAGGCCCCCCCAAACCTTGGTAGAAGATTGCATGAATATATTCATTTGATGAAGAAACAATGAGAAATTGTACTGGGAAAGTAATGGGGAAACAACATTTTTGCTATGACATTATCCTGTATTCCTGAGCTTCCACTACTTGATATAGAAACTACCCATGTCCATGAAACGGCTTTTGACATATAGATAATGAATTCTCTACTCTGCTTTTCAATTGCGTTGGTTTCCAGTATTTATTAAAGTCATCCGTGAAAAGCAGAACACTAAAATCAGACTAACACAAAAATTACAAAGATAATGGGTGGATTTCTGTGGCAAAAAAACCTGTCTAAGAATAGCACATCAAGCAGTGCTTTAAACATACAAGCACACCTTTGTTTGCTTTACACGGCTCTGCTGTTCCCCATAATTCTTCAGCTGCTTCTTATAAATACTCTTCTGGGTAATGCCTGACACATTAATTTCTATCAAGGGATAAGGCTCTGTTTTGAAACCAGCACACAAACAAACATACGTAGGACACTTCTTTTATACTTCACCCAAGAAAAATATACTGGGAGCTGACTTAATCAGGAAGGAAAACAAATTTCTCCTTATTTATACTGTGACAAGCACTGCAGTACTGATGAGTATAGCAGTAGGCGGTTTATGTGCTTTCAGTATTTAACCCAAAAAGCTAGCTGTAGCACAGGTTAGAGTATATGCAGCTCTAACAACTTTGCAGAACCTGCTCAGTCCCCCTGAGCTTCCCTGATTCCACTGAGACTGCTCTGACTGTTGTGAACAAAATTGCAGATTAAAATCTCGGCGCTAATCAACAAAAAAAGAACTCTGAAATCAGAGAACGAGATGATGACGGGTCTCAGTCATATTCCTCTTGAAATAAACGGCAAGCAGGATCAGGCTGTGTGTCCTGAATTAAAATAAAGCCTATACACAAAAGGACTAACAACTGCGCCACCCCCACCCCAGCTAATGCCCTCACAGTGGTCATGTTGCTGTCTCCCTGACATCCACCCCATTAAGTGCACTTAATAGCTCATGAGTCAGCAAATACAACACACAGGTGATGGCACTGGTAATTTGTCTATATATGTGAAGATGACTTTTCCAGAAAGAAACCACGTAGTATCATTGGTGGAGTCAGAATAACCTCAAACAATCCTTATCATCTCTTCAGTAAATGAAGTACTTGGTTTTCTTAGCTCTCATTAGCAATACAGAAGTCTTATTCTCATTACGTGTATCTCCAGTGAACTAAATTGCGTGTCCAAAATTTCCTGGAGGGAGAGAAAGTACAATACGATAAAGTGCTTCAGGTTATAATGGTAAAAGACTCTGATTTATCTGATATTACTTAGCTATTCTGCCTGTATCATAAACAAAGATTATGGTATAATAAATTAATCTTGAAGGAAGTAGACAAAATTTACTCTTTGTGTCTTTGGAGCCTTTGGTCACAGTGAAAATGCATCTGAAATATATAGAGACATAAGCTGTCCTTTTTATTATTTATGTGTGTCAACTTTCTCCTCAACCCCAATTCAATTACTGTTTCTTCAGAAGAAAAGCTTGCTGTGAATAAACTATAATAGGAGATGAAGAAGAGCAAAAAGAAATCATAGTTCTGTAAGACAGATCTTTCTGCTATTCTGGCTGTATCACTTTTACTAAAAAAAAAACATTTTCATACAAAAAATTTCTGCTCAGACTGAAAAAGTCCATTAAACAAAAGGGCCTAGTGCAGCCTTTGATTTTATGATGTTTTCTAGAGCTCAAAAATCTGTTCACAAGGTCCTTTTCCCTTAAAACTCATAAAATTTGATGATAGCTAGCTACGTCAGCTTTTAGACGGTACAATTCCAATGGCATCAATGAAATTAAGAGTAAAATGGCATAACTGACAATTCTCTAATTTGGCAGAAAGTTTTTTTGTGTTGTGGGTTTGTTGGGTTTTTTTAATTGTTCAGCTGATCTGACTGTAAAAGTGGCTCAGGCTGTGGGACAGAACAGTTTGACCTAATCTCCTTACCTTTCCCAAAGACAAAAAACCCCAAAACCCCTCAAAACTTTTAAGTGAAACTTTATCAGGTAACAAAAAAATGTTACCTGTATCAGATTTACGATGTTTCAAGATATTCCCAGCAATAAACTCAATTTCTCGACTTACACTTTCCTGTGTTGGAATTACACGGTGACTTTTTGTTCACTTCTATATCTGGTTGAGATGGGAGGCAGGCAACAGACTCCAACAAACCATGATATTAAAAATTTCAAACGTGCCCAAGAGCAGCTAATTTCTCACAATTATATAGCACATTGTGGCACAAGTAGGAAGAGAATTCAGAATTCCCAGCACCTGCTTTATCTCCCTCAGATCAGTTTGAGCAGCACAATTTCAGACTGTGGCCCAAAACCATCGGTGTGTATCAACTCAAATGCTGCATACACCTCCTCACTGGAAAAGCTGAGCAGTAGCCATTGAAAGCTGCACTGCCTCGAACTGGAATTCTTTTCAGCTTCTTCATTCTCTTATTTTCCACTCACCTGGGAAGGGCATGCAACAAAATCAGCTATCTTAAATAAAACTTCCAAAATTAAAAAAAAAAAAAATAATAATAGTAAACCCACACTAATTTTCAACCTATATTTCTAATGCCTAACCTGCAAAACCTCAGAAAACAAATAGCAGTTGATAGAAACGTGGGTGACACAAAAGATAATCTGCAATTGCCTCTCAAAACCCCAAACTCATCAAGGACAGTGCATTTCGCTACATGTAGCCTGCCAGTGATAATATACTGATACCTGGAACCCAAGAGGGTAATAACTTTCAGCACTGTGCCCACTCACTCACACAATTTCTTCCAGGCAGCTTTCTACAACTTCTTTTACGATCAGTGGGAACAAATGTCCTTCTCAGCCTGCTCCAGACTTACTGTTGACACTAGCATTTTTCAGAAATACCACTGTGATGTGATAGAGGATCTATCTGCATGATACTGGAACACTTCCCTATGTTTTTTTCCGGTTTGTTTTAGCTGGGAAACACCTAATAAGGTCCTTATATCGTTCCACCCTGCTCGTGTGTTTTGAAAGGTACTCAATGATTTCAGTGGCTAATGCTAAGGAAATAAAGCCTATTCGGTCTGAACAGAGGCGGTCACTGCAGAAGCATAACTAGGTGCAGCGTACAATTGCACCTGGGATACTTGAGTTGAAATGCAGATCAAATTCTAAACAAAGATATACAACATGCCCATTAAATTATAAGTTAGCCCAAGTAATTCAGAACATATAGTGAAACCCATATACAGAGCTTCTATAGGAACTAATGTATGTAGGAAATTTGAAAACTGATGTTTTCAGCTGCTTCTGGTGTTCTAGACAACATTAAAGACCTCTGCCCTTGTAAATCCCACTGCCATCGATGTTTTCAATATCGTCACTTTAATTGTGGAATAGCAGCCTCAGAAGGGAACGCTTACCCATGGCTTCTGGTTACATGGAATACTTCAAGCCTGAAGACTTGTGATAAAAGAACGGTGCAGAGCCTACCATACAGAAGAAGGATCCATATGAATAAAACCACCAAACCTACAGGACTTAATACAGATAACTGAAAACAAAATGTACATGATTAATGCAAATGACTTGTGCTGGAATAACCTCGCTTTCTGACTACATCACAAACTGCTAAAGAAGCAGTTTTAAGAGAGGAAGTTATGAATTTATTCATTTGCTTCAAGCTCACCATGAGCTCACTTTTTTTCATACCATAATAACTGGCTCAGATTCACTCAAGAACTCCAAATTGCTGGTTGTTTGTTTATTTATTTATTTATTTTCTATCTCCGAGGAATCATGCACAAAAGAAAAGCATCACCTGTACACAGACTTTACACTACAGAACGATGACTACCTAAGTGAATTAAAGTTTTCATACCTTTTCTTAGTTAGCATAAAAATATATAAAACTTTAATTGAGCACTGCCACAGTGCTTATTCATACAAAACCCCATTATTAATTGCTGTTTTCCCAGAATAAACTTGGGAGAATTAGAAAAAGCTTCTCACATGAAACTACTGCACAAGGCTTCACCGGTGTAAAAAAACAGTGTCCCTTTACCTACCAATGCCTCAGCTCTCTCCAGGTAAAGTCATGACCTTGCAGTCAGTGCTAAAACTCCCACTGACTTCCACCCAGCTAAACTGTCACCTCGCACTACTTTGTGGAGGAAGAGGAATAGTCATTATCTGCCTGGATTTTTTTTTGCCTCCACATTTTGAACTTTCTGAAAAATTTCAGCCTCTCTAATTTCAAGTCAGCGTCTTAAATGTTGAATCCCTGTAACGTTAGCTAGGTGTATGGGGTTACTCCGTAATATTTAGAAGAGCTATATCAGTACTAACCTTATACAGACTTTGCCACCGTGTCTTGCTTTTTGTAGCTTGTTCAGCTTCTTACATAAAAATCGCTTAACAGCAACAAACAACTTTCTTACATATATAGCTTACATATATAGCATATATATTTGCCATATAGCAGCCTACAGCTCCTACTGCAGACAGCAATGCAGAACCCCACTTGCCAGTCTTGCTGAGGAGCAACTTGCAGCATCGCAGTACAGTTTAAGGACACTACATGAAATAAATTGCAGCTGTGATGTTACTGCACATGAATACAGTAACTATTCTTAAGGAAACTGTATGAGAGAAAAAACATTGATACATTGAATAGATTATAGGAAGATTGTCTACTGGGATAGCTGTCTGTCAAACCTCTGTGTAACTGAAGATGTATGCCTAGGTCATGAAGAACTTAATATTAACCCTATTAGAATATAAAATGAGTAGCAGACAAAATAAGACGGTAAATCACAAACATTAGGTAGTCCGCTATATTTCACTAGTGTTATTTTAAACATGCAACTGAACAGTAACGTAGAACCAAGTGTGCACAGATCTCAAAAACAACACATACACGTTAAAGCTTAAGAATGCTCCAAGTGAATTTGGTTTATGCAGACAACAACAAGCCTGCAGGTGGTCATATTTTATGACATCTTGGTCCTTGATAACTCGCTAGGTCATGTAATATTTATTTCAATTTGTGTGAAAAATTCAATGCAAAAAAAATGTGCTCTTTTGTATGTAAGGGGTTAAGTTATAGCCTTTGTGAGCCATTAGTTGGAGATTTATTGGGGGAGTTAGTAAGTCTATAGTTCAATATGTGGTGATGGAACAAGGACCATAGGTGCAGAGACAGAGAGAGGAAGAGAACTCAGTCAAATGATGCCTCTGGGGCTTTGCAACATATGGCCCATCAGTCAAGGGTCAAGCCCCCTCACAAATTGCATGCACTTTACATAGCCATCTGCATCAATAAATTACTAGTCTTCTGCAGCACAAGCCCTAATGCATGAGCTGAAGGGACCACCCCACTTACAAAGAAACTGCTGTATTATTATTATTATTATTATTATTATTATTATTATTATTATTATTATTATTATTATTATTATTATTATTATTA
>JAVJGJ010000014.1:107865830-107885801 GCA_035590215.1 Microhierax caerulescens | reverse complement strand
TATTATTATTATTATTATTATTATTATTATTATTATTATTATTATTATTATTATTATTATTATTATTATTATTTTCTTTCATGCACACTGACCCAGTCCTTCCCACAATGAGATTTTGTTGCAGTACTAACAAGCACACCTCAGCTTGTTCTGCCTGCCCTATTTCCTGCCTAAGCAAATACAATCTCCTACCAGGTACAAAGGATGAGATGTATCAAGACAGAAGTTGAAAACATGAATTTCTGAACCGGGCTTCAATAATCTTATTTTTCATTTCTGCATTTTTACAGATGCCCAGTGCATAATCCTATATTATCAGCTAGCAATGTTGCAACTACTGTCTGCAGAAGGTATGTTTTGCTGAAGAGCAGACTTTGACAATTTTAGCTTTCGCACTTCCACTTACATCACAGCCCAACTTTGTATATGCTAGATGACAACACCTGTAGACTCTGGCAACATCAGTAGACTTTTGGGTGTCACCAGCTGTCCAGAACATCTTATGTTGAATCATCACAATTATCCCTTTTCTGCTGTTATGCCACTTTCTCAACTACCTATCCTCAAAGATAATTAAAAGTACCTAACAGGCGTAGTGTAACCGTTACTTTTAAGCCAGATTATAGATAATGCTTAAAATAAATGTTGTGTCTCTTCAGATTTACCAATTTGCTTCAGCTTTTTTGAGTCATATTGGATCAAAATTTAGCATGTATTTTTGATTTCATATTTTTAGACAATTTGATTTCATATTAGCACAAAAAGAGATGGATTGCAGCACTGAACACAGAGGTATTAAATTTTACATCTTTGTATCTAACCACATTATATAAACAAAGCTTTTAATAACTCCTGCTTGGTGAACTATATGACATAAGTCACTATTTTCAGCCAGATTCTCATTAAGCAGCTTTCTACAGAACAAAAATTTCCCCATGATACCTAGTATTAATTGCCACATTATACCAAGAAGAATACTAAAGAATGAACGAACCCAGAAAATAACCTTGTGGGCAGTTTGAGACTATACTAAACCAACACCAAGAATTAGCAAAATATTAACTTCCCTATAGTAAAACCTTAATCGGAAAGAAAACGAAATTACTTCAACCATTTACCAAATAAACTAGAAATGAAAATACTTTACAATAGGTCTACTCAAAGGCTGCACTTTCAGGTTCTCTTGCTGCAAGCATTTTTTTCTGTCTTTCCTTTGCTCCAGTTCCTGCCCCAAATGCAGAAGACAGTGGAAAAGTAGGTGTGCTATCCTAACACAGTGGTTTCCAGCATTGATTGATTGTCATCTAACTTTTCCCTCTGAAATAGGAAGACCCATGGCAGACCGCTCATTAGCAAATACACACCTATCGACAAGAGACTGCACTTTCTTAGTTTCCTTGAAACATTCACGTGAACACAGTTTGAAAGTTGCTGCTATGCTATATACAGTCTTCAAAGAATAAGCATTATAATTTGCATCTTAACTGCAGAGGTGTGACAGCACACCACATAATATAAAAAAAGGGAAGGCACTCTTCGGTAGTTAAGACAGCAAATGTGTGTATGTGAATTGAAAGATGTGAGTGGAAATTGACAGATGTGGAGAAAAAAAAAAGAAAAAAAAGATTATTGAGTGCTATCATAAATTCAAGTATTATTTTTTTCCTGTAAAATATTTGTTTTCTGGGATAGGCAATATTTCTAAAACAGAGATGAACTTCAGCTCCACCAGTGAGGTGACAACAAGGAGCTGGGAAGCAGACCTCTGAGCTATTACTCACCCTGTCACCCCCCCCAGGTGACAGGTTCATTTTTCTTGGTGGAAGACCCACCACATTATACAAGTTGCTAATGTCTTGCAAGGTCCAGTCATAAGCCCATAAAGAACCGGGGCCAATGACTTCAAATTGCCACCAGGATGAAGATAAGAGGAAGAGAGGTGATGAGCAGTTATATGGAACAGGTGTGGATATGAAGAAGAGCATTTTGTGGAAGCTCAGTGCAGGGAACACTTGTGTATCCCAGTGAATACAAGAGGGAAGGAAACTATGTGGCAGCCAGTCACACGCCGACCAGTTGAAGCATCTGGATTTGTGACTCTCTTTTTATTAGGATTACAGATGTAAATTCCAATATCTTAATGGCCCTATCTATAGATGGAAACATATACATGCACATAAATAGAGAATGTTTTCTGGATGTTACTACATCCTTCACAGAACGTCCCCTTTGAGTCCTCAACACAGGTACTATGAAAAGCTGGAGTAGTCATGAAAAAGTCATCTGTTTGCTGTGACTCTTATTGATGAAAGATTTCTTCCCATGACAGAGGTCCTATACGCTTTACAAAAGTTAGTGAACGTAACCATAACACTTTTTCAAGGTACCTACTTTTCCAGCTACAGACAGACCGTACAAAACTGAAGCAGTGCAAAGTACCGCATCGGCAGCCTCAAGGCATTACATTTCAGTGGGGCCGAGATGAAGCCCGTCAGAGAAATGGTATTTTACTGAATAACACTAAACTCTTTGCAAACCTTGCTCATATACAAGATGAAGTCTGAAATGTGTTCTTTGGCATCAGAACAACTTAAAGGAGCTGCTACGGTTTATAGGGTTTCCCATAGATGAGGTAATATGTATTTATTACTTTTTTTTCTGTGTGGTTGCCAAGTTCCAAGAACTGTGTTTTCACTGTTTCTACTTAATCTACGTTGCTTAGAGGCTAAAAGAAGTCTCATGATCCAGTTCCCTTTACTCATTATTTGAGAAAATAGGCAGCTTTGTGGTGGCGTACTTCTTTCTTCTGTCAAGGATCCTTTTGAAAAAAGAACACCTTCAGAATGTTTCAAAGATTTCACATAATCTTTTGAAATCTGAAATGCAAAGATTTCAGGGAAAAAGTCTTTCTCATCAGGACTCGGGCACATTTTATACATCAGACTTTCCATTTTTTCGCACAGGAAATGACACAGTGGTTCCAGCTTTGAGAAGGGAGACAGTAAAAGAAGCCTCTCCACAGCAGCCTCCTAAACATAACCAAACAGGCTTTGTCTAAGGACAGGAGAGTAGTTCATCTTACAGCCTCTGCCCTCTTCTGAGCGTGAAGGTAGTTTCAGATATTTTAATTGTACTTTCGGTCCGTCAGTAGGAGCTGAACTGAATTAACAGGCTCAGCTCACACCTCAAAAAATATGTTCAGAAGTTTTTAACTAAGGTTTTTCCTCATGCTTTACTGGGGCTCTTATAGGGTTCCCAGTTCCTCCCTTAATCTAGCCCATTTTCACATCACCTTAGGTAACGAGCATGCCCTGGCTAGCCCAGATCCTGAACACTATGCTGATGTACATCACACAGATAGAATGCCAATAAGCGGATAAATGTAAAGAAAAACAAGTACCAACACGTGATAGGGAAAATGGAAATAAAGAAACCTAATCACCCAGAAAGAAAAAAAAGTTGCTGTCCTCCTTTTTTTTTGTTTCCATGCGGAAGGAGAGGGTTGTCTGGGTTCAGCTCCGAGCAGCCAGCTGTTCACATCCCAAACCCTACCAATACAGCTGCCACTAATTGGCACCCTCAGCAGTCACAGCACACGAGTTGTGGACTGAATGGCTTGTTGAGTTTGCAAAATGAACTGACCTCTTTTTCACCCCAAGGAAGCGTCCTGCGGGTCAGAGTGGAAGCAGGGTGTGCAGGGGCTGCTCAGCTGCTCTCTCTGTCATTACAAAGCAGTTGCCTTCATCCCCACCCCTGCAAAATGTGGCTTCTGCCTTTCTCTCACTGGGATTCAGGGCAGGGTCCGAGTCAGACCCATGTTGCTACTCACTTCAGCTTTGGCATTTTTTTATAGTGCAGCATTAAGTTTATAAGAGGGCCTTGATCTGGGCAGCTCACCGATACATAACTTTGTATTACCTTACGTTATACAGGCAGTTTTCCAGTACTTTAAAACGGAGCTATCCCCTGAGAAAAGTTCTCAATCACTTTTAATTGTCAATTTGGTCCAACACTCCCAATTACATCTTGTCTTGACAGAGAACACTTGCACTGTAACACTGAGGTTTTGGACATTTTACAATTCCGTGTCATAGAAGCCTATTTAATTTTGAAGTGATGTATTTGCATTGCAACTACATTCGCCAATATAGTGGGGGAAAACAGAAAGCAATTAAACCCAAAGAAAAACCTATTTACCTCTGTTTGGTTTGGGTTTGTTGGGTTTTTTTAGAACCATATCAATGAACAAACTGATGAGTATTTCTTTTTATTATGATAGAAGATCATTTTTAAACACTACTTTTCATTAACAATCCAATATACCTTTTTTTTTTTCTTTTGATCAAATACTGCCACCTGCTCTGGGAAAAGCTTCAGAGATACTGTCAAATCATGAAGAGATAAAATAATGCAATTATGTGAAGTGCTTTGAGAAAGAAGATAGTGATTTTATTTCTGACCTATAAATGTTCTTCAGAGCCAAAAACCTACAGCAGATCATGTTTATGTAATATTTAACACACCCAGCGGCCTTCCCGAATTTCAAGACCAACTGTTCTGTTTCTTTCAAATGATGCATAAATGGAGTTTGAATCACTCTTAATTGAAAGTGATTCAATGCAAATGGCATCAAGGATGACAGGGGACTATCATAAATGGTTTGACCCAGCAAACATCTCACGGGCTGTTCCACTGTCCAGCACAGCCAGAAGTGAAGATAGCTAAGACACAATAAATGAAAATGTACAAAGACCCAGATGGCACAGCTGTACAAATACATCCTCGACACCAGCACCTGGATTTTGCAGCCACCAGCTGCCACCCCCCCTGTGGCCATAAGTGCCGGCTCTGGAATGGTCAGAGGCAGAGGTCAAACAGAAGTCCCTCTGCCATTCAAAAGAGTGATGCGAAAGTTAAGCACAGAGCAACAGATTTCCTGAAAAAAAGTGCTGTCCAATTTATTAACATTGGATGTATAAATTTACCTGCTCGCAAACCCAAGATTATATTTTTGCAAAGTAAGTACTGTTAAAAAAAAAAAAAAAAAAAAATAAAAAAAAGGAAAAAGAAAAAAAAATTACACTTAATGTTTTGCATGTGCTTTCACAGCAGGAAGTGCCATCCTCTAGCTTCTTAAAGAAATTACAATATTTTACTGGTTTGGCCTGTCAATACCCATGCATCTACGAGCAAGTGGGCCAATGGTTCCTTCTTGATCTGAAAAATACACCTTACTCCAAGTCTTGTGGCTTTCATCTAAGTCACAGAGGAAAATGTACAGAAAGAGGGAAAGATCACACACGACACGACTGAACAGGTGACAAGTCACACCAGAGTGCTGCTCAACAGCACAACTGCGGTAGGCACAGCCAAAGAGGAGTAAACCAAAGATTTAGTCTTTTTGGCATGACACTTCATGGGGCTTTATGTGTAAAAGCACACACACAATCTGTATATCTAGGTGTACATTTCTACTTGCTATGCATAAAAGACAGCAACAAGTTTATCAGACAAAAGAGCTGCAAAACTTAAAAGCTGTAAATCAGGTTCCTTCTTTTTAAAGAAGAGAAATACTGGGGCAATATTTGTTTGTTGTTGTGTTGGGTTTTTTTTTTTTGCAATGAGCAAAAAAAAGTAACTCAACTTTTAACTAAGTTCAGAATATTTCCAGTTTTACCTCACCATCTCCACTTTTCCTCTCAGTTATAATCCAGAATTTACTGGCACCTTTCCTTGTGTACGAAAAGTGGACCAAATATGGGAACAGAAAACAGAAGGAAAATGCATAGACATTTATAATTTGATAGATATGACAAATAGCTATTTCAAAATCCTTTACAGAAAAATAGAAAAAAATGCTAATTCATTTATTAGATTATGTTCAACAGTTGAAATTCACACTAGTACTGCAAGAGTAACTGACTGTAAATTGAATTTAACTTCAATTGGACACTTTGCATTATTCTAGTGTTGCTCCAGAGTAATTCTGCCTCAAAAAAAAAACAAACAAAAAAACAAACCCCCAAAAAATTACACAATAGAAATTAAAAGTTCAGTAGGGGCCACAGCTGTTTCTGGGAAAGTTCAGGCTCCTGGAGATTTCAGTCTACTCTCACTACAATACTACATTTTTTTTGTGATTGAAGCTATGTCTACTGAAACTGCATCCCATTTGAAAATCAAACACAAAAAAAAAATGTGAAGACCCATGTCAACTGGAGTCAACTGATAGACTTCAAAAGGGTGGAATCCCGTTGTGCAGACTGAAATGTCTACAGCTTCCAGCAGATCCTCCCATTCCAGTACAATCACTTACACAGTGCTCAGGAAATTGGAGGAATACTTCAGTGGATCTTATCTTCTCAGTCACCTACATTTACGCCTTCTGGCGAGATATGCATTATTATTCTCCAGCTCTGAGAAATTATGGGATAAATTTAACCTGTTGACAATCCAGCGTGACCTTTAAGGAGGAGAAGAATAAGACACTCAAGGCAGGTAGGCATCCTGAAACTGGAAAAATGAGAGAGGCAAGCAAGCCTTCTTATACAGAATAAAAGACCTCTTACTTATTACTTTAGGTAATTTATTATGCCTTTTAGTCTGAAATTCTAAGTTTAATAAAAACTCAGTAAAGCTTATTTCCTATGGGAGTCAAGACTCCCTAGTTGATTGTTATATTTATTAGTTGCTTATGAATTTTAGTAAGATCAGGATGCTATTACATAAGTGCCCTCACATTAAATATGTTCAACTTTCTGAGTTTTTTTTAATTGATGTAGGTAAATCATTGCCATACCAGAAAATTGCCAGTTGAAAACTGGCTTAACAATTAGAAACAGTTCTTCATTAGGAGTTGCAGAAAATCGTACTTTAAAAAGGGCAGAATAGTTTTTTAATTCTACTCAGGATCGTAACAATCAATAATCATGGGGCAGGAATTCTACGCAGGACAGTGATTTCACAGGGCATATAGCACAAAAGAGACAATAAAACTTTTACTAAATTTTATACACATGCCCCATATAGTTGCTTACCCTGATGCATTTATGAGTATAATATAAACCCAGCATAACTAAGGTGGTTCCTTCTTCCAATTTAATTGGAACGGCAGCAAAAGACATTAACATTTGAGGTGTTAGGAAAACCTCTCTCTGATTTTTTTTATCCCCTAACTTTAGTTCTAATGTAGAAAACACTCCCAAAAGTTGTTACGTTGACACATGTTCATGGCAAAAAAGGCCATGAACACATCAGAGGCACTGTCCCTTTTATCAGTCAGGTCTCTTAGTCCACAGAGTCCGAACTGGGAAGATTTCCTGTGTAGAGAAGGGAATGTTGAGGGGCCAGTTTGCTGTCAATGCCAAGAAGATGCTACTTTATGTCAACGTGTTCTGTGTTTGTGCTGTCAGGAGACAGCTGGGACCTAACAACTTCTTTCATGCTAAAACCCAATTGGGTTATCTTCTCAAATATTTGCCTGTTCATACCCTTTCCCTTTATTTCCCATCCCTTTATTGAAAGGGAAAGGATGTGGTTCGATTTGTGGATCAATATTGTGGATATTGTGGATCAATAAAGTTACACAACCAGAATTAAGAAGCAACAGCAGTAAATGAAACAGGGGGGGGGGTGAAGGAGAAAAGGATGCATGTCACTAGAATTGTTATCCCTCAAGAATTAAAACTTTCAGCACCCAGAGAAAAGAAAACAAGTAAATTATTGGGCAGCAGTGTCTGAGAAGTGCAGCTGGTTAGTCTGCCTCCTTCACCTAGAGAGAAGCCTCATTTCAGTGAGGAAATTAAAATTTTTTATACAGCTTTCTTACCATCTAACCCAGTCTTTTTTTATTCAGTGCACTCTTTCCAGTACCACTAAAGATTTACTATGTAGCTTAGTAATTTCTGCTAGTAAACCTTTATTCATTTGCATCCTACAGGAAAGAAGGAGGGAATCAGAAAGTACTTAGTCACTGAAGTCAAACTGAGTAATACACACACGACAGTTCTTTCCACAGTGTCCATATAGCACGAACTATTTATGTAGATGCTTCCAACTCCATATATTCTGGATGCTTTGTCCCGCAAATTGTAGGAGCAACCACGGCAAGCTTTAAAGCCTGCATCATGTCCTTGCCATGCTAATAAAATCTTTATTCTCATGCAATTCCTCTACTTCAGGCAAGCTGTTTCCACTGTGAAGCAGACAGCTGCATAGGGAGTTCTTCTGGAACCTCCTGCTCCACAAGCATTTAAGGGCACTCTTCTCCTGTAATCCCTTTACAATGACACACTTAGCTTTGGCGTGAAGCAGGACATTTTTCTGCTTCTTTTCATATATATTTGCACCCTATGTTATGCTTATAATGGCCTAAAAAGTAGAGGATACAAAATCTGAGCAGCAGACCTAATGGTCTGTTGATTTTGTGTTGCACAAACATGAGTTCTAAGGTTCTCGCAAGATTTCTTTAGAAGTTCAAGATCATAAGAGAAACATGGTTGGAAGGGGAAGGAAGCATCCTTCACTTCAACAGCTGAAAATGCTGGAAAAATAGACACGCACAAACACATAGTCCTGACTTGATGAAAATAATTTTAAAAACTCTTATTTTATTTCATATGCTTATTCTATGACTGTAACACCACTGTTTCAACTATTAAAATTGTAAAATCCTTAATTCTTGCATTAACTTGCTGATGTCCATAGCAGACTTTCTGCAACCTCAGATATGCTCTCTTCTGATCAAAGGGAAATGTATTTCCACTTTTATTTCTCTGGCCCTTTCTTCTCCTCAGAATCCCTGTTCTTTTGAACATCTGACCTCAGCCAGCTGCTGGTGCTGTATACTCACAGAGAAAATAAGGAGAGGAAAAAAGAGGGAATGAGGGGAGAGGAAGCGGAAGGCATCCCCTTTACACTTTTTCCCTTCAGGAAAGTAACTTTTCTCTTGCCCCTGATTCCAATTGCAGAACACTAGGGATGCACCTAATCTACCTTTCTGTTGCTAGAAGTATGAAATGGTTACAGAAGTGTGGCTGAAATGAACAGCAATGAATTACCATTTTGTCAAAAAGGCTTAGGATGTCCAGAACCAACTACTTCCTTCACAAGGAAGGAGAATAAAAGGACAGAAATCATTCCATCAGCAGAGGTGGGGGTTTTTTCCTTCCCTTTAAATGAAAGACCCAGGCAAACAAGACATACTCTGTGTCATGGTTTGTCACTCATGACCAGCAGCTGGTGATTAAAAAACCTTATGGCTTTAAACCTGCTTCCCTGCAAAGCATGATGACATTCACCCCGATGTGCTGCAAACCTGAAGCAACCAGACAGAGCCTTGAGAGGTGGACGAGTAAATGGACATGCAATAGCTGAAAATAAACATTTGGGGGAAAAAAAATAAATCTCAGGTTTTCTTAGACTTTATATTAATGTTTAAATTAAGGTCCCTGCTGTGATGGCCATCCATTGTTTTGCTGTTTTTCTTGCTGCTTCTGGCAGACTCGTGTTTAGGCCCCACAGATCTCTCCTTACAGGGGAAAACAAGCAAGAAATAAAAAGCAAGCAACAAAAACATTTCCATGACTCTCCAGCCACAGGCTAATTTGCTCTTAGAAGAGAAAGAGACTGTCTCCCAAGGCTGAGCAGCGCAACCATCTGCTCAGGTTGTGAGTGATGAGCTAACCGAGCTCGGCAGCAGGCAGCCATACGGTTCTTTAACTTTGCCTTGACCACCAGCAGGAGGTCCAGCACACTACAGAGGGTCAGAGGTGACAGGAGGACTAACACCTGGACAAGGCAGTCAGCTGGAAACACTTCCACTTGAGAAGGGCAGAAAAAGGAGGGTTTAGAAATCAGATCTCTCTGACGGAGGAAACTGTCTGAGCGAGCCCCTTCTGCCTTACCCCATCTCCCAGCTATGCAGTGTTTTTCCTTAGGGGTCCTCAAACTACGGCCTGTGGGCCGGATACGGCCCCCCAGGGTCCTCAATCTGGCCCCCTGGTATTTACAGACACACCCCCCCCCGCCCCCCTCTTCCCGCCGGGGGTTGGGGGGGGAAACCAAGCAGCCGCAGATGACTGCCTGCCACTTCATCCGTGCACCGGCCCCCTGGTTAAAGAGTTTGAGGACCCCTGGTCTAGAGGGAGGGAGTCATGCCACGGAGGGCAGAGGGAGATCACACAGCAGCCAGGGGCATATCAAGCAGACGTTTACCAGGGGTCCCCAATTAGAAAAGCTGCTTGAAGACCTGACCCAGATGTCCTCTGCAGGGTAGGTCAGCCGGCAGGTACACATTATGGTGATGGATACTCACGGTACTTGCCTGCTATGACAATGCTCCCTAAACAGACCTTTCTCAAAAGGTCACAACCTTACTTTTTCCATGATTCCCATTAAGTGAGTATCATTTTTCCATCTCTTACTAGTGTATTACTCACAAGCCAGGTGTAGCCTATCATCAGTTCTATGGCAAATCGTTTGCTGAGCCAAATATACTTGTAAGTCTTCATGTTACTAAGCCAGACAATGAAGAAATATTCCTGTGTCACAGAAGGAAGGAGAAACACTGCAGAATGTCAGAGAATTAATCCACTCTCCCCTCAAAAGGTCAACAAAGCTGTTTGAAAACTACTTTTAAATTTTCTGTAAAAATGCTAAGAATACTTATAGTTTGTTTTTAAAGAATAATCCTCTCTGCGAAAAAACCCAAGAGATGAGTTAAAAAAAAAAAAAAAGTACTTTAAACAGAATGTTTGTCATCCAAAATTATCTGACTAGATGGTTAATCAAATCATCTCCAGAGACATTAATGGGTAACTAACTCACCTGGTTTACATTAAGCTGTTTTTAAGTGCTTTGATGATCAGCAGCATAGCACTATGCAATCTGCCCATGTATTTTCTCAATCCACCAAAAAATGCAATTGTTCCTTCAGCTGCCTTGTTTAGATATTATATTCCAAGTCATTTGAGGTGATACTGTCATATTCCATGACACAATAAACCTGGCCTTACTAGGTTTCATGCTGGAGGAAGCATCATCTTTTCTAGTTATCTGCACAAACTTGGCACAAGCCCCTTATCATGTGCTAAAATAAATTCAGTCAAATTTATACTCAGCCTTGATTCAAACCAAACAGGCACCGCAAAATAATTTTGCTTAGCTTAACAGAGAGGAGTATCAATGAACACTGAACCATAACCCCACTTACTATGTTTTATTAAGCCTTCCCTCTTTCTACCAAGACTGTCAGTGGAACTGCCACCACCTTCCAAGGATGCTCTTGTAGAGTCTTGAAAAGCTTTGGTAAGACTGCTTGTTCCTTCTAGGTCACCTGAAAACCATTATGAAGCGGAGAAGGATACACGCAGATCTGACACGTTGAAGAACATGAAATGATACTAGATTAAATGCCAGACTTAATTAAGAGATGATGCTTCTTAAGGAATTTGCATTAATTTCTTAGACTTTTTTTTTTTTTACCCTGATGGTAAGCTAATGAGAAATAAAGTTAACCAAGATGAATGAATGTTGCAACAAATACTGCAAAAGAAGACTTTTAATTTATATCAACATCAGGCATCCACAGAGTCCCCAGTTCAGGCAATGCCCAGACCTCAAAATCCTACCTTGCTGAATAGAAACCTTTTTTCTACCATCGGACTGAAGAGGTTGAAGGAATATTTGATTAGATCTCCCTCTGGGAGGTTTGGGTTTGTTTTTTTTTTAATGTTTGCCTAAGCTGTAGCAGTTCCACTACTACTGTACATTACTCGCTGCTCTGGTGAACATCCAGGGAATGCCACCATCAGACTGCACTACACAAAGGCTGCTGATCCCACGGCCGTCCAACCACCGAGCCACGAGATGCGTTTGCTTATTACTTGGAAGAGCTACTAATCATCACATAGACGTGGATCTTCAGAGATTTAAGCTAAGTGAGTCAGTGTGTTAATTGTATGCTAAGGGAGAACACACAAGAAATGGAAAGTAGTAGTTTATTGCTTTCCCAAGTTTCTCAGGTAATTAGAGCAGCTTCTGGAGATACATGGCACTGTACCAGAATCTATCATCACAATGGGCTTCACTATAAAATGCACAGAATTAATTTTTTAATGAAAACCCTCTACTGAGTGTCAGAGCCAAATTCACCTGATAAATGTCACTGAGCAACGTCATTACTGGCTCATCAACACAGGGTGTTTAAAGCAGATGGTAGAGCAATGCATCTTCAGCACTACAGCCTGTTAATATCAACCACCTCCCATAAAAAAATTAAAATTGGCCCCCTGTCAGTCAAACATGACAGTACTTTGGATTTCTCCCTCATGATATTCTTTAGCCTTGAGGCAGATATGACAGGCGCCTTATTAAATTCCAAAAATAAAATGTAGCACAAGAAGGCAGTGCATTCCAATGAGACAGCAGACTTGTTAAAATGCAACATGCATAAAACTTACTTCATTTCATTTTAGCTATCATCAGTTTAATCTTTTAAAAAACCCAAACAGCAACTTCAGAAATGTGGTGTTTGTTGTATATAAATTAAAACAATGTGTCATGCTTTATATCTCAAAGTTGTTAAAAGTCTTTATAGGGGTTGCCCAGATATTTTTTGTTATTTTTATGAAAATAAAAGCTGAGATTTCCATTAACTGTTCTATGTTCAATGCCTGTGTTGCATCCCCAGTCTGCACAGAAGTCATGGAAGCTAACTATCCTGTTACACAGGAGTATCACTAAGTCAGGAAGATTTTTGTACATGTGGTACAAGTTCTCCTACTATACAAAGCAAGGGGAGGAAAAAGCTAATCTCTTTTAAAAATCTTCCTAGTTGAATGGAAAGACTGTTGAGAAAACACAGTTAAAGGACTCACCAGTAAAGACAACACTTGACATAATACTTTCAAATTTAACCACCACCCATAATAACACAAATTCCGATATGGGTTAGGACTATCAAGGCATATTAGGGCAGCCGCCACTGAACCATATTAAAATTCAGACTTGTAAATCACAGAGACTGTTCTGAAATTCCCTAACATAAGTTGGAATCCAGGGTTCCCATAAAGTCAGATTTTGCCCTCAAGGTCAAAAAAACTGGCCAGCATTTGCCTTATAGTTTTACACATACTTCTTCAATAACATGAGACTATAAGGACTGCTCCCACCAGCTCAGGTACAATGTATACTGCCTGGATGCTCATAATAAACACACGAGCAGTGGGACAATTCCACTAGAAATTTACCACACTTTCAAGTAGCTCAAGCCATGCACTTGGTGAAATGTTGGTAGGATTCAGGCCGAAGCTGTATGTAGCTGGGCCATCCTCACCTGGGAGATTTTGTTTCCTTCCCAGGGCTTATCAAAGGTTACCACATTCCTCTGCAAATAGCCAGAGAAAGTTCATACATGCCTAACTAAACATCCTGTACCATCATTTTCTGTATCTCAATATCCCACATCCTTCAAACTCAGAAAAAGACACGATATTCACACCAATCTCACATCTTGCCTCCTTCTTCAAAACTGTACAAATAGATACCTGTAGTGAATAGTCTCTGTTCTAGTTTGTGCCACGTTGGATTTTTAAAGTCAAGTGAGGTTTAGATGGTCATGAACTTAGTGACAAAAGACTCTATTCATTCTCAGGCCTTTGCATGTACTGTACAAACAGCTTCCTCATGTCTGCAACACAATTTACCCCCCTTTTTCTGCTGCTTTGCCTCCTAGACATTAACTCCTATGGCTTTGCAAAATGCATGCCAAAATCTTCTTTCACTTTTGAAATAAAACGGGACTGATTTAAAACAAATGCTTTCATTTTGACAACACATTTGCACAAACAAACTGTGTCAATGTTGATGTGGCAGTAACAGAGCAAGACAACCGAGTTCTGCACTTCTCAGGAACTGCCCTCAAAATGTCAGTGATCACAACTCTTGCCAACACACTCTGCAAATGAAACAGCAATGGGTTCATCTTTTTCAGCACAAGTCTTTTATGTCTGTCTTCCATGTACAGCGGTTGGTTTCAAATGCTGAGTGTACCCTCATCTGAATCCTATTTTAGGAACTGTAACCAAAGTGTTACATGATGCATAGAATGACATTTTCTATTGCCAAAAGCATGCTCTAGAAGCAAAACAGAGCAGGAGGAGGGGTAAAGGGAATCTATTCCCACAAGGTCTAAATGTTGTTATCTCTGACTGCCAAATACATGACATCTTGCTGCCACTTCAAAGCATTTCTTTAGTCCCTTGTATGATGTTTATTTTTTCCTGAAGCAAATGCCACTTCTTCCAAATTCTACTTAACCTGTGTATGTTTAACATCCTGAGAGGCTGTGCCAAAAGCAAACCATAATGCTATACATGCTCCATCACTAATATATATATATATATATATATATACACACACACACATATATATACATCTCCTAGAATCACAAATTTCTGGAGATGAGCTGCTGAGATCCTCTTCTCAAAGGAGTGGTAACTTCAAAGCAGGAGACATTTTGCTCATGACCTTTTCCAGATGGGTTTTGACTACCCCAGGAATGGAGATTCCACTACCCCTCTGGGCATCAGTGCCCATGCCACAAATTACCACTCTCACTGTGAACGATTTTTTATTATCTTATCTAGTTGAAACGTTCCTTGCTGCAGCCTGTGGCCGTTACCTCCAGCCCTTTTGCTGCACACCTCAAAGGAGAGCTGGACTATATTCTCTGCAGCCATCCACCAGCCAGTCAAAGACAATAATTAGATTCCCCCTTAGTCTTCTGCTCTTGAGGAGTGGGTAATAATTATCTCCCTCAGCCTTTTCACTATACTCTTGCTCTGAAGCCTAGCATGTGCTTAAGCTTCACTGAAACAGGAGCCCAGCATGTGCATACACACACACTCTCATAAAGCAAAAGTGTTGAAAGGATCAATAAAAAACTTAAATGAAAAGGCTTATGTTTAAAACATTTAAGTAAAACAACTCTACAAATTACACTACAGTATATGACAGGGTTTTGTAAAATATCGATGTTTATCATAAGATCTCCTGGTAGTAAAAGAAGGTAGCTTAGCAGTATGTGAAGGCTTTAGGTTAATAGAACCGTACTTAAAAATATATCGTTACAATCTGCAGTCACATCAGAGTAAATAAGCAACCTAAATGTGCAGTATCTTCCCAATAGTACTTTTGCTTGACTATCATATCAACATATGCATTAGGGCCAAAGGAACCTTTAAATAAAAATTAGATATTGCCATCCATATGCAACATGAATGATATTACAGTCATCCAATGAGGCTAAACAGTAGTTTGAAGTACATAGCCAGCTGCTTCGGTTGAAAGATCATCTGCAAAGGAATTTGGGGATCTGATTGATCTAAAATACTCCCTTTTGTTGGTATCTAGTACTGTAAGCTGAAAAGCCACCTATAGTCACTTTGCAACTATAGCAAATCTCCCAGCACCAAGGCAACAATGGCTTGTCATTTGGGAGCCATAATAATACAGCTTTCCTCCAGGAAATCATTCATATTCCTTTGTACTCCATAAATCTTTTGAGCTGTCCATTGAACAAGCCTTCAGCAATTCTGTTTTGCCTTCACTACACTTTGGTTTTCAGTAACTTTAAAGATTTTTGTTTGTTTCTCAGTATTAAAGTACCTGGTTTTAATTAGCTGTCACACCAGCATTGTCTTTGCATCCTTTTATGCACCCACATCACACTCAAAAAACATAAATCATATATAATGTAGATAATGATAAGTGGGACGGATTTGCCTAATGGGGAAAAAAGAAAGGCACGAATCTGACATAAATTGTCACAGAAATCATTTGCCATTCACCCTTTTCAGAGGAAAAGGACAAAACCTAAAATCATTAGTCTCCTGTATGTGTGAGTACAAGCCAAGAACGTTTTAAATTTAAAGATATGCTGCTACTCAGGGAGTGAAATACTAACGAGATGCTGTAACTAAAGTGTGAAATTATCAGTATCAAAAGCTGTTAAACCTCTGACTGGACTCAAAACTACAATTATCACCATCCTGAACAGACAGATGTGTGAGCTGAGAGATGAAGCTGGGAAGTTTCTTATTTCCTTTCTCTCTTCAATTGGCTAAACTACTTTAAAATAGCACACAAGCTGCATGTAATCTTTGCTTGCTTCATCTTTCTAAAATATAAGGAAATTCCTATTGTAGAACCTGATGTCTTACATCTATGTGGGATGGGACCATATGGTTTATACCAATGTTCATGCCCACCAGGTAGAGAAGGCAGAAATCCCCTCTTCGTAAACAGAGGTCCAGAGAAGGGAACTATCCCTAATTCATGTCCATGGAGAAATTCTCCAGCTATTAAACATTCCAGCAGCTAACTGGATTACCACATCAGCAATCTATCACATTTGTAAGGTATTAAAATTACTTGGAAACTTGATGGCTGACTTCAATCTAGAGGGACAAGGATCAAATTAAAATTCCTACTACATTGTGTGAAGCATTGTATTTTGTTTTTTGTAGCAAACTGCATTTGATTTCTTGTTTTGACATGTTACTTGGCATATTAGTAAAACAGAAACATTACGCTGTTTAAAGTCATGATCCCATTTTCCCCAAATTTGTCTTGAAACAGTTTTTGAGAAGAAAATAAGGTATTATTGTTCGCTTACTGATTTTGATACTTGGTTATTTCCTACTTGAGTGGAATTTACTGCAATAAGTCACCAGACAAAAAACACTGTAAGGCGAAGTTTTCCCCAAAATACAACAGTTAGCATTCCTGTTTCTTATTTCAGTTTGTAATCTCAAATGCCACCACGGGTTAATACTGCAGTTCCGTTTCAGAGCTGACAAGGGTTACATGCAATTAACCACAAGCTTGTTTAAGATAAGGAGGCCAATATTTCAATGGCACATCAAAACTAAATATGAATAAGTAATGAGAAATTAAGCAGAAGGGTATACTGGGGAGCCACCACCAGAAAACCAGGCATTTGAATTGAACAACCTGATGTTTGATAGCTTAGTAGAAGTCCAACAGCTGGTAAGACCAAGTCCTGAGCCCACAGAGTTTCTAGCAGTGAAGGTGAGAGCTGCCCTGACCTCCAGAAAACCTGCTGCAGTAGATTCAGCACACCACTGGGAACATCCCTTCCAACCCTCCACTAGCATCTGCCCAGATTTCTGGGTCCCTGTGAAAAGGTTGTGCCCTTACAAAAGGCTCTTCAGCCAGGTGATTTTGGACCTTGGACATGTTTCCGCTGAATTTATCACTCCAGACATTACAAGAGGTTATCTGAAACCAGCAGGATTTAGGTACCTAAGCAGCTTGTACTAGCAATACTAAGTTTTAGTACACCATAAAATGATTTTCACTGAAGGACGAAACAAAGATTTCACCTTTTAGAGCAACTGCTGTGGGTGTTTCTGAATTAATTAACTTTTTTCTTGTTGCTGTTAAAGATGCATCATACAAAACAGATAAAATTTTCAACCATGGGAAAAATATGTGATGTCTAAGAAGTTTAAATCTTCGAACAGGTCATTACACCTGCCCTGAACCAAAAAGAGTAGGGCAATAAGAGTAGATGGTTGATGCACAAATGAATGCCCAGAGAGCCTTTTTCCTGAATGGTCAAAAAACTCTGGGGACACAAGCTGAAGAGCCTGTGAGACTAACAGAAGCTGTAGCCTATGTTTCTTGTCTCCAGTTTTTGCTGGTGAGCACAGAAGTCAGCAGGGCCCTTGGCTGCACTCTGGATACTCCCAAAGGGCACAACTCATACCTGTGGCACAAGTACCACACTCCGTCCTTGTGGTACCTCTACCATCAGAGTCTTCCATTGTACTGAAAATATTAAAGGGAAGAAAATCTCCTTGCAACTTTCAGCTACTGTTTCCAGCCCTGGATAAGGACACACTACAGCCCTTTCTCTCTTATTTCCAGTAAAGTATAAGGTAAACACTTCAAAAGAAATCTTATCTTTCCACTATTAAACACCAACATAATTATACATGAAACATGTCCCAGTAAACTAGTAAAACAAACACATAAAAAGAAGGTTTCTAACAATGTAGTTGTGTATAATAAATGAATATAAA
Organism: Microhierax caerulescens; assembly: GCA_035590215.1. Lineage (NCBI taxonomy): Eukaryota > Metazoa > Chordata > Aves > Falconiformes > Falconidae > Microhierax > Microhierax caerulescens. Next base: position 107,867,691 of record JAVJGJ010000014.1, on the reverse strand, counting down.
AATACAACCAAACCAACCTAACAGCTTTAAAATATTCCCACCCTCTTAAACATTATTACTCATCACACAGTAACTCAGGGGCACCTGAACTAATCTGAAACCACAGACGCACACAGTGTCCACCTGCAATCACACAACATTATCTCCTGTTTCCCAGGAGCACCTTATGTCATAGAAAGTACTTGTTAAAACCTCATTATGAGCTTTGAGAAAATACTATAATTATATCTGTGTGCACTCCTTTAGTGCTACAGAAAAAGTGTTCCTTCGTATTTGTTTTATGAAACACAGAAGTTGATGCCTTCACCAACCTTAGTTTCACCAATTAAGTTCAATCAATAACATCATTCTTATAGAACAAAACTGTAAGAAGCATTTTGCTTTGTTGCTGGTGCTTGTCTGTTGATTTTTTTCTTTAATTCCAAACCAAATGCTCATACTTATTGAATGAATACAATGGCATTTCTCAACTACCAACCCAAGAAAAAGTAAAAAAATAGGTATTTTATTTAACGACTTACAACAAGATCTCATAAATTGCATGCATCTGTCTCCAAAGATACGTAACCTGTACTGTTAAAATCAACGAACAAGACTTTAACAAGACAAAACAGCTAAAACCTGGGATGACTGTGGTGTTTATATCAATGCTGATATCACACAACTAAACATTTGGATAGCCTGTTCAAACTGTTCTCAATTTAAAGCCCTACAGTTCACAGGGTATGCTCAGTGTTGACACGTATTGAATCTTTACCACGTTATGTGCAAGCTGTCCACCGGCTATGCATCTTTTGAAATAAATCCACTGTATTTAATCCCAGAACGATACTTCATAGGCAAAACAGTCAGGTAGGTCACCATAAAAGCTAGAGAAAGATAAAACGATGGCAAAAAATGTAATTTAAAATATAATGTTAAAACCACAGACATCCTGTCTGTTTCCATGTCACAACACCTCATATTCTCCCTGGAAGAAACACTATTTTAATTAGCAAGATAAACACTATGTATTTGCATTGTTCATTTCAAGCACAGCTCTTAAGAAAAATGCTTCCTATATATTTAGCCCAACTGACTTGCCTACTATATGCCTTGTAATCTTATACACATTATGTTATGCTGCAGTAATTTGCACAAGAAGGATCTCACCACCAGCAAACCAATGTAAGGCATCCTTTTCTACATTACTACTTAGGATATCAGACTGCTTTCTACCAGGGTGCTAATTTCACCTCATTTTATCATGAACAACCCCAGGGGGTCCTGAGATGGTAACACTAACAGAGCCCCTGAGGGTAGAAAGGGAATGAGAGGGTCAGGTTTGATTTCAGCTGGCAACATTAGATGTTGCTTCCCAATGAATCCTGACGTGGTACCCAAATGAAGAATGAATGCTCCTCAAAGTAAGCACAGACAAAGCAATATTAAATATTTAATTTCCAGAGGCAGAGGGCGAAGTCCCAGAGCTCTAGGGAAGCTAATGGACCTAAAGCTAGATAAGCTGATTTTAAGTAGCAAATACCCATGCAGAATCTACAGCAAACACAAAGGTTTTATTGGGGGTGGGAGTGGGTGGGTGGGAAGATACTTTGCCGTGCAATTCTATCCGTGTACAGATATTCAAGATTATATGAAATTAAGAAATATGAAAATCAGTCCTAATTCTCCACTGACAGTCCTTTAGTCTCTCAAATCAGGGTGGATTAACAGTTAGCACTAAGCTTACAGGAGTAATTTCAGTACACTCTGGAGCATTATGATATCTCCATTCATTTCAAATAGGAGCACAGATTTTACATATATTTCACAATTTTAAGAAAACCAGAGATAGCCTGAGAGTTTTATTCAAAAGCATCCC
>JAVJGJ010000014.1:107828313-107857544 GCA_035590215.1 Microhierax caerulescens | reverse complement strand
GGATAGAGTCTTGGCAGCGAGGTCAAGGATTGAATGGGCACGGAGACGAATCTGTAAAGGTGATCTCTCTAGGTCAGGGTTCAGGCATATTTGTAAGAGAAGCATGCCTTGGCACTGTCTCTGGCTGCAGAAAAATAAAAGAATTCATCTTCAACTGCTGTCACAATCCAGCACCTTTCACAAGGATTAAGTGCCTATTAAAAAAATACATTCATCAGCAGGAAGACAAGCCTGTACCTTTTAAATCACACCTGTCATTATAGCAATTCTTCCCATTGCAAAGTTAAGAACAAACAAAAAAACAACACAATGAGTACAGTCAATCTTATTTCAGCCTTAGAAAAACAAACTGCAGAGCTTATACAAAATTCTAGTTTTACAGATTCTGCGAGGGGTCTCCCTCCCATAATTATGGCAGAGAAATCCATAAACATACCAAGACTGGGCAAGGCCAATTCTGCTAACCTGCAGAGCTGGCAAATGGCTGACTGATTTCAGAAGACCCTGTAGAAACTGCTTTCCACTTTAGTTTGTCCACAAGAAAAAAATATGGATCAACTCAAAAGACATTATTAATTTTATTTGACACAGGCTGTAATTTCCACTGAAAGCGGTATCTTAACGTGGCAGGTAAACTGCCACAGCTTGACTGAAACCCAGAGACATTTTTGCATGAAATACAAATTGTGTGCAATGCTATCCCAAGAGGTTTCTGTTCCATGGGAGTCCAGCAGCAATTCAGTCACTAAAGTACTTTACCTGGCTGACAGAGGACTACCTCAGAGCATGGCACAGCTGGCAGTGCTAGCCACTTGCCACGTGCTTGCAGGCCCTCTTGGCCGAGAAACTATGTGCGTGAAGTGCTGCTCTGACTACCGCTGTCAAAATGATCTCAAGGTGCCTCTGAAGGCATGGTGATGCTAAGCCTGCTTCCTCCAACAACAGATGCCAAACTACATCTACAGAGACTTCAGGTTCTTGCAGCCCTCCAGACTGAGGTTCAGGAAGGGGTGCAGGCGCTTCCGTCATGGTGTGTCTTGCACAAGCTACACCATAAGGCTTGTAGCTTGCCAAGCTACCTCATTACATTCTCTTATCCCTAAGACCAAGATTGTGCCGTAGAAGATTAATGTCATATCCTGTTTAGGGCCAAATAAATAAAATGCATGAATAAATGAAGCTACCTAATACAAATATTACAGCCTTAGAATCTTCACGCTTCCAAAGACCTGAATATAAAAAAAGTGCAACACAATCAATGTAGTTGCAATAATAAGTAGACTTCTCTGATAATCTGCAATATGCAAAAAACGTCAGCAATATATTACACTTGATGTAATTTTGATAGGGTGGATTACCTAAACAACAGTTCATGCATATTTAAACAGAATAACAGAATTGTCTGGGATCTGCAGCTTCAAGTGGCCAAAATTCCAGGTGTCTGCAGTGCGACGGACCTTCCTATTCAGAAAAAGAAAATAAATTGGGACTCAAATGACTTATCAATGAGATCAGTGCCAATTCTACAATGGATCAAGTTTTGATTGTACTACACTTGTGTTCTGCAATACCCAGCTAGATAAAGAATGAAAAGAAAAAAATAATTAAGAATAAAATCTTGACAATAAAAAAATAATACTGATGAACTATGTTACAGAAATAGAGGAACAATCTATATTACCTTTTTCTTTAACAAAACTTTTCCAAACCATGTGAACAAACCCTGAGCCACATAAAACTGTTTTGCAGAAAAAGAAAGGTCTGAGACCAAGGACCTCAGCAAAAGGGGTAAAACACAGACAACCAAGTACATAATCCAAATCATGTGAATCCCTTCACACCTAATCTAATACTGTGTGCAACCCCCCAGATCCCTCGTCACCGAGAATGTTAGAAGAGAAAAGCCGATCCAGGCAGGCCCTGATAGCTTTCCCCAGCTCACAGAGAAATTCAATGAACGTTTCTACAGAATCTGCAGGAAGAACTTACTACTACTGTGGCAACAGCTTGGAGGCATCCATCAAGGATCAAGATCCCTCATGCAAGTGACTACACACATGCATAAAACATAAAACTCACTCTGGCTCCAATCTCTTCGCATTTACTCAGCTATGACATCTTGAAGATACATGAATATCTCTGAAGAGTGTAATCCCTTAACAGTATCCCTGGTAGCAAAATGACGATAGAAAGTGTGCTATTTAGGAGCCAGAGATAGCAAAAGGTCCAAAGTGAAGAAGCCTTTGACAAACACACATTTCATTTTGGGTATAGCAGTTCAGCATTTTATAACAGAGCAGCAGCAGATATAAAACCAGATAAAAACTAGGGGAAGTGAGTGAAACTCCTCAAAAAATAATTTAAAAGTATTTGTCCTTGCTCCCTTTCCAGCAAGCCAGAAGCAGAGGGAGGCTGTTGCTCTGAATGTGACTCAAGACATTTATTAATCAAAATATGTTAAGAACTTCCTCATCATTCAAGTTACAGAGTTATTTATACTTCAACCAGATTATACCTTTTAGCCATTTAAAATAAAAATGCTGGTGTTTAAACAAGTATTCTTATTATAGATGTAATAAAATTCTGGAGCATTATTGAAAGTTATGCAATAATTTGTCTCTTAGGAAAGATGAATGGCTAAGTTGGGTGCCCAGGACTTAAAATTCATTAATATCTTAATAGTGAAACAGATACTAATCTCTCTTCATTAGCTCACCAAAATTAGCCAAGGCAAGTTAGAAAATGTTCTGAGACATTATTTGATTTCACATGAATATGCCTGAAGTATTACTCTTCCAAAAACCTATTATAAACAACAGGGAAAGGGGAAAATAATTTGAAAAATTACTTTGACATTGTCCTTTAATCATATATTGTATCCAGGAAAAATTATTCTAATGCACCCCGTACATGAATAAGTGGTTGCAGTACGTAAATAGCATACACTCCAGAATATTTGATGATACAATGCATTATACAATAACTGAATTATATGTAAAAGACATGATGATGGAGTGAGATGCTTTTAAAAAACAATATATTTAAAGAAAAACAACACCCCCATAGGATTAGGGTATTCTCTATAGCAAGTTAAAATACTATCCCATTTAGGGAATGATTATGTTTAAAAGATCTCTAAACTATCATTTTATTATTGTTTACTAATTCAAATGTTTTTTTCTACTTATTCAGCTTTTACTGTGATGTCTGAAGGGAACAGAAATGAAAATCTTAGTCCTTTGTCAGAATTATAAACACCTCCTGAAAAAAAACCTGCAGAATTTTAAGAAGTTTGAAGATGTACCCAATTATCAAACACCGCAAGCACAACAATTTACAATTATTACAACAAATTCTATTTTTGTATGTAATAAAAGAATACAGAATAAAAGAATTCTTCTACATTAACACAAATCTGGGATTTCATGGCCACTAAATAATCCTCATTCTTTCCTTCTATTAGACTGCATGGGACTGAAAAACAGTTTATGTCCTCTAGTGCTTGGATTGCAAAAGGACTGCATGATGGGAATTTCAGGCAGTGAAGAGTCCACTTCCATTGGCATTTATAAACTGAAGAAATCTTAACTTCTCTTCTTCATATGAAATGTAAAAATAATCATTAGGACTCAATGGTGTGCACACCAGATATTGCTTACACATTTGTTAGCAGTTAGGAATTGGTTGTGACATTCTGGTCACGACATTGACCAGAATGACAAAACAGCATTATTTATTTATTTTCTTGACTCACTGCTGCATGGCTTCTCAGTTCTCCCCTTTTAATTCAAAACTTAATATTTGATTATTAAGCCACTGTATCAGGCACTAACCGCAAAACTTCAGGTCTAAAGAGGGTCTCAAGTGGCTGTCCCAAAGGAAAAGATGAAGACAACCGCTACAAGATGACCCCACCACCTCAAGGTATTACATCTCGACAACTTTGTTGTCAAACTTTAGAAGTGTGAGATTTGGAAAAATTGATTTGCTTTTTGACCCTGCTGTACAGGTATAGCTGGTATTTCTTCTCAATGCTGTTACGAGCTTCTACACAGCGCTAAAATTATGTGCTGGCAAACACGGCAGGTGTTTATTTTTAAGTATAACAATAATTCCAGATGACTGAAGATACTGACATAGGGCAGGGAACAAAGCAGTGAGGCCTTCACCATTCACAGGCAAACCTAAGATTGATTGCCCATTTAAACCTGAATTATAAGTAGCTTCAGTCCATTAATATTAATTAGGTCAAGACTAATAGGCTCTCATGAGTGGACTGTTTAGCAGGTCAGAGGCAATGAAAAGATGGTAAACAAGTCACCGTATATTGAAGTTTACAGGCACATGTCTCTACCACTGTAACCATGCACCTCACTCAAAGTCAGGTTGCTAAAAAGTGATCAGACAATTTGATTACTCAGATAATATGTGAAAAAACAAAATACTATTTAAATAAAGTAGTTTTAGTTTAAAAGCTTCAAATGGTGTCCAGAGAGGAGTTTCAGTGCCTGTGAGAAGGTCGGGCTGGGTGCATTGGGGCAGGAGAAGCTGGGGAGCCTAGGTGTGACCTTGCGCACACCTGCAGCCCGTTCAGGCAGAACGCTCCAGCTTGCCCTGCTAAGTGCCTCCTCAGGGGAAGGACACTCACAGCTCACTCTTCACATGGATTCCTTCATTGCTTGGTCTGTCGTCCGTTACCACACTAGATGTTCCTAGGGCAGTACAGCTTGGAAGGTGGGCATGTTTCCAATTAAGGACAACACTTATTGCACAAAGATCAAGTTCACTTTTTTTTTTTTTTTCCTAATTTAATGATGTCACATTCTGATCAAGAGAAAACAGATTTCTTTTGCTGTAAATGTAAAGAGCAGTTATACAAAGAGTGTGGACTTTATTTGTAAGCAAATATCTTGACACAAGATTGCAATAATGTTGGTGTGCAGTAAAAATCATGTTATTACTGGTTTACTTTATTCTCATAAGTGGAGAGAATTTAAACCTCTCATTTAATCACTTTCATCACTGGGTATTTGCACATGCCTGAACGTAACAGTATTTGGAAAAGTAATCTGCATTAATATTTCTTTTCTTATTTGTATTGCTCACAAAAGACAACACAGGCTCCTTCCATGGGCTAAATATCTATTATTGTGCTATGTCACGAAACTCTTCCTGTTGCCACTGTTAAACTCAAAACTGCGGAGAAGAACTGCTCAACACATCCCTGCCACTTAAGTTCCACTTGAAATCTCAAAATAGCATTCAAGTGGAAGGAAAGTACAACAAAGGCCAAGGGTGGCCTTTTTACAGAGCGATCAATTTCAACCGTTAGCAAGAATAACAGGATTTCATCTGTAAGAGTTTGGTTCATATTGGGAATCTTTTTTATTTTTAATTTACCTGTGATTTGATTGGTTTTACTTCAGGATTCCCAACCTGCTATTTCCCCCTTTTTCTCTAGAGGAATAATTTTCCAGAAGCATTGATCATCTCACTATTGCAAACCAAATACTTAAGAGATGCCTCAATCCAGAGATGCCAAAATTGAGGTTCCTCCAACAGATCAGACAATTCTTAAAACTTTGCCTGCGCGGTTTTACTTCAAGCTGTTTGTGGGGTTTTTTGCCCCATAATGTGTTTATTTAGCCTGGAGACTTAATGTAAAGGTAGCTGCAAAATAAGGATACCTCCTCTTTAAGGAAAAAAAAAAAAAAAAAAAAAAAGTCTGGTCTGAGATAGAACAGTCATTAAGCTAGTAACACAGAAAAGAGGGGAAAAAACCCTTTTATTTAAAATATGTACAGAGCTGGTGAAGGAAACCTTTTCTTACTGTCTGTACACAACTGGCTAAATTCTGCCTTCCACCCTGCACCACTGCTTGCCTGCCTTCAAGCTACCTATCAGTGCTTGGCACAGGTCAAGACCAGAAAGGATGAGAAGGTGCAGGTGTTGGTCCTCAGGCTCATGTGCATGAAATGAGTTCATCCCTGGAATACGGTACATTTAAGCCAGCTGAACAATGCAGAGGCAGAAAAGTTTTGAAAAATCTAATCTCTACCCAGGGGTGAGGGGCAAGGCTAAACAAAGACTAAAGATGTAGATCTTGCAAGACACTGAGGCTCTTTATTTCCTTAGACCTTCCAAGGAAGCATGGCCATTAATCAAAACCACAGTGTAAGAACAATCACTCAAAAAGGGCAGCTCGTGTGGCACACAACTTTCCGCAGTCCTGGTGTGCTCCTGCTCAATACCAAAACTGAACAGCCAGCACAGGGAAGTTTTCTAACAAGCTGGCGGGAAGCTGTACCACCCTTCCACCTCACAGGTTTGCATGCTGCGGGCAGCAGGACTCCGCAGTTCTACACCTGCAAAATGCACTGTTCATCACACAGCCTGAACGTACCACTGCCTCACACATTTGCTTTCTCAGCATGACCATCTTAAAAAAAAATTCTTCTGTAGCACTGACAATTTGGTTCCAGCAGCCACATTGTATGCGTACCTAAAAGCTGTGTGTATTGACCTTTCATTCTTCACAGCCATGTCAAGACACACATAAACTTTACAAGATGCATGGCCTTGGGCCTACATCCAGCTACTGAGTGTTATGGTCATATAAAGACACAGCTTGAAAGATAGCAGCTTTAACACAAACAATATCTACCTACTGAACATCTAAAAACATAATTAAAACATCTGTTATGACACAATGTTTGCTGACACAATGGAAAATTACTATACCCTATCACTCACTGTGCTAGAAATCACTGCATTCCATTACCAGCTTCTGTTGTTCTACTGCAAACACACCAGAATAGATTAAAAAACAAATTTGCATGACATATTAACGTGTTATGCACAAATGGGACTCCACAATATCCAGGCATCAGCATGTCGATGATACAGGGGACAAAAGGTAATTATTTTTTTCTGTTTCTTTGGTATTAAATTGCCTAAGTCACTGAAAAGCAACTTTCTGAGGAAATCTATCTGTTCCAAATATCATATATTATGATTTATGTGTACAGCCAGGAGGAAATCTGCCATTTCCTCTAGAGTCACTGTCTCTAATACAGCCACAGAGCATCTCTCTGTCTACACCCCACAGACAGGAAAAGCACTTCCTCTAATCATGCAGATTATGAAACTGTTTTAAGACCACATGAGGCAACAACTGCTGGCATGAGGTCCTGGCACATCCCCACCTTCATGCCCATTGCTCTGAGTAATCAGGCTACCTAGATGCTACATTTTCTCTTCTGGAAAGATAGTTTCAACTGAATGCTGTGGCTGATAATGTCCACAGCACTTTGTAACACTCACAATCGGGCTGAAGTGCTGCTTATGCAAAGGAACGAAATTCATGGTTCCAGCAGGAGAAAAAAAAAAAAAAAAAACCAACCAAAAACCAACCATGCGCACATGACAAGAGCTACACCCTTGCTATACTATAGGAAAAAGCTTATTCTTTTCACCACAAAATAGCTATGTTTTAGAAGAAAAAAATGCAAAAAATGTTCTCTCTGATGCCCAACACTTCCAATGCGCTGAACAGCACTTACGGATGACTTCAGGAGTTGTGTGGCATCCTTTCCTGACAACATCTCTGTCAGCCAAAAGACACAATTGTGATGAGCTAGCACCTCACAGTACAGCTCCGATACTCTGATTACAGCAGTACAGACTGTGTCACGGTTCCCTAAGAGGTTTCAGTCAAGTCAGCCTAGCAAAGACCTAAACTGTTCAAGCTAAGGCAGCTCGTTTTGCCTCCAACAGGTTTGCGCATGGTCACAGAATCAGCTCCACCAGGAGATCCAAGCTAATGGAGATTTCCTTATGAGAAGGTACCGTGGAGCACTTGGGGCAATCTGCTGTGCCCACCACCCCCACCCCCCACCCCCACCCCCAGCAGTAAGGAGTGGGCAGGCAAAGCCCCAGAGCCTGCTGCAGCCTCTAAGTGTCACTGGGGGACTGGAAAATCACACCTCACTCCTCAAGAAAAGAAGTCAACCAGCATCACAGAACCAGACAAAACTGCTTTATACAAACATACAGGAGTATCAAGGTGTTTGTAAAACCTCCCTTTAACCATGAAAAAAAAAAAAAAAAAAAAAAAGAGTGCAGAACACTACAGAGGGCCTAGGGAGAACCCAGTCTGTTGTAGAACTGGAAAGGAGGCACAGAAAGTTAAGGCTTGCTTAAAGGTTATAATACATCAAATCAAATACCATTTAACCCAACTTAACTTACAAATTTGATCTTAACGTGCTCCAAAACAAACACTGTAGTCATCAGTTCTTTACTGTTTCAAGCAGCAACACATACAAAGCAACTCAATGCAGGCTCCATAACAGCAAAATATTTCAGCACATACTTAATTTTAAGTGTATTGGAGTACAATTTGACCTTGTATTTTCTCTGCCCACAGTGCCAGACCCCAAAGTTCCCATTTTCACTTTCTCCCAGTAATGCCCTCCTGTCACCCATGCTGCAGTTTCCTGGCTTCCTCAGTTTTGCCAGTGGAACTGTCTGGGGACACGATGAAGCTGTGCTCTGAACTGCCAAAATAATCCAGCAGAACAGTAATAACCAACCAACCAAGACCCATGTTACACTCTTAACTATCAGCAACAGGGTCTTTTAAAGTAGCTTTACCACTAAAGAAACAGTGCAGTCTCTATATGCAATCAATGAACCTTCCAGCCTACAAAACGTTAACCTCCTCTTGAGGGAAGCGTTGTCGTTTTTTTTTAAGGGCCATGCTAGACTGAGACCACAGCACAATATCTCACCCATTTTATTATAAACATACCACTCTCACTCTAAAATTAGCCTTGAAGTATTTGTTGTCACAGGGTCACAGATATTTTGATAAACTTTCCTTTCATCATATATGTAATCACCCCTTGCATATGTGATGTAGGGCAGCCAAAAACTGCCACAAGCATGATGACAGATCAGTCTTCAGGCTCCCTTATTTATAACTTCCTAAAGCCCAACCCCTTTAAGAAAGGCTTAGCTCTGCTTATCTGATCGACTAGCAGGACTGCAGAATTTGTTAGATGACTGAGCTCATTCCTTCCCAACCAGCAACTGAACTTAAGGTTTAATACATGCAGTTTGCTTCTGAACACTCAACAAAAGATCATTTCATTTCATTATACAGTACTGTAAGTGCAAAAGAATTATTACACATCAGTTATTTTGTAGTCCCTATTTGTATTAAAACACTTTGAAGAAAGGCTATTTCCACTTTTAGAAGGGAAATCTTTCCTCAGAGTACTTTTCTTCAGGACATTAAGGACAAACGCACATCAACAAGGATTTTCCCCTTACCTGTCCCATACAACCTCTCCTGAAGGTTCACAAGATATGTGTTATAAACCAACCAGTACACTAATTCTGCTCTAGTAAGATGGACACGTAATCAACATAAGCAAATTGGTGTAAACTACTATGAGGCAGAAGTGCTGTATACTGCAGAAAATGCATTTATTCCAGTTCACTATATACAATCAAAACTAGAGGGAAAATCCAGATGATCAGTAATTTCACAGTTGGCTGACTTCTTTCCTCTTTGATATTATTTGTAAAATCTTTTCTTAGCCTCTGGATGTGCGAGCAAAGTAGTATTTTGTTCATTTACTTGTGGGTAGAAGAAATTAAAATAGCTCACTTTATTGAAGATGCTGAATAGACAAGAAATACACATAACATTCTCTGAAGTGAATTACCAATATGTCATAAACTATGTTAAAAAGTATTCACCCATCTACAATGCCAGAACAATATAAACAAGGAGTAAACCCTAAGAGAGTGGTTTAATAAACCCAGCAGTGTAGAACATGAATATTATTTTATCTGAGCTAACAATAATGAATGACAGAGGAAAATGAAATAAAATCCTAGAAAAATCTCTATATATAGTTTATATATATGAGAAAATCTATATATAGTTTATCAGGATACCTGTTATGCAAACAACAATTATTTCCATAAAAGGTATTTCTGGGATTCTGAAAAAAAAAAAAAAAAAATTGTTGTGGTTTAACCCCAGCCAGCAACTAAGTACCACACAGCTACCCACTCACTCCCCACCCGCCTCCCCAGATTGGGGAGCAGAATCGGTAAAAAAAGTAAAACTAGTAGGCTGAGATAAGAATAATTGAAATAAAATATAATAATAATAATAATAATAATAATAATAATAATAATAATAATAATAATAATAATAGTAGTAGTAACAACAACAATTGCAATGAAAAGGAGAGAGAGAAAGAGAGGCATAAATTCCAAAACGAAAAAAAAACCCAAACAAGTGATGCACAACACAATTGCTCACCACCTGCTGACTGAAGCCCAGCCAGTCCCCGAGCAGTGATCAGTGGCCCCAGCCAACACCCCTTGCCCACCCCCCAGTTTATATACTCAGCATGACGTCCCATAGTATGGAATATCCTTTCGGCCAGTTCAGTCAGCCATCCTGGCTGTGTCCCCTCCCAACTTCTTGTGCCCCTCCAGCCCTCTGGCTGGCAGGGCCCGAGATACTGGGAAGTCCTTGACTCAGTATATAAACTTTATTTAGCAATGACTAAAAATGTCACTGTGTTGTCAACATTATTGTCATTGTACTGGCTACTGAAAATAAAATTAACTCCATTCCAGCCCAAACCAGGACAGAAATGTATTGCTTACATTGATACCTAACAGCCAACTATTCTTACCTTCTTTACACTAATGCAGGGTTCCCTGAATGGTCATGACACAAAGCCAAACAATCCAAAGTACAGAAGAATGTACTTTCACTTTTAGAAATGTGAATAGTCCCACATGTAACTGAATTATGGTTCTCCTGGGTAAAATCGGCAGTTGTAGTAAAGCCTTCATGGAGGGCTTTTCATCCTGTACAGCTTCAGATCTGTGAAGACAGTTGCCACAGCGGCAGCACAGGTAAATGCACTGAACCTTATGGGTTAGCAGAAAAAGTTTGCAGCCTAAATGAGTTCAGCAGAAGCTGATTATCCAAGTCTATCTTATCCTTACAAAAATCTGACTGTTAGGTTGCATCTATTTGTGAAGCAAATTCCCTGACGGTTCCTCCCCAGCATGCACCGAGGCTGGTCACAAAGGTGGTTTGGTGCTCCTCAATTAGCTTGTTTTCGGCTAAGAAAGTGCAGCAGGGAATTGCTTTTCATCTCTCAATTCCAATCAACAGCTGTCCCAGTTTTTGAGGAAACGAGCCTTGTGTTTTGTTTTGGTTTATGTTGGTGGGGGGTTTTTTTGGGGGGTTGTTCTTTGGGTGTTTTCTAGTGAACCACTTCATTGCATTATGCCTAAGTGAATGGCCATGACTGGCACTCTCAGCAGTTCTTCCCAACAGAAAGTGGTTACTCCCGTAGCATAATCAGCTTTCTAAGAAAACATGACCTGGAAGTTGAACTTGCTTACAAGAGGACTAAATCAACGCTCAAAAAGAGCAATAGCTTCATGTTCTGAAAAGTTGCCACTAGGCTTCATTTGCACATCTTGTAATAAAAACAAAGTAGAACACTGCCTGACATATTTACGAACCTTTTATTGGGGGCAAGGCATTTAACAATGAGAGTGCTTTATGAGCTGCCAATTAAACATACTGATTTTCTCCAACAGAAACGCTGAGTAGAAGAACCCCAGAAAGCAATCCCAGGAGGGATGGGTGCTCCCCCCCCCATTTGGAAAGCTTCCTGCCAACAATGGATACAGTCTTGAAAAGGGCTCTTTTCCAGCAGTGTTAAATTCCTCCAAGAATCTACAGTGATGTGATCTTTTAGAAGAGGGATATGCTCAGTGAGGTGAAGAAGAAAAACCGTGGGGGGAAACCTCGGTGCTCTGCAATAGGGACAATTTGCTTACAAACACACTAACTCTGTAATTTCTATAATGTCTGTAAAATCTATAATTTCACTTAAGGCTATGATTTACACAGATCATCAGCCTTTACTTCTCAGCTGGACATATTCCGTACATACAAACTATGACTATTCAAAGCCAAAGATTGAATAAGGCATCAAGCTGGGCATATGTCTTACTTTTAAACAAAAGAAATGAAGTCTTCCGATAAATAGGTAAGTAAGTAGCTAAATAAAAAGAAAGGCAGGCAGATGATTTCAATAGGCAGACAAAGATCTCTGCAGAGGGAATTATTTTCCTTGTAGCACGATCATTTAGCCTGATCTTGACTTTACAGGATGGGTTTACATTATGGCTCCAAATTCACCCCTCTTTTTTCTTTTTTTTTTTTATTGCAAAACAACCAGGGGAAAAAAAATAATGCTAAAAGAGACAGAAGAATTTCTCATGACAGCGTTTGACTCAATAATAGCTATAATAACATGCCATGCTGTCAAAGGGAACCATCGCATTCCTATACAAAGCCACGCAGTGCCTGAAGGGATCTGCCCACGTGTCTGCTGCTTTCCTATTAGTGCCCTAGAGCAATCCAAGCAAGCTGCCAGCAAAGGCTCTAACTATATTTGATTAGTTTCAGGCCTTCATTTTTAGCGAGTCATCACCCTCTTAACGGCAGATGATGCCCTCTAGTTGGAATCAATGTGAGTGACCAGCTCACAATAGGCTGGATTAATGATGAAAAATGTGTAGTCAGCCTGGAGGGCTTTGGACATTCATCACCCACTGGGTCTGCCAAGGGGTGGGCTGCCCCTGACTCATCAGGACAACACCCACCCTGCCTTAAGGAGTGGGCACCAGCACTGCAATCCTGGCTTAGTGAGCCTTGGGTGAGAGATGAAGCTGGAGCACCTTTCCATCAGGCAGTTAAATGTAGTCTGAAATGTCTTTCCTTCTTATCGCCTATCTTGCAGACAATGTACAGCAACTACAGTGAATCTTCCCAACTACAAAATATTCCTATGTAAAGTCTCAGTTGGAAAGTGGAGAATTTCTTATTCAGATAGAAACCCCAGATAATAAACTGTGTTCAAAACTGCTGCAAAATTTCTTTGCTAATTCATCCAAAGGAAGCAACTTTTTGACAGGTGAGTGAAAACTTGTTGCAATTTCATCAACATAATGAAAGGTGGGCAAGTAGATTTTTGTCTGGTTCATAAATATTCACATAAATTCTATATATCAGAGGACTAATGCCTCACTAAAACAACAGAATCTGCATCCCAGCTTATAAACATCTTTCTCTAAATTTCTGATGTTCTAAAGGTCTGTTTAACTCACATTAAAATAGAAATGTGCACTGAAGCTGCAGTCACCAGGTGAATGCTGCCCCAAAAGTTATCCTTTCAGTTGTCATACAAAGGGTGGTGAGATTTATGAGCACAGTAGGCAGAAACCATAGAGGTGCTGGCAAAACACGTGCATTTTCAGAAACATAGCATCACAGGGAAATGAAACACTGCCAAAATATATACACCAGAAGCTTCAGCTAGAGACCCAATTAGGAAGGATAACCATATGCTGAACTTTAAGAGATTAAATCATAGACCTGAAATAAAGCAGGAGGTGGATGAGCTATGTTCTAGTATGTAAAAACAGACAATCATATGGTTAAAAGCTTTGCAGTCGAGGCCTAATACCTCTCTATCTATTCTGCATCGATTTATTTTCACAAACTTCAGAGAATATTCTGTCAACAATTAAAAAAAAAAAAAAAGACTTCACAAAATGGACTTGTTAGCACAACTAACAGGCTTGCTTAGGGCTCATCTCATTTTTACAAGGAAATGATGGCTCCAGCCTCCATTACGAAAATTTAAGTGCAACCATATGGAATTTCTCCAAAAATACATAACTTTAAGGGAGCACACAGCCTTGGGAAAACAAAACAAGTTTTCCTTGTAAGGAATTTAGCATCCATTCAGTTTTCAGTGCTTGACAGGAAAACAGATTATTATCTCAATTGACTTTTTAATAAAAAAAAGGTATATTTAAAAATTATACAAAAGCCTGCACATTAAATATGAAATGTCTGTAATCTTGCTTTCCATAGCAATCAGATCTGATGAAGTGCTTTGGTTTGGCAAATGTCCTAAAGACCCTAGAAACATAGTCATTATGTTTTGAACATTTCAAGAAGATCTCTTCATATTTAATGAAGTTATATTCTCTGCTACTATGAGAGATACAGTAAATTCCTAAATCATAAATTAAGGATCAAATCGCTAATCATGCTTATTTAAAAAAAAAAAAAAAGTGACCTGCAAGATTAGTAACATTATTACGTTACAGAAGAGCTCGTTCAACCTAACAACATAAAAATCTTTAATAGCTACCTTACACCTCCTCTACTATTCACAGCAGTCTTTCACATGACAGCCGTTCTAAATGCAAAAATGAGAGGCATGCCCATTGTTTTGGTTGAAATTGCAGCCTTACCTCATGCCAAACAAGGAGCAAATCCCCCCAGGCTGCAATGGGATCAGACCTGGGATCTAATCAGGCTCTTTCAACAGTCACTCTCTGTAGGCCTCCCCTTCCAGGGCAGCCACACATTGACATGCAAATACAAGAAGGGTCGTGTGGTACAGAAAACACCCGCTGTGTGAAAACACTTCGGTAGATGCGATGTTTTAGAGCATATAATCCTTTACAAACTGTTACATCATCTCCAATCCAGTGGTCCTAGTAAATCATCCTTTTTGTTTAGCTCACTGCACGTTTTAAAATTAAGAATCATCATCTTCAAAATTAGTGCAGCCATCAATTCCACATGGAACCTATAAGCTAAAATATTTTTAAATTATTTCCTAAAAGAGGGAAACAGAAAAAAATTGCTGGAAAATAAAATGGATCATCTACAATTTTCTCTCCTCTGTCTGTTTCTGATTGAATTTAGTGTTCATTTCATACTATTTGTTCTCAAATAAATCTTACATAATTCACTTTGATAACTTTGCTAAACCATCTTGTCATCTGTGAAAATCTCTCTTCTTTTTTTTTTTCAATTCATTGCTAAGTTCATTAGCATCACCTCCATTTAAGCATAGATCTCTGTCATTTCCCTGCCTTTGCTTTGAATCATCAGGTCACCATCTTTCAAAACGTGAAATCTCATTTAAAACTTCTACTGTCTCTGCTTAGCACATTTTACCAGTCACTTTTATTGATATCATGCTGCAAGACATTTAAAAATCCATTGTAATTCCCATTATCAGGAACAAGGATTCTTTAAAACCATGTTTTCTTTTTGTTTCAAAACTTAGTATTAAACCCTCATAGACAGAATTTTGAGGTTTTCTCAGGTGTTTTCTTTTTGTTTCTTAAATGTAAAAGTAACTGGTGATTGTCTGGATCTCCTGAGATTCATCTGAGTACATGGAGTTGTCAGAAACATACAAAAGTCATGTGTTTCCACAGCAAAGCTTTATAAATTCTCTTTATTCCCTGTTTTAGCTTGTTTGGTCCACATTTTCTTGTTAGTCTGTATTTAGACATATCTAATATTAAAAGACACAAAGCTCTGATAATCCTATCCTGGATTTTACTGAGGACAAGATCGTGACGGGGAGATGGCAGTAGTAAGGCTGCGTATTAGCCTTTCATCTCTGGAGGCCGATGTTCATGTCTGTCTGAGGTCATGAGTTAAGAGATTTGTGATCTTGCCTTAATCCCTGGTGGACATTTAGCCACATCATGAACCAGCTACACAATTAGCGATTTCCGCCAAAGTTGAGACGCAGGACTGAAACGTGGTAGTTTACAAGTCAGCATTAAGGTGCATGAGCTGAGCCATTTTGCAGTAGTTTAAGTGCTTTTCCATCATGTAAAATTTTTAGGCTTGTTGCATGTGTGTGTAAAGGAAAGAAGTAAACAATGTGCCTCCTTAACAAAAACCTCTTCCAAAGGTGTGAAACTGTATTATAACTCTTTCTCATGTAGAAATCAACATGGTAAAGTTGCATTACAAAGGCTTTCATTTTCAGGAACTCTTTTTTTTTTTTTTTTTTTCCCTCTTTCCCAAGCACTGTTCGTTAAAATTCAGGCACTACTGAAATTAGTAAATGCAGCATCTTCATTCAGTGTACACTTTACAGTATAAGAAAAAGAACTGATTATTTTTTTTTAATAGCAAAATAAGAAGTGTCATGCACAATGCTGAAGATGGGGCATTTTCATCTGAAAAGCACAATTTAGCTTTATGGCAAAGTACAATGGTTCTGATCTAAAAAATGTTTTTCAATCTTAGCTGTTACAATCCATAGTGATTAAGTTTATTCCACTATAAACTTGCTTACTTCTTCCCAGCAAAAAAAAATTATTTTGTCAGCATTCTCATCCTCTGTCAAATGGCAACAAATCTGGGTATTATCTTTTTTTCTCCAGTAAAACTCCATGTATATTAGGGGGTTAGTAGCACTATGTAAAGGGCACCCTTATTTAACATTATGACACCAGAGAAAGTGTTAAGAGAAGTCTTGAATCTAAAATGAACTGTGTCATGGCTTTGGATTTATCAGCTCTGGTGAAAGAACACAGGAAGAGTCCTGGGAAAGCAATACCTTGGTTATGTAGTTTTCCTTCACCAATGGACCTCTTAGCTCTCTGTCGTGGTTTAACCCTGGCCCTGGCTCACTGCCCCTCACCCAGAGTGATGGGGAGGAGGATCGGAAAGGGATGTAGAACTCAGGGGCTGAGATAAGAACCATTTAATGGGTAAAGCAAAAGCCACACACACAAGCAAAGCAGAACAAGGGGTTCATTCCCCACTGCCCACGGGCAGGGAGGTGTCCGGCCACCCCCAGGGGAGCAGGGATCCAGCACGGGTAACGGTTACCTGGGAAGGCAAATGCCATAAAGCCAAATGTACCCCCCTTCCTTCTTCTTCCCTCATATACTCAGCATGATGCCTCATGGTATGGAATATCCCTTTGGCCAGTTGGGGTCACCTGTCCTGGCTGTGTCCCCTCCCAATTCCCCCTGCTCCCCCCAGCCCTCTGGCTGGCAGGGCCCAGAAAACTGAAAAGTCCCTGATTTAGTATAAATATCACCCAGCAACAACTAAAACCAGCATGTTATCAACATTGTTCTCACATCAGAACCAAACCAGCACTGTACTAACTACTAAGAAGATAATTAACTCTATCCCAGCTGAAACGAGGGCACGCTCCAGCAGAGCCTCAGCCTGCAACAAGACTGGACTCAACCAACTAGATGCAAGATGGCCAGACGGGGCAGAACCCGAGCATACGAGTCAGTTCTGTCAAGGGACGTGAAAATGAGCTGTGGCCGCAGAAATAAAAAGGAGATGCTGAGAGAGCAAAGGAGCAATAAAAGAAAAACTATGCTCTTTCAAGGATGAAAGATATTGTTTCCTCTGATACTAGAAAGAAAAAAAAAATCTTATCGGGTTTAGTACATGGGACCGTGAATCCAGATATGTCCCACACTATTGCTTTTGTTCTAATTCTTTCTTTTCCTTTGTTTTTTTCTTCATAAATATTCAAATTATTAAGGTTACAATGTTATGAACAGTGTCAAGCTGACATGCACAAAAAGAACACCATGCTTCCTAGAAAGGAATGCTGAAGGTTAACTAATGCTTGTAACTCCACACCTAACCTATACTTGTTCCAAACACAAAAATGAAATTTATTTCTCATTTCACCCACACCTGCCAATGAGGTAAGGGACAAGCACTGCGGTTACACACCTCTATAAAGAATACATCCTTAGATTCCAACTTTAAACAGAATCTTTATTCAGAATTCCTTTTCTTTTTTTTTTTTTTTTCCTCACTGCCCTTCAAAAAGGGACTGAAACGTTTCTATAATTAACTTTACCCTGGAGCAGGCAAAAAGGACAGCTTATCTTTTCCAGGATATCAATATATCTGAGGAACAAAATATTACTTTTTCTTTTTTATAATAATAATAAATACCATACCCCTCTAGGCCGGACCACCTTACAGCTTTCAAACCCTTTGCAGAAGGATGGGTATTCCAGGAACGGTGGCAAAATAAAATTATTTGCTTCTTGTCAGTTCTGTCTTATTCCTCCTCAACTTACCCCTGCAGCACAGTCCCTGCATAATGGCTGAAAACAGACGTGAACATTTCTGTCTCCCTTTTCTGTGATTCCTTCCAATAGGTTTCAGGCAGGTCAAAGACCAAAGCACATTTGACAATAATGCTCTTTCTTTCTATTCAGATTTGTGCCCTTTGTGGATGGCCTTGTGTGCTGTAGCAGGCATAGCCGTGTATAGTGTATACCTGCTGCACTCTGAGTAGAAAATATGACAGTCTGAGAAGCAGACAGAATTCTACACCCCCCCCCCCATCCACTCCCACATGAATTGTGAGATAAAAGCTTAAAGAAAAAAAGAGGCTAGTAGGTCAGGTTTTGTGTACTTTGCTTTCAGAATGATTATCCTTGTCTTAAGAAATTTCTGGTTGAATAAGCTACAAATCACAGCTCTTTAAGGGAAGCATTGTATGGCTGGGTAGTCACGCTCCTTAGTATGGAGCTTCACCTGCTGCAAATGAAACATAAAAGTAGCTTTCAGCGCTGTACGATGACATACTTCTCCAGTTTCTAGGATACTTCATCTCAGTTTATCGCAAAAGTGCATCCGTGTTAAGTTACTAAACTTTTGCATTTATACTACTTCTCTAGAAACGTGTAAAGTGTTTTCTGTAATATAAATGAAAGATAACAGCTCGGAGCTCCTCTAAGCATGCTTTGTATTACACGGTCTGATTTTGTTACAGAACTGTTGTGGAAAGATTGTGAGGAACAGTCAGCAAAATGGACAAGTCAATTATAACTTCAAACCTGCGTTATTACATTCAAAATACTAGGAGTCACCAGTCCTTGAAAACATGTCATGCTAACCTGGAAAACATATTTGAACTATTATTTTCAGCTATTTTATTACAAAGTAGTAAATCAATCAAGAAATGGAGAAGCAAAAGCCTGAAAAATTCACAGTGAACAGATGAATTCTGCATTTGCTTATGACAGTTATTGGCGTTCTGAAACAATTTGCACATTCAGGAAGAAATAATAGTGACAAGCAGCCCTGAAGCCTTGCAGTAAGAGAAGGAAGCAGCCTGTGAGCAACCTTTTTTCTGTGTATAAGGTCACTTGCTGATCTAATAACAAAGATCACTGAATTACTTGCAGCAACAGTAATACTGGTACCTCTTTTTGCTGCTGGTCTACAGGATCTAAAAAAAAAAATTGTTACAAGGAAGAGAGCAACAAAGTGAAGAAAATGCCTATTACTAGGATGGATTTCTAAAAACATGAAGAGCACAAACACAAAGCCTAAGGCTTGCAATACAGCCACACCTCCCTTTTCACAGCTCTTCAAAAAAAATAGTAACATGAACTGTGCAGGCACAATTATTTTATTATTTCTTTAATATACTCTTAATAAGATCAATTATGTGAAAAGCCCTCTTGCAATGAGGCACTGTGTCTGCCAGGACTCTGAAGACCTGCCTGCATTTATTTTTTTTTTGACAGAAAGTTCCATGAAAATGACAAGTGGGCTTGTAAAACCAAAATCCAGGTTTCATTGGATTTGCTACCAGAACAGGTAATTTTTAAAAACCAGCAGACACTTGATGACAAAGCAAGCAGGCTAGACATAAAAAGAGGTTTCAAACAGTGTCCCCTATCAAAACTGTCATTTTTGTTTTGCATTGCCCTGCGTGATCCACAGCTCAATGACTGCCTCAGGTACAGTAAAGACTACACCTAGCAGTAGGGCAAACCCTTTCTAGATAGCCTTTAGCCATTTTCATGACTCCTGAGCTCTGGCCTTAGGCCAGATCCCAGTGTGAGCTCCTGCCCTTTCATTCAGTGCCAACCAGGCACTCGACATCCTTCTCCCTGTCTGCCCTCAGACCTCCTGCAGCATGTTTTTGGGAAGGAGCAACAACCCCTTTATCTAGAAAGCTGCCACACAGGCAAGGGCATAGCAGCTAGGACAAAGCAAATGCAGAAGCTTCCTCCACACCGCTCACTCACCAACTATTAAAACTCATTGTATCTGCCACAGCTTTGTTCAGAAGGCTTTAGATTTTCATGTAGACACTTGCCAAACTACATTATGAGACTGATCACCCCAACCAAGAGCCCCCATGGAGGGACTGCACATGGAGTTTGAGCACAAGGTCACACTCTGTGAGGACAGCAGTTCCAGACCAGATGCTTGAGTGCCCAAAAGGGTGGCAGTGCTGGCAAGAGATGTTCATTACTGCCACCCAATCTGAGATCTTTAAAATCCAGACTGCTAAACTTTTTCATTTTCTTTCCTTTTTCAACTGAAGTATCCACAGGTATGATAATTAGGCTTAGTTAAAAGCTTCTGTGGAGACACTTAAATTACTCCAAACAAAGTTTATTTGGACTTGACAGAAGTGATTATACATAAATTAACCTAAATCTTAACATGAGAACTGTGCCTCCAAAGGATCCACATTGAGATACACCAGTTTGAATTAAAATCACTGAAAAATTTTCTGAGTAGACAAGGTTATATGGCTCGGACACAAAAGAATTTATGATAAATTTATATGTTATATTACTTCAGCAAGTGTTCTTAAGCCATTAATTATGATTTAAAACTTTTGCAACAGTGAAGTAATTTACATTCTTTTGACTTTAGATAACTTGATATCTTATACTGATAAGTCTTTAAAGTATCTACAGTGTCTTATTGTCGCCTATGACAAGAGTAATCTCATAGCTGAGCTCAAGTGGGGGAATGAAAATTGGGTACGGTTTTGACATTCTTCAGTTGGCTTTGGTCTTCCCAGTAAACTATAAAATAATGCAGTTTCAATTTTAGTCCTTTGTGTAGTCATTACAACTAGAAACAATTGCCATGGCGGAGGCTTTCTTATTTGAAGTACATACTTAATTGTTAATTAAAGAAAACACTATTAAAATTGTAAATACAAAGTCACTCCATCTGCAGGCTCACTTCATAATAATAAGAGACTACAGCACAGGGACTTTCAGGTGCACTTTTTCCAGGTGAACCATCTAGCTCAGTACTAAACTCAGATTGCACAAAATTACAAGTGTCTTAAATTTGTAGATCATATTCTCAAATGGATTTTAAGGAGTTAATGTGCTCTTAACTTTGTATTCATAATAATATGTGATACTACTTTTCTGCATCAAAACCAAACCAAATCATTATATAAACCTCTTTATTAAAGCCAGTCCCTGGCAACATTAAGAAAAATAAAACTCTTAGAAATATTGTACAACTATGATTTAGTACTGTAACCAGTATTATAAGCATTTCTGATAGTATTTTTGTCCTCTTCCACATTAGGATTCCCACAATATATTCATACCGGAGATGGCAATGACACAAGTCACTTTAACCCCATCTGTATCAAAAGCTTCACTGGTGAAGAAAATACAACATTTCAGTGTTTATTGACAAGACATTTCAAATTAATACAGTATAAAATCCAATGGATATTGAAAAAAAATCTGCCATCTGGTATGAACTATGCAAAGTCATCACCAAAAAAAATACTAAAGGGTGGATTCAGGACAAGAACAAACTAGTATCTCCAGTGAACATACTACTTCTACACTTAAGCAGCATCAGAGTGCAGATTGCAGATTGAGAGATGCTTTTTTTTTTTAAGAGGGGAGCAGGGGGAGAGAGTAAAAATAAAATCCTCACAGTTTCCAGCCTACAAAGCACTGAAAGAAAGCTAAATTGCTTGCTGATTTTAGATTTTGCAAAGTAGGGTGATGTAAGCTGTGCACAGTGAAAGAATACACACTTTACAATTAATGCCATTGTCTCTTGAGATGCGTGTTGTCCTGTAACATTGTTGCCTCTAGAGTAATTATTCTTTACACCAATCTTAACAAACAGGATCCTAATTACCTATAGGCATTCTGGGTACAGGGTTGTTTATAAAGATTTAATACAGTTCGTTATTACAAGGTCAGAAAAAGTAACCCTGTAGAACTCCAGTTATCTTTGTATCAGGAGTAAAGCCACAGTCATAAGGTATTAACAGAAAACTGACAGCACCTTCACTACAGATTGATATCCAGCAGCCATCCTTATGGTAATTCAATTTCAAAGTTTGGTTTATATGAACCAGAAATTTTATCAAGGTTTCCTACCCTGCAATTACTTGTAGAAGTTAACTAATCCTACTAATGTTTATTTACGCAAGATACCACAAAAAAAAAAATCTCTAGTGCTTCAGAGATACCAATTTCCAGGGGAAGGGAAAGGGAGGGAAGTACAAAGGCTGCACTTTCTGGTACCACTGTCAATCTTGTCCAGTCTGCAAGCTTCTAGTTTTGCAACCCAAGGGACGTGAACACAGTTGTGCATCCTTTCCCCTAACCACAGTGCAGCTGCATCCAGCCCAGTATCACTCGAGTTCTTTCCTTGCCTGTGGTTTTCCTCACAGCCATCAGCTCTGGAGGACTGATGAATTTTCCCACAGGAAATCCCACTGCACAGCCATTGCCTTGTGGCTGGTTCTGTTCAGCTCCTGCTGCTGGAGCCATTCTGCCCTGGGCTTTGATCTTCTCAGATCTCACAGGTTTGAGCAAGAGTGTGCCTCCTTGGTTTGGATGGGAGTCATCCAAGGAAAACACAGGTGCACCAGGAAGTGGTTTGATGATTCAAAGCTGACAATTCCCTCCCAGGGACAGATCCAAAGCTCGTTAAACAAGGGGATTTCTTTCCCCCGTGAACTTCAATGGAGACTGAATTGGAAACAATGTGGTATTCAATCTACACCTCAGGGCTGAAGTGAGGCAGCGTTGCATTTCTAGGAGACCTAATTTATTGTTTTTTTTCTATATAGAGTCCTCTTGTTATTTAATACTTGTAGCATTTATTCTCAGGATCCAGACCAAATTCCAATTTACTTAATTATGTTCTGCCTACCTAAAAAATCTCCTATAGCTTCATTTTGTTAAGTACACATATTTATTTCCTGTACAGGTGCTATCACAGAGTTGTCTTTCACCTTGAAGACAGCTGTATGTCAATGGCAAGTGAATTTTAGTGATTAGGAAGAGTATTTCATAAAGTAAATGTTGTGGAAAATGCAAAAAAAAAGGCATATGATCTAATAACAAAGCTGTCTAGTTATACATTTCTTGCCTGATATACAACATTATTTACCAACCACACCTTCTGATGAACTACCAGGTTTTATTTAGTGTGCACATCCCTTGATAGGTATATATTTGTTGAAACACAAGCAGGAGTACAACTTAAATGTGAAACACAGTTGAAGTTTCTCCCAGAAAAAAGCAGGATACTAACCAGAGCACACTATGGCAACATGGTGAGGGTACCTACTTCTAAACAAAAAGCATGCACAATTTCTTCCAACTTCCCAGGAAAATCATTAAAAATCAAGAAACACAAAACAGCAAAAGAAGAATGTGTCAGAAGCAGCATAAGGACACTGAGTTCAAAATGTTTGTAGCAAAAACTGAAGTACAATCCATTACGAGAAAAAAAAGGTTTCCTTCAGTACTTGAACTCTTTTCTTGCCTATAGGCCCTAACAAGATATAGTTGATCAACTGTCCATGTAATTTATGATTAGCCATTCAATAAAGTCTTATTAGAAGCATCAACTGCTGTAAAGTACACAAAAATGACCCATTTGATAACATGAAAAATCTTACACCAGCAGAGTAAAGCAAGCCAGAAGAAATATCTAAACAGGGGTCCTCAAACTTTTTAACGAGGGGGCCGGCACGCGGATGAAGTGGCAGGCAGTCATCTGCGGCTGCTTGGTTTCCCCCCCAAGCCCTGGCGGGGGGGGGGGGTGTCTGTAAATACCAGGGGACCAGACTGAGGACCCTGGGGGGCCGTATCTGGCCCGCAGGCCATAGTTTGAGGGTCCCTGATCTAAACTGATGTTTCAGTCTGTGAATTTGGAGTCTCAAATAAAGAAAATACAGTGGTCTACATCACTCATGCTGGCAGTGGCCTGAGAAGGTTAACAAAGACCAGTCACCCCTGCCCACCCTCAGTGGCACTTTATCAGGTGACGTTGCCATCCTTAGCTCCGAGTGTACTACAGCAAATGTTCCCTTACTTTTCCTCAGACCACAGACAGAGGCTTCTGAATACAACTTTATGTACCATTTTCTCACAAGAAAACTCAGCCTGGGCAGGCTACCCATCCCCCTGCGTGGTGCCACATGTCTTCAGGTATACTCTCGTATTATCATTCCTTACAGCAGTCTTGGCCTAGAAGCCTGCCTCTAAATTAGTACCCTGTTACATGCACCCAGCAGCCAATTCAGTGAACTCCGCCTCGGCCACTTTCAGGACTTTCATACAGTGCCCAGGTTTGCACAGAGGATGATCACAGCACAACAAAATTTCCCACATGCAAGACAAAATCTGGGGAGGCATACTATTTTGATTCTTCCTTTAAATCTACTTTGATAAATTATTCAGTGCTCAAGTACTGTTCTGGCTTAATTAATTTAATTAAATCATTACACTGAGCATCTATAAGATCTTGAATACATCTGCATGAGTTTAATATCCCCCACACTAGCTTGGGGATATTCTGTTTTGAGGAAAACATTACCCTCCAGCAAAATGGAGAATAGTATCACTGTTAACCTCACCAGCAGCATAACAGTGCTGTTTTAGTCCATGGCTTCTCTGGTGTATCGCTGTGCATAGGCCCTCTCTTAATTAGAGTTAGCCATCAACAGAAATAAGCTCATTCAAACCACCCACCAAGTTACCAGAACATTAGTGATGATATCCAAACTTAGATGAGCTTCTACAGTAAATGGTGAAATTAAACACATTTTTTCTCAAAAGTCATCTCTGGATGGGCTTTGTAAGGGCCAGGTTGTAGTTTGTTGTACCTTACAGCAAACAGACACATACAGATACAGATAATGTAAACCCCCCTATAGTTCTCGCCTTCACATAAGGAAATATGCCCAGAAGCAGACAAAATAAGACTTGTATATATTTCCTTAAATTAACTTCCTTTCTTGTTGCCATGAAACATTCCTTTTCCTACATTGGTGTCTCCAGAATAGTCCAGCATCTTTGTTCTCAAGTTTCTGGAGTTTAAAATCTGTCCTTTCTAGTTCTCCAACTCTGATTAGTGTTCCTAGGCTTACAACCTAAACAAGCCTTTGAAATCATGCCATTTTGCTCTTGATATTCTGCTCCACTCAGAGCTTCTGGGAGCTTCTCCTGGTTTACACATCTTCCAGAGTAATTCTGGAAAGACCATGTTAGTAACAATTCACCCAAAACATAAACATCATGCTTCAGAAAACATGACTATCACTGTGTTTGAATGGTTTCAGCATACACACAAACTAAAGGCTCACATTACACAAGCTTTCTCTTTCTTCAAGTTTTAGATAAATACAGGAACAGTCATTAAGAAGTTATCCTGGTGAACTTGACAGAAGATAACTTTTCCTATGTTGAAAGGGCTTGGAGCATTTTTAAAGGCAGGCAGAGGCTATCAGTAGACTTACAGGACCTTTAAGAAAACCGATCTCCTCATGAACAACCTCAATGAGTGGATAGGGTAATTCAAGCCTGAACAGAAACCCTAGAGAGGCTATATAGTGTTACAAGTATTTTGAAATCTAGATTGCCTTTAGCTAAAGCAGTATCAAACAAGGGTTTCCTTAAGGCTGAAGCCCAAATGCAAAACTTGGCCAACCTTCCAACACCTTACTGCCAATAGTGACAAAAATTTCTGTCACAAAAGTGATCTAAACTATATATTAATTATTCTCATCTCTAAACCCAGCCATGTGTAAGTAACTATCAGTAATACTGGGGTTATACAAAATAATTCCTTTTCCTTTTTTTGGAGAGGTCAGTGATAACACACAAGAAAGGTGTCCAAAAGACTCTGTTCCCAGAATCTGAATCCTGCATTCAAGTATACCCAAGACTTCCAGTAAATGTTATGGACCGGTTTGGATACAAGTAATACAAGGTGCAAGCAAGAGCTATTTTTATTATCATTTGTGTCAGTTCTTTTGACATGCAGCAAGCCTACAGAGAATGTTTGAACTTCAAGGACTCCCTACAAAACTCCAATAATCTCTTTTCTAGCAGCTTAGTCTGTCTTTCAAAACTTTTTATTGCACCAAATTCTCTTCCTACACATATTGTTCTCCTGAACTTCATCTAATTGACTGCCGCAAGCTGGTTTCACTCCAGTACACCAGTCCTGAACTGAAACAACTGAAAAGCGTGCTAGCTCTACCACCATTGTCAGCAGCGCAAGATATGTACCCACAAAGAAGCCTGACCAAATCACATAGCGCTAATGAATCTGTGTGGTTAATCAGAATTCACAGGTTGTACAGATTCTGCAACTTTTCCATGGAACGAGTAGAAACGATTCATTTGTATGCAACAGATTTTACAATATGGGAAAAAGCACTTCCTTATATGCCTAAACCTAAATAACTTAAGGGAGACAGGCCAACTGCAACGAAAATGGTAGGGTTCCTGAATGGATGCCTCCTGACCTCTTCTGAAGCATTTAAACCACGTTAGGGTTAGTGATGATTTGGGGGACAAATGTTTGCTTTGTCTGTGGTATTGCTCTTTCCTACTGTAATTACTTATAGTTTGAATATTTCCTTGCACAGAAGATCCAAACCACCACTGGACAGAAAAAAAAAAAAAAAAAGTATTTACATGAATGCATGAAAGGCCAAGAAACATAAAACTTTATATCCCCTACCTCCTAAGCTAACTTAATGTTTGTAACAAATCTCTTCTATGTATTTAGTTCCAGTGGCCATAGAATAGGATGGGATTTCTCTTTTAGGCACTTGAACTAACTTCCTTTCACATTTGCTGGCTTACACTTGAAGCTGTACTTGAACTAAACGCTGTTAGCCTGTAGTCCTGATATAAGCAAATCATATAGCAATACGAATGTGCTCAATAACTTCCTAGACAAAAAAAAACCACCAAGTATTTCTTCAAATTAAATCATGGCATGAATGAATCTAAAAAACAAACAGCATTGATAAAGCACTATTGATTACAAATCCCTCAAAACAAAGAGAAGGATGCTGGCAGAAGAGCTCTGGTCCTGCAAACTACTTGCCATTGACACACAACTGTAGCCACGTGGACCTCCAGCAGTGACACTATACAAGCGGATAGGTGTCCCTGTTCATCTAGAGCACTTTGAAGAACTGAGACTTTGCTGTAATTTGGAAAAGGAATATCGTGTTTTAGTCACAAGATAAACATCATATATACCTTTAAAACCAAAAAAGGTCACCCATCAAAGGTTTAACAGATTGCCTTGAACTACAGCTTACATAATGAATAATCTTTATAAAGTTGTCACTTTGAACTGGGTTACAGCTAAAACAAAGCTTTACTGCTGGAAAGCCATCAGAGAGTTACACTTTTGTGGTGCTGCATCCTCGTTACAAGTGGTTTGCTAGTAAACATGAGATTAAATGTTCGCTCTAGATCTCATCAACACTAAACACAAGGCTGAAATGTCTGTGGCTCATTTCCAGGTGGCAAATTAGAGAGTAATCTACAGTGTTACTCCAAACAAGACCTGATGCTTTTATCGACTGCATCACCATCTCATGCAAAACCTAATGTTCGGTCAATAGCTCTCCTTGGAGGGGAGCCACTAACTCACTGTTCCTGTCAGTATTCCTTATCTAATTACAAATGGACTGCAGCTAGAGCAAGTCCATCTCCTTAGCACAGTTCACCTCAGCTGCAACTTTTACCACAGTGACCCACACATACTGCTTATTCTGCAGCTGTCAAGGGCCTGCTCCTTCTAAAAATTCCCTTCTACTACACTTTTGGCAATCTCTGTTTATGTGCAAAATATAGAGTAATTCAAGCCCACCACTTCAGTAACAGCAAGGGAAAAAAAAGGGTTTCAGAACCTCTGGGAACAGCCCACATATGGGCAGTTCATACAAATTATAAGGAAAGGAGATACCAATCTGGTTTACAGAAGTTGAAACAGGGCAAACTAGAGAGGTACATATTTTGGCCTACTTTACAAATACTCTACAGTATGGATAAAGCCAGCAGGCAGAATTGCCTTATATAAAATGCTGTATTTTTAGCTGCCTCCCAGCCAAGGAAGCATGTCTCAAATTCTATAGCCTAAATCAGATTTCAAATAAGGCTGAGATTAGAAGATAGAAAAATGTATCACAGCGCTGAGCGTTCCCTTGACTAAGGTTTGAAAAACTGATCCCCCTCTCCAGGTAGAAGCTATTGCCCTGCTTAAGAGGAAAGTCTGCCTTCAGACAAAGTGAAGACAAACAAGAGTCAGAATGGATGGGAGAAAGCCTCTATAAGCCCAGAGCTGTTTAAAACAACTTTTTGTCCACTCTTCATATAACTTTTTTTTTTGGTTCTTTTTGTTTTACCACTACTGGGATTCATTTCCCTCCACTCAGGAGACCTCACATTGAACTCCCTCACAAAGGCAGGCACTTACAGTCTTGTCTTTCAACAAATAAACAGGAGTTGCAAATTCCTTTCAAAACACAATCAGCAAAAGAAACAGAAGTGTTTACAAAAGTGAGATGAGTAACTCAACCCAGCTTAAGCCAAGCGAGCTCTGTGTCTGGAGTTTTCACAGGGGAGACAGGACTCATCTGTTTGCAGTGCCCGTGAGGAGACATTGCAAACCTGGAGCTGCAGTGGGGATGTAAGAACTCGCCTCACTGCTCACCAGCTAGGTCAGACCCTCACCTAGCACAGGGGACGGATCTTCATTCTTGTGGCAGTTGACCCGGTCTGGACACCAGGTGCCCACCAAAGCTGCTCTGTTACTCCCCTCCTCAGCTGGGCAGGGGAGGGAAATTATAATAAAAGCTCTCGTGGGTCAAGATAAGGGCTGGGGGAGATCACAGGCAAGAGAGCCTCGACTTGGGGAAAATTAATTAGATTTATCAAATCAGAGCAGGATAATGAGAAATAAAAACTACATCTTAAAAGCACCTTCCCCCCGCCGCTCCCTCCTCCCGGGCTCAGCTCCACTCCCGATGTCTCTGTCTCCCCCCCAGCAGCGCAGGGGCCGGGGCTGGGCTGGGCTCAGTCCCTCACACGCTGTCCCTGCCGCTCCTGCCCCCCATGGGGAGGCTCCTCGCCCCCTGCCCCAGCCCGGGGCCCTCCCAGGGCGCAGCCCCCCAGGCCCAGCCGGCCCCAGGGGGGTCCCCGCGGGGTCCCCAGCCCGGGCTCCT
>JAVJGJ010000014.1:107812595-107827898 GCA_035590215.1 Microhierax caerulescens | reverse complement strand
CGGACATGGGGGCAGCTGGGGCAGCTTCCACAGGGGCCACCCCACAGCCCCCAACACCAGCACCGTGTCACCCAAACCCAGTACCACTCTAGTTCCTTATTTTTCCCCTCAACACACCACAGTCTTTCAATGAGTCCTTAATGTAAAGGGGAAAGACCAAAAAATAGTGATAAAGCTAAGAATTTTTCCTTAGGAAACCCAAAGGTGGTTAAAAATGTCTAAAGTGTTAAAGACATCTGGAGAGTTTTACCTGAAATATGTAATCAAACAACACTGAGAATGAAAACCTAATTCAGCAACTAACAAGCTTTACTGACCTTTTTCTACATGCAATAGTGACAAGTACAAAGGAAAGTGCTCATATTGGATCACCCAAGTGAAAAAGCAGACAACAGAGACAAAACAAAAGCAGAAAATAGGAATCTCTTCCAATCGATACATATGTTTTCTACTAATCTTACTGGGGTTTATGAAAACTCACTGCTGGGAAAGTGAATTTGTGGTGAATCATCAGAGAATCTTTTAAATGCCACTGAGTCGTACAGAGCCCTTGTTAGCAACACGTGCAATTATACCATGTTACTGGCTCATCAGGAAGAAAGCAAGCCAAAAAAAAATATAGATTTTAAAAAGCCATCTAAGTTAGTGTGAAAAGTTCTATAGTATCTTTTGTCTACAATTTTAAACATGACTAAAACTTACAAATTAGTTGATCAAAAGGCAAAGTAGAAATGACTGCCTAAATATTATATATCAGTGTTTTAACAAACCAAGAAAGCAGTATCAGCTGTGGAGATTTCCTAATAAAATCAGCGAACCTGGGAAGTGAAGTTCATTTGCTGAATTCTGATGTCAACAAATTCAGGTCAAAGTTATGGTGGCCCTTCTTCTCTTAAAGCTGACCAGAAATAAAAAAAGGCTGAAGAACACATACATTGATCGAGTAATTCAGAAAGCACAGTAACCTCAACTTCTGCCTTTCTCCAGTGTTAGTGTGCTGTCAGGTTAGCTTTCTAGGTAAATGTAATAACCCCCCAAAGATGCATTCTGTGCCACTATACTAGCAACATGAATAAAAAAAAGGGAAGATAAACTTAGCAGATATTCAACTCACCAGGACACTTATTTAGGGGGAAAAAAAATAATATTAGAGCAGAGACAAAAGCAAAGGTAAATCACAGATGGCAAAAGAAGGTACGGAGTCCAAGCTTCCAGAAATGCAATACATCCACAGGTAGGCTGAACAGACTTTACAAGGTACTCTGTCAGTCTCACACCGAGATCTCTATGGGGAAGAAGATAGCACCCGTTTATACCATGGTATTAAAAATTTTGTGATGCTGATAGCAAAGTAACTACAACTTACCTGCCTAAGTTTATACTATTGTTTTCTACTTTAACAGCTAGTACATCAGCGTCAGCCCAGTCCCCCTGCTGCTTGGATAACCAAAACTTAATAAAAGGATATTCTTCATTATTATATTTCTCCCCTATTTACCAGCAAAATTGTTGACATAATACAAAACAAGAGAGATGTTTTCTTCTTTTTCACCTTATTTCAGAGCACCATGCAGGCTAACATAGTCCCTTTCCTCTACTTATTAGATAGAGGAAAATTCTAATTGCTGGTTTACCATTATGGACTCAGAATATAAGAATGGCAAAGTCAAAGCCCAAGAACTACCAAATGGTCTGAAACAAATTAAAGAACTGAAATTCAAACTATCTTGTTACCTGAAATGTATAAGCTAGTGAACCTGGTACACTAATAGTGGTGCAAATTATCTTGAGAGCAAGAAAGACTCACGTATCCTTGAGAACCTAAGCAAAACATTTCCTCCAATAGACTTTTATTGCAAATACACAAACTAAGGCTAAACCTATTTTACTGCATTATGTACATACTGGTTTTATCATGCTGTTATAATTTAAAAAAAAATCTTGCTTTTCCATTTAGTGACAAAATTTCTGATCTGCAAAGCCTTAAAAGTTCTTTCTATAAAGGACAAGACTAAGTGCATTCAAGACTTCTCTGACAGAAACCTCTATTAAACTTTGCTTATCAACTGAAAAATGGAAAAGCTAAAGGCCATTTTTAGAAACTAACCAAGTCAGTCATAAATACATGGCATATTATCTGTGTATGGATACACTTCACTGTTCTGTTGAGTATATGGGTTTGCAGAAAGCTAAGCACAAGGCTGCTGCAGTTAGTTTAAGAAGGATTTCAAAATTCAGCTTCACATTTTGAAGCTTTGTTATGAACATGGCCAGCCCATAGAAAATTTAAATCTGAAGGGTCACCATTAATTTTGGAATCATACAGCTAGCAAAAAATTAACACTGTGTTATTATATTATAAATTACTGTTGAGATTTGCTGTGATCACAAGAGATAAGAGAAAACATCTACATTTGAGAACAATTCCTCTTCACTTTCTCTCTCTGTGGATTCTTTTCTATATAGAGGCAGATTAAAAAAAAAAAAAAAAAAAAAAAAAAAAAAAAAAAAGAGAGATCTTTTGTGACCTACAAAACTGACAAGAGAACTCAAGGCATGTACATTATTAAACAACAGTTAACAAAAAATAAAATAAAAAAACACCTTCTGTAACTATCCCAGATGATGTGGGTGGATAAACTTTTTTATTGAATTTTTGTTCCCTTGGTTTTCTTCTATCTAAACCACCCAAATTTACTTTTACTGTATATGCACAGGTTAACAACCTTTCTCGCTCAGAGATTTCTTTCTCAAAAAGTCTCTATTTCCAATTTTCAAGAGAATTGGAACTGTAGGAATAAAAATCTTTCTCCTGCTGAGACATTCACCTGCAGCACAATTTCCAGCAGCAGTAAAATGACGCTTTCTAATACACTAGACAGGTTACAAAATAAGTCTTTTAGAGACAAAGATGATCTTGGGCTGTTAATGCAATTGAGGAAGATACTTTAAAAAAAAAAACAAACCCAAAACCTCCAACCCTGTAGAAAAGTATCTCATTACTTTTCAAACCAAATAAAATCATGCATATCTTTTTGCAGTCAGCTACATGACTGCCAGGAAAAAAGAAGAAAAGAAAATGTTGTCTCAAACAGGAATAATGACAACAAGGTACAGTTCTTAACCACAGCCTCCTTAGGTAACCTGCATGGGCAATGAATAAGCAACAAACAAGTAATCAGGTAATCATTTACTTTCAAATTATTGTTTTTATGAGAAAGCAACTACTCTTCTATGGTAGCTTACCATTTCTCTTGAAGTGCCTGAGTCCTGCTAACTGAACAAGTGTTAATTCAAAATTAATGATTTAAAGGATTTCAAGAGCCAAGGCGAGCATTGAGATGAAAAATAATACAGCTGATCTTAGAAACCAAAGATGTTCCTTTGAGAGCATGGAAATTTGTTTCTAGGAGTGATACTGCTCTTGAATAAGCAGAGATGAAGATGAAAGATCTTGAATTTTCTGATTACTTTAAAAACTTGCAACTGTATTTTTGATCTATTTCAGAAAAAAACACGCATTCAAGAAAAAAGGTGCAGATCAGTGTTTCAAATGAACTGTGTTTTGTGACAATTGAAGGCTAAAAGTATGTCCAATGTGGAGATCATACCATGTGACTAAACATATGATATAAAATTTGTAAAGATAGAAATTGTGCCTGTCAGTTAAGAACAAAAATACTACAAGCCTTATTTCAGTTTGGGAAATCTTACAGAATGCCTACATATTTTACTTTTCAAATTATTTATAAGCTTTGCTTACACCATATGAAGAAAAACCTCATTTGGACTATATCATTCTGAGACACCCATTGCCCAATTGTCAGTAGTTTGACCATCTGAAGTTCCCTAGACTATTTAGTAATTCTAGAATGATGCTCAAAATAAGCACCCGCAAATGGCAATTACACAACTCTGCCATTATTTTCAGTTCTGTTTATAAGTATGGCCATTAAAGCCTGTCCAATGTTTAATAAAATTGCCTGGATAATAACAGAGTAGAGTTTCCCCACTGTTTTCCCAATATATTTTGGGAAAAATATTTATTTACACTGTAAATGCTGTAAAAAGGTCTACTTAATGTAACCGAAATTATTATTTAAGAAACACTGTCAATCAGAAATCTGAACTTTCACCTGAAGATGTATTGAGATCATTAAATCTGAACAAACGTATGCCTTGAATAATTTGGTAATAATAAGGCATTCCATACTGTTTCTTCTAAATTATCTTTTTTCTGTATCACATATTGCCATGCACTGGAATAGGGCCACAGATCTAATGGAGGTGAAAGACTGGATAATGCTATAATTTTGGAAACTAGTAACTGCTGGTTGACTCATATCTTCAGTCTTGTTTTACTTAAACCTTGAAAGTCTCCTGAAAACACAGCGCAAAAGCTTTGAAAACTGCTAACAGCCATTTCCACATGGCTCAGTCTACAACGTCAGTTTACTCTGTCTCTCTACCTGACATCTTCACTCTATTCAGGGTTCATCAAACACAGCTACTCTCCTGATTAATGGCTAATTTATTATTTGCCTTGCAAATGTTTATCTGCTGGGAGATGAGGTAAATATACTTCAGCTCTGACAAGCACCATGACCACTCTCCCCCTGCCTGATGGAATGGTCAGTTGATGGTGTCCCAGAGGAGTCGTGCCCTGCCTTAGGTTTCCCAGACAGCCCTCTGAAAAGCAAGGTATATATTTTTAATGAGCACAGTGCAAAATCAATTAGCTGGTGGCTTAGAAAAAGAAATAAATAATCACATTTATTTGGCATTTTCATGAGACCCATCAAAAATAACCTTCCATATTAATCACATGCATTGGTATTTTTCTGCAGTCCGAAGAACCGCCTTTTTTTAAAATAAAAGTACAAAGAAATCCCTATATTGCGATATCATAGTGTTTCATATCACCAATCTGAAAAATACTACAGTATAGCCAAAAAAAAAAAAAAAAAAAGCAGCACTCAAAGAAAATACAATTTCAGAAAGAACAGAAAAAGAGAAGATAAGTGTCTGATGTAATTCTCTAATGCCGTTCAGCTGGGAGACAGCCAACTTCATATGTCATATTGATACTGGAGGAATTTTACCAGTATGATTAACTGTAAGTGTTGCAACTGTGTATCCATGACATGGTGGAGTTGCACAGCAGCGTATTAAGTAGTTTAGCTACTAGTAGAATGCTGCATTGTATAGTTTAGCTACTAAGTAGATAAGAATGGGTCAGAAACCAAGACATGAGCCAAGAATGCTGAAAGAGGGACAGAAGAAGAGAAGGTCATGAAAAGCACGAGAAGAAGAGGATGATGATAAAGAGGAGGATGAAGAAAGGATGAAGTTGTCCCGAATGAGCACCAGAGGACCCCCGACCCATCAGGCCACACATGCATAGTAAAGAGTGTAGATATGATCAGTGACTTATGCCACTGTAAGGAATATACTAATAGTTTCTCAGAATAGTTTCATCAATATGTATAGATGGGCCATATAAAGATAAACAGTGAACAAAGTCGGTACGCACATTGGACCAAACTGACCCCCCACGCATCCGGCACAGAAAATAAAGAATGTCTGCTTTCTGAAACTCCCAAATCAAGTATTAGAGTTTTGTCTCCGCTTTTTCAGTATCAATGTTATTATATCTTTACTGCAGCAGGCAATTCTTTCCAAATTTGTTGCAATTTGTTATGAAATTTTCCTTGTACCTGCAAACTAATAGGTCTAATGAAGATTCTCCTAAGCTCACCAGCACAACCTTATCGTGGTGGGGAGGAACACTAGATATTCAAGAACCAAGAAAATAAGAGAAACCTGAACTTCTACAAACAGAAGTGTCATTAGATACACTAAAGTAACAACAGCAGGCAAGAAAAGTTCAGGTAGCAAGCAAATTAAGTTTAATATAAACTCATTGTATCAGAAAGGTGAAAACTACATCTCCTTTAATATACACGAGAGCAGCCGTGCTGGGTTGATTATTTGACCTCACAATATTGCCACTATACCTGTGGGCTGTCAGTGGAGGGCAGCTTTAAAATCTTACTGTAACAGTCCCCATGGCTCAACAGTCTCCATCACAAGCTGTCAGCAGCAGAAACAAAATCCTCTGTTGGGAATTGTTCCGCTGAGATCCAGAATGCACAGCAGAACCAGTCATGCTCTGTACCAGCGTCTCTTAATCACTGTTTGGCCTGCTGGCATTAGCAGCCTAGAAATTAAGGGATGAAACATGACTGAAAGGACAAGCAAAATAATTTGGCTAAAGTTTGAACTCTGTTGTTTGAGAGATTTAATTGCATAAGGGATTCTTAAGCATACATACAATCTCTAATTTTCACTATACAGTGAAAACTAGGAAGAACGTGTAGGTATATAAAGTATGTAGGAAGAAAGCGAAAACGCAGATGTGGAAGAACAGAAAAGAGAAAGGAACTAACATACTAAAGCAAGTTAGTTAACACGCAAGAAGAGATTACATGAAAAGGTAAAACAAGGGGAAAAGGGAACTAAACTGAGGAAAACGAACATGTGTGGCCTTCATACCATAGACTACTCACAACATAAAAGTATGTTGTACAAGATACAGACAATAACTAGCACTTAGCATCTCAGTAGATGTGGAAGCTATCCAAATGCTACTGCGATGGATTTCATGCAGCTGTACCACTTAGCCTGAAAAGCATTCAGACTATCAATTCCTCATTGCAAACACTCTACCATTTTTCCACTGATGATATGTAGGTCTGAAATGCAACATTCACATTCCGTTAGTGTATTTATATATTTGTCTTTGGAGAGGCACAGTTTTGTTGAACCACTGACCACTACTACCTTTTTTTCTTAATCCATTATAAGCAGAATCAAAGATACAGGCCTGTGGAAAAAAACATGATCATTCCTAAAACCACTACCTCTGTTATCTCTCCGTGCTTCAGAGTAAGCAGCATGCAGAAAACAGAGTGCTCTGCCCTCTCCTGTGCGTGCTGCAGGAGATCTTGAGAAACAGACCCAAGAGAAGTCTCAGCAGGATGTATATTTCAGGTAAAAGTTTGAAATAAATGTAAGTGGACTGTCAAAACAGTAATTGAGGTTTTAAGAGAGGTACATCTAAAATACCCTTTGAAAATTTCTGCTCAATCTAGAGGTTCTGGGATGAGTGGCAAGAAAAGCAGTAAAAAGGAGAATACAGTTGATTGGAGATAAACCAGATGTATTTTGCACCATAAATCTAACTCTTATGTCTGTGTCTAAGTCATTCTTTGGGTCTCTTTTTTTCCCTATATCCTCATTGTCATTTCAGCTTCCAGAAGCAACAGAAAGTGACAGCTGTTAATATAATGCACATCTGGATTCATTGGTCCTCATTAAGCACCACTGAAATCAAAGTCTTACCTGTGATTTCATAGAAGCAGGACAAAGTCTTTCACATAACAACCTGTAATTATTACAAGATATTAATTCATGAGAAATACATATGTACACCTAGTACATATCTATGCAGTGAAAAATAAGGCTTTCAAGATGTAAAGTTTAGCTTAGTCTGTGTGTCCTGGACTGGCAAGTTAAATACCTAACACAAACACAATATGCACACCCACAGTTTGCCATCTGATTAACTGTCGGGGTAGCATTCAGAAGAAATTCCGATACAGAACTCCAGAGGAAGTCAGGCACACACTTCAACTGACTTTTTAGCTTATAAATTTGGCATGTAACTCCACTGTTCTGAAGTTCTGCAGAAAAGCTCTCATTTTAAGGGACAGCCACATGAAAACGCAGTCCCTTGAAGCTTAATTCCCAGTTAGATTACCAGTGACTTCTAGCAACAGTCAGTGACTTTTCCAGGGTTAATTTCTATGTGGGTTGAAGGAATACACAGTACAGTATATGTCAGTGTCTGAGACAGGACACCCTGGCCTTGTTATTCAGACATCATATATGTAACTAGTCCTGACAACTGCTGATTATATCTTTTTTAAAGCGTTGCTGCCTTTTTTTGTTTGCCAGTTATCCTCTGGTGTATATGCCAATGCAGACAATGTCCCATCACTGTAATTGTCACTCAGCTGTCTGTCAGTGATGAGAAGAAAAGGGTGACAGCCTTGACATCCCACCAATCATCCCTCTGGAAAATTGATATCGTCCTCCCCAGTAAACAACAGCTAAAGAATCGACCAGCCTTGCTGGTACGTCCCTGAACAATCAGCTTCCATTAAGGGTAGGAGCCACACATTTATCCCACTGTACTCCAATCAATAGGACGCTGCCTTGTTCTACATTCAAGCATGCTGCTGCTCAAGGCCTGCGTTTAGCACACGCTACCTTTCAAACACTTTCCAGGTCTTTCAGACTTAAATGTAGGAAGCAGCTTTTGGGATCTCTGTAAACTCCTCTATTGTCATGTAAAAATATCTTACCCCATCAATTTGACATATTTATATCGGTTCGCAGGAGGTTTAGCAGATTTATTTTCCTGATTAAATGTTACTTTCTTTAACAGTGAAATTAAGTCATGGTATGTAAAAAATATCACTACTTTTCTTACTCCTTATCCCTTGTAGACTTGCATTTACACATAACTGTGCTTTAGAAGAAACTTATGCATATGTTTTTTAAAACGGGCCTTATTTAAAACAAACTACAATGTGTTTGCGTACTTAAAATGCTGTCCGGTGATCAGAACAGATTGTTAAACACAAAGTCCACAACCATTTATACATCACCCAGTAACCTAAAACTGTAGACAATTAGCTTGGTAAAACAGTAAAATGATTGCAAGCTGGCACTTAAAATTTTTCAAGATAAGAAAACTGGTTATTCACAACTCATGGGACATGAATCTTCTGAGACAAAATTCTTCAACACAGAAGAAAGAAAATATTGGTGAGGAGGCTCACTTCACAAGCTGCAAAAAAATTGCAAATCTGCAACTGCAGTTGCAGGTTAGTACTTCACTCTGTTACTTGGCATTAGGTGCTAGGTCAGCAGCTGTTACTGTCTCATTCATAAACATCTCTTATATACACAAGTAATCTAGAAATAAGTTAGGGCTATTACAGTACTAAAACTACACAGACTGCAGGAAGTGTGACTGTGCTGCCCACTGCCTTAACATTCATAAAGCCAGAGGCCCTCTGTTTCTAATTTTGCAGCTCGGCTCTCACTTGTAACCTCGTGTCTTTTCATCAGCACACACCCCGAGGACACTGCGGTAGTGCTTTTCCTACCATCCCAAGTACTCTTTTCTCCTCACAGCCTTGCACTGGCAGATTCTGACCGCTATCATAATTTCTTGTGGCTGACAGGGATGACTCAATCACTCTCTGCCTCTTGGTTTTTAGCCTGCAAGTCCAGCAGAAAGCATCTTCCTCACTCCCCTCATGTGTTTTACCTTAAGAGTTTTAGCACACCACCACAGGCAGCATAGCAGAGATGAGTCACAGATCCAGTGGGCACGTTCCCATTATGTTTGTGCATGCATAGCTTAGCCACCAACCAAAGTGCAAGACCTGCCCCTGACATATATGCTCTCACCACCACTACCAGTATCCTAAGTGGGAACACCCAGTGGGGAATTTGAGTGGGTGCCCATATACGTTCTGTGAGAAAAGTGCTTGGGGAAACCATCTGGTGCATGGCAGAGGACACTTGTCCAAGGACACACTGCTCTTCCCAGACAGCCACTAAGAATAGGTCTCCCCTTCTCCCTGTCTGTCCCTCTTTTTTTTCTCCTTGGTTTGTTGTTTTCTGTTGTGTGTATTTGTTTGTTTTCCCCCTAAGATAACTTTGAAGTTGATGTATGTCGTCAGCTACAGACCTCACTAATAAAGCTTTGTGCATATAAGCATGCCTGAACATCCTTTGTGCACCGTCACTAGCTACTGACAGCAGATAAAACAATTGTTGCAACCAATGCAGAAATAACATTTTCTGAAAGTACAAGAAACAGAATTTGAATTTCCAAATTATCATCATGATCACAACATTATGACTCCAGATAAACATGTTACTATGAAACTACAGCAGTCATTTATGTGATGGGAGACCTTTGATATTAATTGTATTGCTGAGACCATCCACCATTATTTGAACTTGGGAATGTTACATTCTGCATAAATATAGATAAACACAAAAGGCTGCTTATTCTGTCTGCAAGAGCTTTTGGCTTTCTAAAGAAGCAGATTAGCATTATTAGCTACATTCTTAAATTCATTTTTCTTAAGGAAATTTAAGGCTTATCATAATAGGTTTCATTTGTTTGGGGGTCTAGACACTACTGGTGTAATGTGTAAACCATTAGGGAGTTCACTGTCCCCTTTACTTTGCTAAATGGACACAATCAATACCTTAATGGGAATGTTTGGAAGCATCCATAGGCAAACCAAATTGGCACATTACAACACTTTTTCCAGCCTATGCATTAAGTTCATTAACTTTTCTCATTTGAATTACAAATTTCATTTCTCTGATCAAGATGAAGACATGGCTCTCATTTACAAGCTCAGTTTTTTGCTGTGTTAATGTTTTACAGGGAACGATAAAGTTAATGCAGCGGAGAGACATCATGTCACCCCTATTGGTAGACAATTATAGATAAGGTTCCAAATTCCAATAATCCTGATGGGATGCACACAGGAACTTCCACAGAAGAATGAGAAAAATATTAAGCAGAGAGGCCAAAAGGCTAATCAACCCTCTTAGAAACATATTCACACTTGTCACAACAAGAGCACGCTCTACAAAACCAAAATGTGTTATTTAATTTCATTTAATGAGCAAGCACAACCCCATTCTCCTTCACATTGATCATTAAATTGCTAATTAAAACCTTTTAGAAAGGTTTAAAGTTTAAGCAAAACACTTCTCTAATTTTACGTTATTGTACTTTGAAAGTTTAATAAAGCTTTGGAAGAGAATTGTGTCTTACCAAAATGTCCTTCTAACTTCACCAGTTCAGATAAAGTGTAGGGTTATACACTAAGACACAGCATACCTCTTCCAAGAAAGTTTAAAACAGTCTTTTGAGAATGTATGAACATTTTTCAGTTAAGAAATATTAACATGTTTTAGTTAAGAACCAACCTGGGTAGTTTTGACCTTGAATTCACTTATTCAAGAAATTAAACTGGGCAAACTCCATTCTTTTTTATGAATTTAGGAGTTACTAAAAGAAGAACAGATATAAAAATCTTACTCGGAGTTTGTCAGTGAAATAGAAATAATGACAGAAGTGATATTCAGCCACTTGACTTGGAGGTAACTTTTTTTTTTTTCCCCTTCAGTTTTGTGTTTTCCTTCAGAAGCAGCAAATCCAAAATGCTGTTAAATTCATTCTCATTTATTTCTCATTTCTGTAAGCATACACTTCTTCAAGGCCATGCCATAACAAGATGA
This sequence comes from Microhierax caerulescens, assembly GCA_035590215.1. Lineage (NCBI taxonomy): Eukaryota > Metazoa > Chordata > Aves > Falconiformes > Falconidae > Microhierax > Microhierax caerulescens. The sequence continues at coordinate 107,816,492 of JAVJGJ010000014.1, read as the reverse complement.
CATTCAGCTATGTTAAACTCATGGAAGCTGCAACAATACCTCCCCAAATACCTCAGTAATTTGCTAGCGCTTTCAGTACTGCCCCTGAGACTACGATTTGGTAAATGCTACTATCAGGTGCGTGTTTCTGCTCACAGTACGCATTTGCTCCAGACCAACACGGACACAGACAAATGACTAACTCCGCTACAGCCCACAAACTGAAGTCTGTGCCTGCCATGAGCTTTCATGCCAGCTGTGGGAAGGCTGACAATATGGCATAATACCTTCTGCAGTCACAGTTACCTATCAAAAATGTCTGGATCAATCTGAATTAGCAGCATAACTTTATACCTGATCTACACTTTTCTGTCATGTGGCACCAGAGTTTTTTAACTAGTAAGAGGGACCCTCTTACCATCAAACTCGTCGCTTGCTCTTGGTGCCTTGTACATCCAAAGAGCCTATGTAAAACCCCTTTCCCAAACACTGATGGAGAATCTGCTAGTGTCTTCTCCTGAGGTTAAGCACTGGGACCTTCAGTCAGCCTGTGGAGGGCTGATAGGAAACGGATCTTTTTCACATATGTCCACATGTATCAAAAATCTGCCTCAATCTAGTCTGGTATGAGTAACTACCAAATACTGTATATAGCAGTTTCAAAGAAGGTTAATTTGTTCAGAAAAATCACTTGACTGCTCTTTTACACTCTATTTCATAAGCAAGGGTACTAATTTTAAATTAAATGTTAACTTCAAAGTAGCTAGACTGTCCCCATTTAAATTCAAAGCAAGAGGTATTTAAGATCATCTCCTATTGTGACTAATAAACTTTGGCTCCCTTAACACAGATGCATAGAGGCATAGGGGAAGAGACAAATGTCAGTGGAAATTAATGTGCATGGGACTGCATACTGTTCAAAATCAGAATTTCAGTAAGATTAAATGACCTCTGTTAATTGATTATAGATTTTTTAAAAAAATATATGGCATTATAAAATGCAGAGCATAGGGCATGATGTTGCCCTCCACTCCACTGTTATACTTTCTGTCTATTTTAAGTTGGTGGACTAATAATCCTCTGCCCCAGACCTTGGATGGTTTTATTATGTTTTCTGACTAGTGAGAATGGTCGATTCTCACACCTATAATATTCATGGGTGTTCGATTTTTAATGGGGAGTTACATTTGCAGGCTTTTGTGCAGGTTCTTCATTCCCAGAGAGTAGGTTTGAAGACAGAGAAAATGGCTAGATACCTTTAAAACAACTAAGGTAAAGCTAACATATATAACACAAAGGGAATGGGGAGGTGAAGAATTAAAAGGATATTCACTGTAAGTTTGAGTAGTTACCTATAACATTACCTCATGTTCTCTTAACCATACATAGCTATGTATATGCATTTATGCCAAGACTGCTTAGGGGAGTGGCTTTCTTTTCAAATGGAAGAATACAAAATACCAGAGACACAGTTGCATCAAAATTATAATTAGCAAGATGTGGAATTAGTGTTTCCACTTTGCCTTTGCAAATCTTCCTCTTTCTTTCCATTAGACGCACAAAAAATTACCACCTTCACTAAACAAAGTCTAAATTAATACAATTACTAATGGAAATGTTTACAGCTACAGCACCATATGAAGGATTTGTTTGACCAAAATAAATCACTGGAAGTCCTTCATGATAAAGAACTTACATAAAACTTTTTTTTTTTCAACAGGATTCAGAAAAGATTTAAGCCTCAAGAGAAAAACTATAGGGGCTGACCCAGGAGTTTTGTTGTGTTCTCTATCTAGAATCCATTAAAAATAATAATCTACAAAAATCAACATGAGCAAAATACTGTATGAAGATGCATTCAGGATCAATTTCAGAAATAAGGAAGTACTTCCCTGTTTTGAAGGTATTGTATTTTTTCTCTTTACACAACACTACCGCACACCAGAAACAATACTTCTGAATTGCTTGTGACTTTTTTTGTGAAATATGCATAAACTTTTTACACTGTTGCTCCCAGTTCCCTTTGAAAAGGCCAAAGCCTTCGGTAATAAATCTCTTTAGTGATTATCAGTTAAGTTACAAACATTATGAAAGAAAAAAATCATGTTAGCATGTAAACTATTCAACAAGTGGTTCCAACAAAGGTGTATGATCCTCATTTTACTGCCCGGTATACTGAGGTGTACAGTAGAAATTGAAGTTACATATCAGAACACGTAGGCTTTTTTTTTTTTTTTTTTTTTTTTTTTTGGCCCCCTTGAGGCTTTAAAACATAGTTCAGGGCCAGGACTGGACATGATCCCAGATACCTTCTTGCAGTGAACCTCCTCTGGAGAAAAAGAGGAAAATACTGATCTTAAAACATTCCCATATCATCAGATATTTGTGTTATGTCTGTTGAGATCAGGGGGAGGTAAGCTATGAATTTTCTATGTAAGACTGCTTTCATAAGCATAACATATTTGATAAATTACCTGTAATAGCATTCCCTGTCAATCGTGTGTCTATATTTAAGTAGTTTTACATTGCTCCATTAGCAAATGAAACACAAATTATATTGGCTTTCCACTTTCATGCAAGGAACAACTCTGTGACACAGGTATAAAAATCCCATTCAAAATACATAATTATTGTGATCATCATGTGTTGTGGTTTGGCTTCTTTTTTTTTATTCTCAGATCCTAAATAAACAGCTCAAAGCCTCTGCATGCCCTGGACAGTCATACTTCACCAGCCTTCTGAAGCCAACCTCCTTCAAAGACCAAGTTACAATGCTACCTGAAGTAGACTTGTAATTACCAGACTCCCCCAGTCCAGAGTACTCTTTTACTCATCTAATCATGCTTTAATAATATTTTTTAATAATATTTTTCATGGCCATCCTTTTTTTAAGAAGCTGAGAAACCCATACATTTCATCATCTTCTGAGAAAAGTATGTACTGTCATGATTTCAGCCCAGGGTTATGTCTAACTTGCACTTTTTAATTAGCCATTGCTAACACGTTACTGCTGTGCTACTACATGATAAATATCTGTGAAGGGTATTCATTTCACATTTCTGAAAATGTATTATTCTCTATACATAAATTTCTTAGATTTTCTGCCCTTGATTCCCCTTAAATGGGAATACTGGAAATCACGGGGGTTTTTTTCAAAGTATCACGTGGAAATTCTCAGGAGTTTATGTTGAGTACACACAACATGCAACTATCTACAACCCAGAGTTGTAGTCTGAAAGACAAAGGATCCGGCATTTTAATTTTCAACATACATCTGCTAGTCTCTAACCAGAAAGCCGCTTTCTCTGCATCCTGTGATTGCCCACCTTCCTCTGTATTACCTATTTCTCTCAGTACTGGGAAAATTACTAAAGCTTTTACTTTGACCCTTTTTCTACTAAAGGCAATGATAAAGATGCCTGATGAGATCAGCATAAGAGTAAACCCTCTTTAAACATACTGGAGTTAGGTTTCTCATGCTTACAGACACATCCATTAATTCTGTTCATGAACTGATAAATCATTATCTTAAACGTAGTGACATTTTCTGGCTCACTACTCGTATTAGAAGTACGCTCCAGAGCAGAACACTGCTGGGGATTATGCTAAAAACATGACAAAATATAACAGAAAACTACCAGCAAGTTTTTAATGAAAGCAGTTACTAAAGCCACATTGAAAAGCATATCAGAATTCCCGGTGTTTCTCCAACTGATATGTAAATGACCTCTTAGGTGGAAAAGAATAGAAAAACTCCTGACCACAGTCAACTGACACATGAAATTTACCCTGCTGTGAAATTGTATGAGTAATGTATACTCGGGGCAGGGGGGTGGGTGGGGGTGGGAGTGCCTGTCTACAGGTGTTGTTGGTACATACGAATGTAACATGTAGGTAAATCGCAATTACATACAGGTA
>JAVJGJ010000014.1:107781328-107792095 GCA_035590215.1 Microhierax caerulescens | reverse complement strand
CCGATCTTTCCTCTAGTTCTATGTACCTAAGGGTCCTTTGAGCAATACTGCAAAAGTATCCTTGGATCCCAAAACTCACTTTCAAAGGAAACAGTCATGTAGGGCCTATGTTCCCAAAGCTATTTAGATGTCTATCTGTCTCTGAGGGACTGCATGTGAAAGACCCAGGCTTTAGGAATTTAAGTCTAGTTGGCATTAACAAAGCCTATATATGCATAGGAAATACATAACCTGGGAACCAAAATTATTCAGGCATTTTCTGAATTACAGCAAAGATTACTTGACATATCCACTGTACAAGGCCATGTATTAGCTAATATAGATAATAAGTAGTTGTTAAAGAGCCTTATTCCACAGCACTTATTTAACTCTAGAATGGGGATTACGTTTCTATCACTTGCAGAGAATCACCCCCACCTCAATAAAGCTGTATCATGAGTAACAGTAGCCAAATTAGACATCACCTATACACAGTGCTTTGAGACAAAGCATGATTTTTAAAGCACAGCTGGAAGCAAGGAGGAAAGAAATGTGTGGAAGAAGGACCAGAAATGTTGCACCTGACAGACATAAGGTATTTGATGTTAGTGCTTAGGGGAGCACAGTCTATTTATTCTCTCTATGCAGCTACAAATGAGAAAGCAAGAACATAGCCCCGCACCTACTCTTACTGAGATGAACTGGAATAAGCTTTTCCTGTACTTTTCTCAGGACATTGAAAGAAGAAATATACAGTAGCATGTGGAATCTGTTTTCTTGTGCTTCTGCTCCCACACATTCTTATAAGAGATTCTGTATGAGAAATATGTAACAAAAATTAAAAAGCATTTGGTAATCAAAGTTAAATGTGACTCCTACTCATAGTAGGGAAAAAACAAGAGGACCTGCCTCTGTAACAATCGCAAACATATGCCAGCAAGACCCAGCAGACTGGATAGATTAGATTTGTTAGCAGATAACAGGCTGGATTCTGTCATCCTTATTCATGCTGAATAGCACTTTTATTAACTTAAAAGGTTCTGTTTGAGAAAAGTACAGATTGTCCCACCATCCACAAAATACACAATCTTTTCTCATCAGAGATCAAAGCTGAGAATTAAAATAAGTAGAAAAAATCAGATGCCTTGCCTCAGATACTTTAGTTACTGACGTGCCACGATCATCTGTCTACATCTATTAAAACTCCCAGTTTTATAGTACACTGGTGGACTCTGCCAATGCTGCTTTTGCCTGCACAGCATCATTGTGCCTTGGCTCCTCCAAGCAGCGTAATGAAAAGTGCCTGACTGTGACTTCCCTCCTTCCCTCCCCCCTTTGCTTTCCCTCTCTGTCAGCTATTTGGATTCAAACATGCACAGCTCATGCATAAGCAAACAGGTGCAAGGGACGGGGTCTGCCAAACCCCAAGCAAGCACGAGGTACACATGTAGCTTGCTGATTGCAGCATGCTACTGATAGAAGGCGACAAGGCCAGACAATAGGTAGGGTCAGTAGGTGGCTCTTTGATTTTCCTGGCTCTCTACACAACAGCAGCATGGGAGTTTGCCTATGGGGGACAAGCGCTGCCTTTTCCACGCAGAACATGAAAGCACTGGGGCTAGAAAACCACCCTGCATCTGGAACACCGGCTCTGGACTCTGTTTCTTATCAGGAAAATTGCTAATGCAAATCAGGACGTATTCACCCACAAGCCTTGTTGTTGCTTATGAAAAGATGATTAACTGTGAAAACTTTGTAATAAAACAAATAGATCTGTGTGTATTATTAGTTTTCCATATAAAATGGGATCCTTCAGGAACAAAACGTCTGATGGAACAGAGTTGGATTATAAAGAGATTTTAACTACAATCTTCCCTTATCACCACATGTTGTTACTCCTTTATAAAAGCTTATTTTTTTCTTTTTGCTTTTCCTCATCATACTAGACTTGTAGTTAAGACATTTCAAAACACGTCAACAAACATTTGGGGTTCTGCTCTCTCAGAAACCCCGATTACATGTAGATGCTGCTGGTCAGTGAGCCAGCATTATCTCCATCTCAAAGCACATGCCCACTTTCAGACTTGGGATGTAGTAAGATGGCAATTTCCTTCAGACTTCAGAAAAACCACCAAAACCACCAAAACAATTGGTGTGGTAACAAGGAAAATTAGCTAAAATGCCTGAATTAAAGTCACTACAGAAACTGCACCAAGCTCACTAGTTTCGGTGCAACAGTACCAGTTTACAGAGAGAAGTTGTACTTTGTTTTGTTTCATTTTTCAGACTTGCTTGTTTTTCACCTAATCTGTTTTGTTTGGTTTTGGGGGTTTGGTTGTTGGGGTTTTTTTTAGCCACATATTCAGGAGGTCACCACCACTGTTAACTCATTGTTTTGAAATACTTTGAAATATTTACCAAAGTTTACATGGTATCATATCACATATTACAGTTGCATTTGAAAACATCAGTTTAAAAAAGAACAGCAGAGATGCAGAGTTGACCTACCTAAGCAGAGAAGAACATTTTGTGACCACTACACTCAATGAGCTCAAACTGTCCAGTCTCAGAAACTGTAAAAACCATGACCACTTAATTCAAATATTTAAAACACAAAATAAACATGTGTACCTCACATGACAAAAAGCCTGCAGGTTTGATACATATCATGATGCAAAAGCACTCAGATTGCTCAAGGCTCAAAATTAGTGAATTTAGCAGCAAAGAATTTCTGAAAATCAGGTAGATAAGACCCTGAGGTTTAAGTGCTGACACTTATTTAACTTTAAGCAACTGTATTTGACAATTCTGCCTTTAGAAGGCAGAACACTTCTTCACATGTTGAAGAGTTCTCACCACACCTGTAACATGAACCTTAAATTACCTGCTGTATGGCCTGAAACAGCAAGGAAACATGATTAAAAACTACATCCAGTGGGGTTGCTGTTCACTCTAGGAAAATTTTTAGCCCTGTGTCTCTCACATGCAGCTTGCCTCTCAGTTGAGTTCCTAAGTGCAAAGAGTCAAATGTTGATCGATTCAAGGACATTTGTGCTGACAAGTTACAGAAACTGTAGAAACTCCTCCATTTTGAACCTTTCTCTTAAACACTTCTACTAGATTAACCAAACGTGGCATTTCACTTTGAAAACTTATCTGCCAAATTTAATTTGACAAATTATTAAAGCAAAGAATATTTCATTTTCTATCTGCTTTTAAGTATCTTCATTAGGCAGACTATTAAGATTTAAATGACAACTATGCACTGTAACCTCTGACAGTTTCTTACCATGACCCAGTTTCAACATGTTTCAAGACAGATTAAGGTAAAACAAAACAAAAAAACCCTATCAGAGGTAATGACAGCTCATTTTTATCAGCATGCTTCAATAAACCAAGGCATTAATAAATAATTACATCCCTCTCACACAAATATTGCTAGTACTGAGTGATCTGATTTAAACATGTCTGTCACAAGATTAAGCATCAAACTTCAAACCAGGTTTTATATCCCATATGGTTAAATTTATAAACAAATAAAACTACACAGCCTTGTTACAACTCCAGTAACCTCTATGATACTCATATAATTACCCGGAACCCTATTTATATCCATAACTTATTTCCCCCTTCACCTCCATTTTACTTCAAAAGATAAATGTAATGATCGTTTCAATTCTCCACCATGCAGTTTGGAAGCTTCATAGCGCTGGCTTATAAAGTTTTAAAAAAGAGGTTATTCATTGTCAGCTTTACTGCAGTGACAAATATTTCTCCCTTCAGTTTGGTGATCTCAGATGTCATACCGCAAAGCAAGCATTTCTCATAAGTCAAAAAGTGACTTCAAACTCTTAAATGTTTTTGTCACAGTACAAAAACTGTTACTAAGAACAACATTAAAAACAGCCCTTAAGCTGTGTATGTATATAACCTGAAAAATCCATAGAACTTGATATACAGGTTTCCATTGCTTTCTGCCACTGCCCTATATTGTCAAAATTTGTCCACAGATATGTAGAAATAATAACACAGATATAAAAAGACATCTAAAATATACCACAAATTTCTTCCAGAAACAAAAGGTGTCTTACAATACAGGAAGCATCTAATGACTCTTCTGGATAATTGTCAAGTTAACCAAACTATCAAATTTTTATTGAATTGAACATTTGATATAAATTTGCGACTTCTTTTAAAAGTTTTCATTTCTAGCACATTCCTACATTACCTCAGGCTTCTAAGCATGCACACAGAACAAAGTCTATAACTCAGCTTCATAGTTGTCTTATTTTCAAAGGGAAAAACAGGAAAAGGATGTGTGCAGAGTCAAGCTGATCAATTTTAGATCCAGTTTGTAAGATATTTTATCAGACACTGGATGAAGCTGATCACTTTTCAAAAAGTAGTTCCATTAGAGCAGAAAGCCATCAGAAGGAGCAAGCAGAAGCAGGCTATTACCGAGTAGTTGAATGAAGACAACAAATACATGACTCCTAGCACATGAAGGGACGGTATCATTCAGATGTGTAATGCTCAGCAGGCATTCCTGAGTGTCCTCTGAAACTTTACTAGCTGTATGATTTTGCAGCATGCATAATCAGTAAACACCAAATTTGGAATACAGGGAAAACATGGTGCCATTGGCGCTACTCATGGGATTTTACCCAAGGATGTAGCAGAAATGAGCAATCATTCAGCAAGCCTGCTTGGCCTGCCTCTAATTTATCATGGCTTACATCTCATGCCTGCCAGCAGAGCTGGATTCATATGTTATTGTCCCAAACCTGTCACTTTCTGGACTGCTTTTTAATCTTCCTCCTAGAATTACATTCAGAAAGGTCACTGCTATCCAATTAGAACCTTATCAAAGATGCACATGCAGGCTGGATTCACGCTTATCGAGAATGGGTCATAAATCCAGAAATTGCACATCGCAAAGTACCATTACCATAATGAATAACTCACAAGGAAAAAAGTGTCAAAAAAATACCTGTTTATTGCCGGGCAAGTGCTCAACTGTATTTCTCCAAATATTACAGCAGGTGAATGACTGAAAGGGTTATTTATAATTGCAAGAATGATGGAAATCTAAGACCACCGAAACCAATAACACCTTGTAATTTATACAAAACCTGATATCATGTACATTTCTACAAGCAGAGGCTTCCCTGCTTTTTTTTCCCTTAACTCTCCAAATGTGTATCTCCAAAATGATCTGTGAGGATTGCTATCATTAATATACCAACATCTACTGCCTGATCTTCTATTTCAGTGTCTTTGAAACTTACTGAGAATGACACATGTAGTCTTTTATCAATTAATTTAATCAAGCTCAGAACTTCAAAGAAAGAAGAATTTGTTTTCAGTCTTCTGATTCAGGTGCATCAACCCATAAGCACAACCCATACACACATCCATATATTTCTAATACTAAACTTTGTAAAAGAAGTTTTTTCCATATGTCACTGATAACTTGAGAAATACTGCAGTGTATGCTCCAGTTGAAAGGCAACTGATTTAGTAAATACAGCCTAGGAACATTAAGACTGAAAGGCATTCAATACAGACCACATCTTTACATTGTTTGTGCTTCCAAGATTTCATTCAGTTCCCTATTTTGACACAGTCCATTTTCAGCGTTGTCCACTCCAGATTCAGAAAGCAGCACATCTTTGTTACTAAAGCCTCTACTTAAATAATCACCTAGAAACAACAAGCATTCCAAGTCCCTCAAGAGCTGGGCACAGGGACCACGCTGGTTTACATACAGGACCAAAGCAGTGCTCTCAAGAGGATAAGCAGACGAGAGGACTGAGTATGTTTAAGAATTCCTGTACAAACCCCCCACATCTCCTCCCACCACGCTGCCAGCTTTGTTGGTCAACATCTGAGAGGGATCCAAGCAGAGAGGACTATGGAGCTAAGTCTCAAGTCTCCACAAAGCAATGCAAAGTCTTATAGATATTCTGGAAGGCAGCAAAACAATATTACAGCTTCAAAATTTAACCAGACCTGAAAACTTAAACTTACAATCACTTAGGCTTATTTTTCTTTTTTTCCCACCCATCAGTTTATTCTTTCTCTCCTTCATTTGGTTGAGTGGTTTTCCCCTAAGTTCTTATGCAACTATTCAGGATTCCAGATGCTCAAACTAATGTATCAATGAAAGGAAAGTTTTTAATCCAGTGAATCTGGAGATAAGCCTCCAAAGCAAGGTTAGAGATACACTGACAAACTTGGTCCAGACAAACTGCTTTTCCAATATGACATTCACCATTGCATTTCGAAATTAGTAACAGCCATAACTGCCTTTTCACAGCAATCCTAATTAATCCCATTTATTCACTACAGAACATATATTGCCTACAGTTATTGAGCAAGTCTATTCAGTAGATAGCATGGATGGTTTTGCACAATGGTGCATCACATAACAAAGACCTGAATATTCTTGAGTGTGGATTTATTGCTAGCTCAAGCTGTATCTCAGTAACTCATAAAGAAAAGTAGTCATGGTATTTAACAGCAAAACGGCACACTTTTACATGAAACTGTAGCCTCTTAGCTTTTTTAAAAATAAATACTGCATGTTTTGAGGTCTGATGTTATATTTATACAGCAACAACACTATGGAGCTTATTCTTCACTTACAATGAAAACTATGAAGCAGAAAACTACTATTAGTGATTTTTCCCTATGTCTTCCATACTGTTTTCTATGTTGATTTTGGGGGTTTTTGTTTGGGTTTTTTGGCTTTTTTTTTTTTTTTTTTTTAATAAAAACTAGCTTCTGAATTAGGTATGCATTTTATTTAGCAACATTCAAGCAAAGACCTCTACAAGGACTTGTTTTAACCGGGGCACTTGCACTCTTCTAGAACACAAAATGTACTGAAAGTTCATGTTTAATAGCCTGGATATCACTGTTCTTTCCTGGAACTTAACCTGAGAAATATTTCACAACATAATATATATGTTGCTGACAAAGGCATTGTATTGGAACCAATCCTGCATTCCTAATTGTTTCTGTTTGGTTTGGACTTCCATGTGGTCACGAGGAAGTAAAGATGTACTCTGGATTTTTATTTTTATTTTTTCATTGTTGACAAGCATAGCTACTGTAGCTTTATTTATTCACATAAGAGGCTACCAAATCTGCCTTGACTGGAAAGTAATTGAACTATGTTCATAATTCTAAAAAAACAGGCAAAGAAAAGTGATTTGAGAAAGGCTGCTGCTATCAAACTTCATGATGAAGTAAGAAAACTGCAAAGATTTTTTAAACTCACCAGAGCAAGAAGAATCTCTAAGAATGCTTTGCCCTGTGGTTGCACACGGAGACTATTCAGCTACAGATTTTTGTATTTACATTATATTAGTGACTTGATGTGCAGTAATAATTTAAACTGAAATGTGATTAAAACCTACTTTAAAAAGAGAGGGGGAAAAAATCATAAAAACTAACCATGGCATCCAAGTGTTATTAGCAAACCATTCAACCCATGATAACCTGAGTACTTAACGAGGAAGTCTGATTGACAGTCACCTGTACACGTGCCGGTGTCCACAGCACAAGAGTTCAAATGTAAGTTCTCCGAGGCAGAGATGGTCTTTTTGCTGTGCCTTTACATTGTTTACAACTGGGAAGCCATTTCTCTAGGCCTTAGTATAATCTAAATTATAGTTAATAAAATCAAACTTTCAGCAGAGAGTAATGGACATCCTCATCAGTAATCATACAGAAAGGTCAGAAATTACAGGGTATGGAGCAACAACTACCCAATCATACCCAGAGATGTCTCCTCCAGGTCAAGGTTAGGGTGCACTGGAAGCACTGCAGCATTTATTTTTTTCTGTCAGCAATGTCCTGCTCCTATGATAAATTAAGGACTCAAGGCTCCAGGTCACTTTTTGAACCCTTCATCAGTTACAAATTCTCCTTAATAATAAGCAGAACTCTGTTAGCAAACATAATGGTTTACAGTAATGAGGATGCTCGAACCACTTTTCCAGAATATACTGTCAGTTTATTTTATAATAGCTAGTATTTACAGAGCACTTTACTAACATAAACTGATTAATTATGTCCTCAACTGTTTCTAGTCAAAATTCTAATGATGTAGTAGTGTCCGAAACAATCATCAAATGTCCACTGAGACTTCTAAGCTTGACTTAAAATATCAGATGAGCTCATAGAAAGCAGCCAGCAAAACAGCAGTCCCAAAAGGTCTTTGTTGATTTCCACCACCTAGTTATGTTCTTCAACCAGCCCTTCAAATCCTTTTTTATTCTGTTAAGCACGTGACTTATGTTAACAGCATCATTTTTTTACAGTAGACTGAAGAGTACATTGAACTCATTGTTCAAGGGCTTGTAACTGAGCCACAGTGTTTTGCTTAGGACCATCAAGTAGCAAAGAAATTCTTAACCTTGATTCACAGTAGGCTCAGGGAAAAAAAAACGAACTGAAAATAAAACAGAAAAAAATCCCAGACACAGAAAAACTTTAAGAGTCAAGGATACGCTAGAGCTACTGCTTATTGTAATCTATACTGATTGTAATTTTTAGCATTCATATGTGTGAAATTGTTTTCCATAATAAATACAGCTTTCAACAAAAGAATTTTTGCATGTGTACAATAAATGGAGGCATTCACTATTCTTCACCATACCCTAGAGCTCTAGGGGCTTAGGGCATTCTCTAAAAGCAAAATCAGTGCCTCCCAGCTATGTCTCCTGTGATGCTTACAGACACTGTTGTCCTCCTAGTGAAAAATCCAAGAGGAGGGGGAGGAATATTAACTGTTGATACTCATTCTAGTTGGCTACTGGATTTCTGAACAAAGGGGGGGGGGGATTATCAATGAACCATTAGACTCTATAAGACCTACAATATAAAACCAGAACCAAGTATTAAAGTATTAAGACAGAAACTGAAGATCAATACTACCAAAACATATTATAATTTTCACTTTGAGATGAGGCTTACATTTTAGGTAATATTTTCAGAAAAAAAAAAAAAAAAGTTTTATTTAAGTAAGGTAATGCAATAATCTCTATACTATCAAGTGCTTTTAGCCATTCATTATTTCAGAAATTCTAGCAAGTAAACCATATGCTAATTCTCTTTATATCAGAAAACATTAAGGTTTCAGTGATGATAAGGCGAGAAATATACCACATGAAGACTGTGATATATAAAAAGTAGGTGACAATTGAGGCCATACACTGTCATAGGCAGATTTCCTAGATGGAAAATAGTTTGGCCCAGGGACATTCCGTTTCCTCTAAGTACTCTTCAGAGAGATAGTCAGTCTAGGACAGAACAAGAGCCCTCTCTATGTTACTCTACGGTTGGGTTCCCGAGGGCCCTAACCACATTCCAACACCTCCAAATTTCCTGAGCCAAAACAATGTACAGAGAACCTGAACAAGATCATTTTATAGGTCTTAAAGAGAAAGAGCAGTCCATAAGAAGGTTTTGTTTAAGTAGGTAATTTTAGGGTCAAAATAGTAATTTAAATATAAAACCTTTATTTGCAGCTACTGTTGCAACTAAAATAACAAATAAATCTGATAAAGCCACAAGAAAGGAAGTTTCTGAATAACTTCATTCCTTTTTAAACTAGGAAATGTCTTATCCTCATAGGTGATTATCCCACTTCCTAGGCCACAATAACTAGGTTTTCTATGCAGTTAAGCCAGCCTTATAACACAAACGGCACTGGTAAACTTCAAACTGCCTTGCTTCTCTCACAGCATAAGCAGCACCACACGCCCAAAAGCAACACCAACAGGGAGCATCTTTCAACCCAAAGTTGCACTACACGGCCAAGACTGCTTTTATAAAAAAGAAACCAAATGGTCCAATAATCCAGAATAAAAGCTTTGAACCTGCTTTTCATGAGGCTGATGACTATATCACATCTTACTATTTCATGATCAACACATTTTCATAAAAAAAGAGGTTACACAGGCAGCGAAACATCTGACCACACCATATTTGCATTGAAAATTAGCACCAAACAAATTAAACCTGGCACATACTAAGTGGATTTGAAACTGGTAATTGATAAATCCAGAAAAAGAGATATCACTAGGGAGTCATCGATGAAAAAGCAAGTTCCTAGTGGAGTCATGCTGACATTGGTTCACACCCTCAAAACAATTCAATATCTGTCAGTAATCGAGAAGAAAATATAAGGTCACTACTAATCCAATTTTCAGACAACACACATTACTGGATAATGAAGTGGTAAGCAATCTATACAAATAAGCATTGCTTGGTAAACCAGGCACAGTTCAAGATTTATGGTAAGATCATATTTCAAAACAAACAAAAAACCCCACAATGACAGAATGGAAGATTATATTCTAGAGGAAAAGGGAAATAACAGAGGAAACATAAGTTGCTGATTTAACAACACAGCTAAAATTACTAAAATGATCTCTGGATGGAAGAGAATAGGAGCAAAGATGTTCATCCAGCGTGTAACTGCCAATGATTAGGCTATTCCTGTGATATTCTGCCCAATATTGCTGTCCACACTTCTGACATGCACTAAGAAACCTGACAACTTTCACAAAAGGGACATAAGAATAATTTGAAGTTTGAAGATCACAGTTTAGAATGTGGTACTTAAAAACTTCAAGGTGATAAGACAAGGCATAGATAGTAAGTAGTTAAGCAAATTGCAAGTTCTCAAGGATTTTTCCTTAGGGTAATGTTCCCACTATAGGATTTCAGTACTTCATGGCTAGAAGTTGTATCTAGGAAAATTCAAATTGCAAA
>JAVJGJ010000014.1:107771076-107781269 GCA_035590215.1 Microhierax caerulescens | reverse complement strand
TGTGCATTAAGGAAGTAAGTTTCTCCAAGTATTCTGAAACTTGAAAAATTTTAATCTCTCTATCTTGCTTCCCTCAAAACTGTCTCTGGATTTCAGGCTGTAGATTTCAGGCACTCCAAACCCATCAGACTGCAATCTAACAGTGCTTGAAAGCTGTGCTTACACAGGATGAGATGGCACGTGGCGATATGAATCCCATTTTACCACCATTCCACATAGCTACACAGGAAAAGTAAAATGTCAACTGTATGAAACAGCTGCAATATTTAAAAGACATATGTCTCTGAAATACTGCATGGTGCAGGCATCAAACTTTTTTTCCTTTGCGGAATACTCAGTTTGTATAAATTTAAAAAGAAACGTGAACTGAAACCTAACCAGAACAGAACAAATAAAATTAATGAAGTAGTACTTTTACCTTTGAGTCATGTCAATGTTAAAACAGCTTAGAGATTTCACTCACTTGAAATCTTTTTAACTGTACACAGGGATTTTATTTTTATTCAGAACAACATGGAACAACTTCAGCCCCTATAACAAGAGCATCTGTCTTTCCAGCCACAAATTACTGAACCTGCTACAGAAGTTGTGGCTTGGGTTATACGCCGGATGTCAAACTACATGATCATACTGATTTTGAAAACTTTGTCTAATTTACTCAGATTATAAAATTCAACACTGAAATGGTCACTTAGCTATCCCTGCTCAACAAGAAGGTAATTAAGTAGTTTTGAAAGTAAAGCTTCTTAGGTAGATGCCCAGATACGGGTTCTGGAGGAAAAAAAAAAAACAAAAAAACCCAAAAAAACAAACCAACAGAAAAAAAGTCTGCCATGTTTTTACTTAAGTTTTACTGCTGTATTAACAGATAATAAACAGGAAAAAGCTGAACCATGCAACTGTCTCACTTCTTCCCAAAATTCACCTGCACCTATGTTATCTACAGTTTTGGAGCATCAGAAGAAAAGCTGTCTGGGTATACGCTGATCTTCCCATGATATAGAAAGAAAAAATTCCAGACTTTTTTTTTTTTTTTTGCTGTTTGGCTGTGCTCACGATAGCCCAGAGAGTCAAGCATGTATAAACGGACATTTATGTGCCTTTATGACCATTCCCAGAACTATCTTGAACAGCACTGACATTTACCTAATTCTCCTCTCTACCCCTACTCTCCCTCCCCAAAAGCTACATTAATTCAAGTCAATTATTTTTTTTTTTACTGCCAATAACCTTAGAAAAAGCAAACAAATAGGTAACCTTGTTCAAGAAATGTTTCCAAGTGATTCAAGAGGTCAACGTTGCTACACGGCAGCTTGACAGCTCTTCTTTCCCCTTCTCCCACCTGCTTTAATGTTGTCTAACCTCTACACTGTGGCCCTTGTACTGCCACCACACCACCACCGACTGCAAGGTGCTCTCCTAGTTGCAATTACAAATTACCGTCCCATCATTTTCCTGCATTTAAGGCTGTCAGTAGAGTTGTCACAAGTACGTAATTGCTGTGTGAGACCCTCACAACTGGCTTCTGCTCTGATCTATGGAACCACTCAATTCCACAGCTGTCAGAGTGCTGACACCAACTGCAGTTAATGACACCGCATCATCTCTCTGCCTCGTTTACCTGCCGACCCCGCAAACAAATGGACACTCGCAGGGAAGATAGGGAAGCGAGCAGCAGATACGGTATTTGTCATAATCACTATGATCCACTGAAAAAGAAAATCAATTCCTCTTAATCGAATAGAGTGACTTATTAAGGGTTATAAGTCCTGCCTGGAGAGCTGTACTGATTTGATTATGCAGGGAGAGAAATTAGCAAAGAGCTCTTGAACTGTTTTTCCTTTTGTCTTCTGGCTCAGAGTTGCTGTGAAATGACTATCTTACGAAAATCTGAGTAAGCAAGTCATTCTTTGATCAGGGACACCAGTAGGAAAAAGGGTACCGAAAAGGTTCCTGAAGTGTTAACAGGCAGGGATGTGAACAAACACAACATGCCCACCACAGCATTTCTGATTTTTGATTGAAACAGCACAGCCGTGGCACGTACCCAAGACAAACACCTGAGACTTTCCAGAACATCCACCTTCAGCTCAGCAGCACCACAGTCGCTGTGCAGGTTGACAAGGAATGGCTGGGATCAGGGGACACTGCAACTACAAATGAAAACTGACCCAACATCCAGCCTGTGACTACAACCTGTCTTCACTTAAGAAATGTTTTCTAGAGTTTAGAATCAGCGTCAGTGATTCCAACATGAAACTTCACAAACACTACTCAAGATATTAGAAAGCAAGGGAGTAGAATAAAGATAGAGGTGGAAAATACATTTAAGATGAGAACTGGCAAAACGGAGTTTCTCTCTCCAGCTATAATAGCACATAGCAATCGTGCATTTAGAGTGTACCACTGGCTTTTAAGCATTAGATTCAGAATAAGATCTAACCAACCCTAATAGGGAACCTGGTACCGGGGATTTTGTGTGTTCAAACTGGAGAAAAACATGCATAGAAAAGACGTTGGGTTTGACCTTTCAAAGCAAGAATCACTGGAATTAATGGAAGTTGTGTACCAGCACCTTCCAGGACCACCTTGACTTCTACAGATGCAATAAAGCTGTGCCAAAGCTTTTATTAGCAACAGCAGGCCAGGCCATCCGAGACGGGGCATACAGGCAAAATGTAAGTGAAGTAAATGGTAGAGTCCGCACACATCAGCTAAATGACCTTGTTCACTAATTTTAAAACTATTTCAACAGCCTTCTCAACACACCAAGACCAAAGAATTTTAGAGTCTAGCTATTTATTCTGTATTATCATAATTCTATGCTTCACTACAAATTCCAAAGTGAAGTAGCCTTGGAAAATATCAAATTTAATTATTACAGTTCTTAATACAGTCTATGTGGAGTTCTAAGTTATGTGCAAGGTTCATATTCAAGCTGAATAAAAGGTAACTGGGTCTTCTTTTGTTCCCATACCACAATATTTTGTGGTTAACAGTGGTATTGCTAGGTAGTAGAAAATCAGTTCTAAAATTTTACCCAAAGCTGTACTGATAGCTTTAATCACAATGATTTTGCTACTAACAATTAAAGAAATATTTAAAAATAAGGACTCACAGATTAAAAATAGAAATTCTGTCAGTTTCTAAAATATGCTTATGCTAGTTCCCTAGAAACCCCAGAGACACAGCAGTAATATCCATGTGATGAATTACATTTATCATGCGCCTTTGACCACCTCAACTGCTCTCTGCATGCTAATTCATCACTTTGGGAATTATTCGACCATTCCAGGCCCCTGAGCTTCAATTGCACACCATTAGAAGTTACAGAAATTACAGTTGCTGGGAATATCTTGTTCACCTGGGTTTGAACACATGTAATGCTGATGAAATCTTCAGGATTAGGAAATCTAACTGCTTAGGATCTCAGAATCTTCACACCTGTAAACAGTGATTTCTCGAGTGGATATTGATGGCAAGGTGAAAGGGAAGTTTCTGATATATAGGTCCCTGGTCTTAAGTATCTGCATTCCATAACCTGTTCCAAAATCCTTCCAGAGTTGAGGAAGGATATTGACAGGTCTTGGTTCATAAAAACCTGAAGTTTAGGAAGGGTCCTATTTCTTCCCTTTGCTTTCCCCATCACAGCACTCTCAAGAGGTCATCCTGAAGGCAGAGTCAAATATGGCCTCAAGTGATCACAACTTGGTAAGGTGATAGACAAAAGAAAGTAGTCTTGGAAAAAACAGCAGACAACATTAAGATGACACTAATAATCTGGAATATAACAAATAAATACCCACACAAACCTACACATTTTAACAGAAATATATTAATACAGACAAGCATTTTACAAATCTTGTGTGGTATTTCCTACTATTTTAATACACTTACTAGTCAATACAAACAGGAAATTAATCAGTACTGCAAGTTGCCAAAGAAATCTCCCTACTCTACATAAACACGGAATTTAATAATACATTCATTGGTCAGATTTACAGTTCACACACTGCTTTTGGATGTTCTGGTAAATTAGTATTTCCTCCTATAAGCATTAGAGAAAGAGTTTATTAAATGAATGCCAGCAAGTATACTATTCTATAAGGCTAGACCCATAAGAATCATTTAATTCTCAATACAAAAGCAGTTCTACCAAAATAGTCCCCTTTGACAGCTTTAACTACAACATCTATTTTTATTATAATTTTGAATATAATAAAAATGGACACATTACAGGAAAGGACCTGTATTAATCTGAAAGCCTATTAATCTGAAACCAGCATTTGCCAATAACCTGAACTTGGATCACTGTATTGCTTTATTGTGCCAAAACATTCAAGTGCACTGAAGTCAGGACTAGGAACTGCTTTGCAATACATGTTACTACAGCCTTACTCAAAAACTTGATACATTTTTTTCCTGATTGTACAAAACTGTATCATTTCACCAATTAATCCTGTTTATGATAAATAGATCAAACAAATCAAATACAAAACAATTCTCACTTGTAGAATGATTTGAAAGGTGTTGCTACAAGAATATATAGCTTTAAAAATATACGAGAATAATGACCATTTTTTTAGGTATTAAAACTAGGAACATGTACCAGAGAACAGCTAGCTTCCTTTTTGTAGCATCCATGAAACTTATTTGGTTCCAATAAAACTAAGGTACTCCAATTACAGTTATACAGCTATATGTGAATAACAGTTTTTAAATTTTTTAAGGGTATGCCCATATAGGTAGCGTATTTTCATAGAGTTTATTCATCAAACTCAAAGAAATAAACTCTTCAATGGCATTTCTGTTATTAACTGACTTAAGACTATTTTTCCTACCATGACATATTAAATACAAAGTGAATGGAAAAATTAACTTTTTTTTTTTTTTTTCCCAATAGAATGGATTCTAAATCCATCTGCAAAGTTTAGCTACAAATTAAAACTTAGGTAAAGAAAGACCTGCCAGTCATTTTGGCACTTTCTTTGGGCCAACCCATCTGAGGCAGCTGCAAACCTACATTTAAAGGTCACGTATTTTCTTTTAAACCAGCTTCCAAATGCATCTCAGAGAATGGGCTATGAGAGTGGTTTAAAGCTTTATTCCCCTCTGCAGTTACAAGTCATCACAATGCTGACTCTAATCAGGTTACTCTGCATCTGTCCATCACAAATAACCTAGTAACAACTAAATGGATTGCCATAAATCTTTCAATTAGAATTTATAACTTTATTAGCACAATATTTTTTGAACTGATTGCATTACTTTGAAGAGCAGCTTTCATTTATTTTGTCATTTGGGGGTCAGATGTGTACAATGGCTGGAAGCTACACATATAATAGGAAGCCTTACTTCAACTTCATGGTGGTCTCCAGAATTTCTCTTCTTCAGAGACCATAGCCAAATTTTTAAAGGAATACATTGCTTACTGTGTTGAGGTTGAATAATGGTATCCTGCTTGGCTAAATGTGACCAAGTTTCTTCACGACACACACACTGCCACTTTTATGGCCCTGATAAAGCTTCGTAAAAGTAATTTGTCATTAAGCAAGTTTTTCAAAGGGTTTTATGTCCTTTTTTGGTTTTGCTTTAGGGCAGCTGAAATCCATGCCAAGGATCAAATCTCTACACAGGGGATGAGTATCAAGTGATATCTTCACAAATGTGGCTTCATACATCTGTATCTTGATCCATCAGGCAGGAAAAAGAGATTTATTTTCCTAAAAACTATGAAGTATTTGTTTCATTATTACACAAGTACTGTGCATTTTCTTTACTGAATTGTAACAACTCAAAACACATACATTATGGTTAAGAAAAGGAAATAACCTGAGCAGCTGATTTAGATTAATATACCTCAGCATTTTAAATTAAATACAGTCTTATACAAACACAAATGTATTCACGTTAAATACATTGGCACACATACACTTACACCCCCCAGAATCAAGGGAGTTTTTGTTTTAAGGAACTAAATTTTCCAAATTTTAAACATAACATATAAAAGGTGAAATGTGGGAAAAATGTTAAAGATAAAATTCAACAACAGCAGCTATTTTAAAGAAGCTGAAGCTAAAGCCACTTTCTTACCTGAAGACCGGAAAAGTTTAGTTCAAGTGAAAACAGGAACCTTCACAAGATGAAGGCTAAGAAATATCTATGCATTCATCTTGTGTTTTGCTTACTATTAAATGGGAGTTCCCAAAGTTCTGCAAGGCTGTTAACAGACATTAGATTCTCTGGTATGTGTGAATGTAAACTCAGATACAAATAACAATTCACTACTGTTTGTACTTAAAGAGGTAGGTGAAAGGTGCATAACAGGTGAGAAGTGCATGTACAGGGAGACCATGGTCTAACAAAGTACATGAGCTCATACCTACATACTATAGAAAAAAAATATTAAAATCAATAGCCTTCTTGCTAGAAAGCTATGGAGTCATTAGTTTCGATTTTTGTTTCTTACTTAAAAAAATGTAAGATTTTGCTTTAAAAGAGAAGGAAACCTATGCTAAGTAAATTATAGAAAGCAACTGGTTTATTACTACTTGTATTATTTCTTCATATAATTTTACCACAATACAACCTCACCCAGTGGTGTCTATCTACTTATTTCCTACAGGGCCTTTAGCCTTCTAGAATCTGTTGCAAAGGCCCTTCCAAATGAATGAAATTTAATGACCTGTCCTCTGGTCCAGACCACTAGTCTGAGAATTTGACAGTCAGAGCTGTGACAGAATTCGTTAGCACTTCAAATACTACTATTCCCCTTCTTCAGTCTTTGATCGATACATTAAATGATCACAACATCAAGCCACACTTCCTCCATTCCCTGGACAAGCCACAAATCACATGAGAGTCAGGGAAGGACGAAGAATACTTCTGTGGTCTGAAAGACCCAAGCTCTACATTTGCCATGGCCTATTTGGCCAGGACTGTTGAAGTCACAAACTAGACCTGTTTTTGTTCTCTGTCTGCAAAATATTTCTAGTGCTACTTCTAGTACTCAAGCACTAAAAACTTTAAAAAGGAAAAAAATACCACCCCACTTAATTCAAGACTTCAGCAATACACAGCAGCTGAAGTGTGAGCAAAACATTGAACAAGCAAGGTACAAAAAAATAACTAAGCATCATCCATTTGGGCCACTGACTCAGACTGCGGTCCACCAGAAAATGGTGTACGTGGTCACGTAATTACACACCGCTCCGATAAAGCAGAATTAATGTTTGACAGGACACCTTTTATCTACATATGTCTCATTTTATATGTAAAGTTAAATATAAAACACACACCACCACCCCGACGTAACTGCACTTCGCTTTGCACTGTCCAAAATAAACGCATTACACAGGCACACGTGCCTGTGCCATATCTGAATTCAGAAAAGAACAGCTCTGCATTGTTACATAACAAATCTGCCCTGCTTTTGATTGTGCCAACCTAGGCCATTCGAATAGTGGCTTGCAACCTAATATTTGGCACCCAAACATACTTATGCACCCCAGCAAACAAGTCAGGACTTGATATTTCTGTGCACAGCCTAGATCCGGCACGATAGGAACCATGAGTGCCTCTCAAGCACGCATGCCAGCTAAAAGCCAGAAATACCAGGAAACAGAAAATCAGAAGCACAAATCACCCTCCTTCCTGCGTTCATGCACTTTTAAGTTTTCTTTAACTGAACCTTTACTTGAAAATAAATTTGTTGGATAGTACAAGATTCCTAGGCTAGTTCATTTCAAAGATGCTATGGGAAGAAGTGTCAGCTGTTAGGAATCACACTGTATTAGTTTTCAAACATACATTCCCCAGAGGAGGCAAAATAACTTCTGTTTATCTTTACACACCTGCTTCTTACTGTAATGAAGTTTTAGGAGTCTTTAAAAATGTTAAATAGCTTACAATAAACCAACAGTGTATTATCTCATAATAAATAAAAATGCAATAATTTAAGCAGCAACATAATTATCTTCTATACTAGAGCCTTATTAAAGCTCTAAAGAAAACAGGGAAAAATTATTAGGAAAATATAACCAAACTCATGTATTGTCTAAAAATTACAATTTCTTCTGTGCAAAAGCATCTTCACAGGGACTCATAAGGAAGTAGAATGGTTACATTGGAAAGGTAAACCAGTTCATTCACTGTTCATAGTTTATGTTTAGGAGACAAGGTTTGATTCTCTGTTGCTGATTCCTCTTCAAATTTAGTTATATTACAAAAATCACAACATTTTTGAGTAGTTTCCTGTGGCTTCTGACTGGCAACAACCACAAGGTCCACATTTGTCTGTGGTGCTCATATAGAACACAAGCAATGCAGGCTTATACCTGCCTGAGGACCAGTAAGGTGGCAAAGAAATATGAAAAAGGAAATACAAGCCATCCATATTAAACTTCAAATCCATCAGACATGTTGGTCACATTATTCACCAGATTTTTGTGCTGTCAGGATGAGAAACCACAAGATTTATATATAATATACATTAATGCTTCTAATATTAGCAAAATACACTATACTGAAAAAGCCTTGTGTTAGACTATAATAAAAAAAAAAAAAAAAAAAAAAAAAAAAAAAAAAAAAAAAAAAAGAAATCACACTCCTGGCATAAATTTGAGAAGGCTTTGTTTTTGCAGCTCTGAATCTAACAATCTAAGCACTGCATTCATTTTTAGGAAGCTTTCTTGTTTTTCCTCTCAGCATTTAGGTGACAAAATACATTAATATATCTAGATATTAGAGTAATGAGCATCATCTACCCCAACAACTGTTAAAGACAGTTCTCTTTTGTAACAACAGTTTTCATTCTTAAGCCTAAGGTCACCTAAAGACTTGGTCATAACATACTCTATAAATTTATACAGATGTAAACACTATTTCTCAATATAAAGATAGCATGTTCAGTTTTAACCAAATCAGACAAAACTTCTGTACTTAATTTACTTCCTGATTAAGTTCCCCTTTAATTTAAAACTACAAGTTTTTATCAGTTATGACTATACGTTTTAAGAAGCTTATTTTTAACTCAAAACCATACAGCTGTAAAAGCAAGAAGTACTTAGTGTACTTAAAACCTCATTAGATTGATCTGTATTATACTTAACCACTGAAATGGAAAACTAAGAATATTAATATGGCAGCTTTGACATTACAACAATTGATGCAAATTCTAGGGTCTAACCTGATAATTCCTGCACGCTTCCCCCAGTGAAAGAGCAGAACTATTGTCATATTATAAGCATATGTGCAGTTTAACCTTACTTCATTTTTGTAACAGGGAATTGTGACAAAGAACTGGAATTCATTTTCTAAAATAATACATCTTATGTGTCAATAAAAAGAAACAAGAGAAGTCGCAAGAATTAATGAGGTTGATTATAAGTCAGAGACCTCAAAAGGATATTATCAACTCTAAAGCAAGTCAAATGTCAAACTCGGGTTAAAAGTCACTTCAAGTACTGCATTATTCTTCCACACTTTGGGTCAAACCCCTCTAGATTCATGCCTTCTTATAATTTTTCCCATCTCGATATATTCAAAACACTTATCAAAAGAAAAATCAAGTAGGCAGCTCAAACTAAGGCACCTTTGCAGCCACATAAGAAAATAAACACCTATATGCATGTGAAGCCTCTCTGGGCTAAAAGAACAACTTGTGTACAAAGCTGCCCGCGTGGTTAAACACTGATCACATCCAGTGGGTAAACAGTGCTCTTGTATCAACAGAACAGAATGCCTCACAGCTACCTGCCATACAAGCAATATTTTAGCATTTCACATCAGCAATATACTTAGCCTCAAACACTCCTGAGATAAAGAAGTATTGACTAATATTTTGTAAAATAGGGGTGGTAATACCTAAAAGTCTGTAGCAGAAGAATGAAGTGAAACCATAGTGCTTTCTTATCCGTTCTAATCAAAGTCTAGAAGAAATAGGGAATATTGGCTAAAGGGAGGAAATCAAAATCTATACTAGCAAACACTGTATACAATGGACATTACAAACTGAACAAAAAGGAAGAAGTTTTCTTTCGTCAATCTGTTTCTACAAAACTTTAACCCAGCATTACTTTCATAGTGAACCCATGAAAACCAAACTGAACCCGTGAAAGAACTTAAGAGCTTGAACAAGATCCATCATTAATTCGTTAGCTGATGCAAGCACTGACTGTAAGGTTTGGTTTTGA
>JAVJGJ010000014.1:107756342-107771018 GCA_035590215.1 Microhierax caerulescens | reverse complement strand
AGGAAAGAAGAAAAATCTATCATTTTACCTCCTTTCAAAGATTTTTTTCCCCTTTGGTTGCACATGGCAATAAAGGTTTCAAACGTCGTATTTGGAAACTACTTGGAATTAAAAGATGCCTCTGTGGAATTGCTATATTAAATGGATCCTAAAGTTTCTCATGATTTAAAAGAAGGACAAGAATTAGGTACTTGAAAGACCTGAAAAAGTGGAAAATAAATAGGCTCTTAAGCCTCCCAGAAATAAACCCCTCTAGATTAAGGACTCCAAGAACTAAGCATTACAACTCCTTTAACATTAAACATGACTATTAGCCCACTACAGTAAATAAAACAATTTTGCTTCTATAAAGACATTTGTTAACAGCTGGTATAAGCCCACATAGAAGCTTTATTACACTTTAAATGATGCAAGTAATGGTTCTCTAAAACCTCCCTCCTTGTCTTTTATGAAGTTCAGCGGGTTACAGATTAAAAGTCATATTTACTCAAAGTCACATACAACGAAGCCCCATTCTGCTTGTGTTGTCTGGAGCTCTTTGCAAGATGAAGAATAATGACAAGAAACAAACTTGAAATTTCTCCACCAATGCTAGATTTCACTTCACTGCTACATACATCATTACACTCAATTCCATCTTTGAGGTCAACATGTCAAAAAAGTATTAGATAAATTTGTTTATTTGCTTCAGAAGTCACTTGCAACACAGGAAACAGGAGTGCCATGGGGAACAAACGAAAAACAGAGACACTAAAAAAACCCACTGTTTGACACTTGTTCTTTGCGCATTTATTTTTTTCCCCTGTTAATTTTCACAATTTTCCTGAAGATACAGCCATTTGGAACTAACGTTTGTCTGTCTTGTTTCTGAAGCAATTATGTCCATTATTCCCTTTATACTTGTTTATAGTACATTATGTGTATCTGATATTTGGGCTAAGAAACAGGTGCTATTTCTATTACTTATAAATAATTTTTTATTTCCTTTAATAAAGTTTTTACTGAAATTAGACTGAAATCACTTGCACATTTTCACCTGCTTTACATCTGCCTGATGGACTGGGCTTTGTCTGCCACTTTCTGACACCAAGATTATTCTTTGTAGGTACACACAACTTTATGAAAACAAAAGCCTTAGTAGCACCAACAACTCATCAACTTATAAATAAGTGGACTTAAGGTGCAATATGAACTTTTCAGCTGTTTGAATGATGTTTTTCTGCAAGTCACCTATGGCACGTTGAATATACCATTTGGAAGTATATCCCCCCCAAAATGCTGTATTTGAGATTACAACAGCAGGATAGCACACTCGTATTACACCCCTTTGTTCAGCTGCTAGATACCTGCTGTGTCACTGTTTTTCACTTCAGGAGCAGTAACTTTAGCCAAAGCTGATGTCCAGTTCCACTGTGGAAGATCACTGCACATCACAACACATTCTGAAAAAACTGTACTTCTTATCCTTTCATTATCAAGACTACAAAATATGCCTTAAGGAAGAGATAACTATTCAACACCCCCACCCAAAAAAAAAAAAAAGTGACATTGAAGTATCTCTTAAAGTTCATGATGTATATACTATCAGGGTAAGCTAGTAAACTCAAAGTTACAGGATAGCAGCATTCTTAAAATAAATAAATGCAACTACATTGCATATCTCTCCAGTGAACTCTGATACATAAGAACATAGCATATGTTCTATAACTGCTATCTTCCAATATAGCTCCATACATTAAGCTATTGAAGTAATGGGGAGGGTATCTCCCTTTCATCCAAGGCCTCTAAGCTTGTTTTGTATCTTCAGTGTTTACTGAAAACAAGGATATGCCATCAGGATAAAATAATTAAAGTGGGTTTTATCTCTGAAATTATATATAAAAAAGCCAACCAATCATAAGATGCTCCAATAAAGCTAGAAAAAGAAGAATCCTACCATAGGGCCTTGACTGCTGAAGAACAAAACATTTTTCTTAAAAAGTATTTGCCCTTCTTTTTCATTCCAGTCATTTACCATTCTCTCTCCCTGCATCTTCCTCCTCGCTTATCACTTTTATACAACAGTTGCTCAACTAGTAAAAAAATCACTCCCTTTGTGAAGTGCGTAACTCAAATGGGAAACACAAGAATTATTCAGTAACATCACAGGCTAAAGTGCAGGGGGTTGTTTTACTATCCATTCCCACATTGTAGCAAAATTTTGCTGTGGAAGAATTAACAGATAAAAGAACTGTTGGCTACCTGGTAATTGAATATACATGCAATCTCAAACTACCTTTTATGTTTAACACCCTATGCTCCACACTTGAAAAGGATTTGCAGAAATATGGTGGGAAGACGCTATGGAGATAGACAATGCTACAAGAAAGCGTGGATAAGTAAGTAGAAGAAATAGCAATTCATATTCTGAAGATCAGAGTGCAGAAGGTATGAGTGCTCCCTGAACCTCTTTGAAGTCAGTGGCATTCGAGCAATCTTCTGTTCAGTGGTCCAGTAGACAAACCAGCAGAGTAATAGTCCCATAAAAGGAGGAGTGGAAATCTCTATATTTTAGTGATAAATAAAAATTACAAGAACAACAACAGAAACAACTGAGGAGATGATCTCAAATATTCGAGGAATTTCTTGAGGAATAACTTCCCCACCATGACAGCCACTGTTCCTTTGATAACCTTGACAATGCTCAGGTGTCTAAAATGGTCCTTCCTCTTCATCCGCTAGATCTCTTGAGCATCCTTCTGTCTTGTCACGAATTTAAATGTAAGAAGTCTCTGATTTTTATAACCTAGAAGTACAGTACTGTGCCATCTCCAACTGGGCTTGCTGACTATAATTTCAGGATTGGACTCTAGAAA
Source organism: Microhierax caerulescens (assembly GCA_035590215.1). Lineage (NCBI taxonomy): Eukaryota > Metazoa > Chordata > Aves > Falconiformes > Falconidae > Microhierax > Microhierax caerulescens. Next base: position 107,768,163 of record JAVJGJ010000014.1, on the reverse strand, counting down.
AAAAATCCTAACCTTAGATAGGCTGCCAGTCAGTAATAATAAGATTCACTGTGTAACAGGAATGAAATTAAGACATCTCTAAAAAGATACTTGTTTCAGTATGAATTTGCTAGTTTTAGACCTCAAAAAACATTACATATTTTCTAGCTCATAAGCATCCAGTTACTCTAAAGCCAAAGCCACTTCAATTCCGTAAAGTAGTTTCATTTCTTGAAACACTCCAGGAAAAGACAAATACTGGTGAATTACAGCTTTGTAACTTACTAAGCTTGCTACTGACCCTAGCACACACACTTGAGCAGTTGGTACTAATGAGTGGGTTTATCACCAAAAAAGATTATGCCCTTCCAATTCCTGTGACATCTGCCCTATCAGTTCTGAAAACAACATTCCCAGTACCTAGATCCATGATCACACAAGTAGCTGTGCATGTTATTGCTCAGGCAAATGCGTTATGAATGCTCAGATGATGAACTATGCTAAACCCGGGTGTCAGAGGTGATGAAACTGATAATCCATCAGTAATTTTCTACCCACCACAACAGCTTTGACCCATTGAACTAAATGAATGTATTTAATCACCGACTAGTCAACAGATCAGAAAATGCCACAGGGTAAAGAGTGTGTCTTGACGAAGAGGAGACAGACACTACCTAAACCACTGTCACAAACATAAAAGTGTATCTTATCTCGGCATCTCACCCACAGAGACAGATTCAACCTGAAATCATATTATACAGCAAAAAAAGTTTATTTATGACAAAGTACAAAACTTCTTTTGTAAGATTTTCTTTAAGAGAATAATTTTGGTAATACATCTCAGACTGTTTTAACTTGTAAACAGGTTAAAAACAAAAAAAAAAAACCCTCCAATCACTTCTGATGAAACATAGCCCAAATAACACAAGACAAGCAAAGGGTGCTGCTTTTGTAGCAGGTTTTTCAGCACTTTCTCAATGATACATTCTAGCTCTGGTCTGACTGCTGTCAGATTCATGACTAAGAAGAATGGCAGGCCAAATCTTGCACCCCTCACAGAACTCAAACTTTTCCTGGCATATAAAAAGCTGATGACATAGAAAATGGTACTTTCCCCAGGTGTTCCTATGGCAAAACAACATGCCTCCCCAGCACTGGGTTATTAATGTCTCATTTTCCTGATGTTCTGTGTTGGCAGCCATGACAGAAAGCTTTGAACTTCTTAATTCACACTTGTTTAATCCTGTCTCCACACAGCACATCACAGCCTGTGGGGCTGGGAAGATGGATGAGTGAAACCAAGGCCACGAGGGGGTCAGGGTCATGGTGTCACTGGATCTCAATAACTCCATCACTCACTGTAGCAGGCACTTCAGAGGTCACCTCAGCTGATGAGTTTGAGATAGGCAAAGGAAAAAGGCCTGGCACAAGTGTACACATATTCCCAACAGTTGATAGTACATATGGAAACAAGTACAGATCCCTACGTACACTGCTCCTTGAGTTCCTAGGGTTGCTTTTAGTCTAAATGGGGGGGAGGGGTGGGGGTGGGGAAGAAGGGGTTTCTCACAAATATCTGATTGGCATCATGGCTGAAGCACAGAGGCTAAAGAGAAGACTGCTAAAAGTCAGAAAAAAATTATCAGTATAATATTTCTTCTGTAACAATTTGCATATGTATTGGACTAATGGAAAGGGAGCAAAAAGTACATGATGTCATAGACTGGCTCTATTATACAGTGAGAGTGGATGGAAATGCACACATTTCCTACCAGTTGTATTGTCCACACTATGTGCCTAACAAAGAAGTTTCTTTGAAGCACAGAGAGCAACAGACAAAACTGAAATTCCTACACCATCCATTATTTAGGACTTTTAATATGCATCAATGATAGAGCCTACTTCTTAAAAGATAAGTATTTCCCATGTATATGTATTTCACACACACACATATAGATAATATATATAAAAATATGATAGTTAAATAGCTGTATACTGTACAGTTCCTAAAGATATTGCCAATACTTCATTACAATTTAAGAGTTCATATTCACGTAAGTTTAGTAAATAAATGTATTATTGATACATTTCACACTGATCCTGTTTGCTCACCAGTTCTGTATGTCACCAATAGGAACCTTGATGACAAGCTGATACAATATGGTTCCTTTCTCATAGCTTTTAACTTCTACTTTTTACATCCATTCCTCATAATAAACCACTCTGCAAAAGTTAAATTATTTCCAAGAGCTGAAAGTTAGAATTGTTAAACTATCTTTAAGCACATCTGTAGCATTGGAATAAAACAACTGTGAGAGGGGTTTGATACAACAGAGAACAAGTTCTCATTTGTTCAGTGTGCAGGTGTATAATGAGAAAAGTGACATATAAATCCAGATCTGCACACATGCACAGTGTATTTATGATAACCAGTCACAATATTTTGATGAATGGCAAAATTAGCAAGCAAATTATATAAAGAATAGTAAAAGACAGGCTTTTTATTCTAGCAAATGAAAACAAAGCCTTACAATCTGACCAAGTTATTTGATAAGAAAATCCAGATTAAAAAAATCCCGGGCTCTGTCCCAAACTCCCCATTTCCGATTGCACAAGAAATTTAAAATCATAGGTTTCAGTGGAGATACTATTTAGACTAATGACACTGGTAGGGAAAGAAGCAATTCTAAACAATTTGCAAATCAAATTGTACCACCACCTTCTGCTCTTTTTGTTGGGTTTGCTTTTTGCATGGGGGAGGTGGGGTTGGGTGGTGGTGATGGTGTTTGGTGGTTTGCGTTTCTTTTGTTTGGTCAATTTGCTTTTTGGTTTTGTTTTTGTTTGGGGGTTTTGTTTGTTTTTTTAAAAAAACATGTCAATTTCTTAAAACAAAAAGCTTTCCTTTGTCTCTAAGTTCTGCAATTTCTACCTTCTGAAAAGTTTCTTTATATTAGGTGCTGCCAGGACATGGGGTGTTTCCAAGATATGTCTATCTTTCAATAGACAGATAGAATCAAGGTTTACATAATGCATGTAAGACCTATTTATTCCCAAATTTACAGGAACAAATACCTTTCAGAATCAGATGCTGCTCAAATGGGAACATAATCTGAACAAAAGCATGAAGAAAGTCACCTGGTTTCTATAGTAGGCAGAGACGGGTAAACAAAATAAAGAATATCCTTCATATTCTTAAGATATACTACCAATCAAAATATTTGGCTTTTGTTCTTGGTTCTGCAATCAACGTGATACATGACTTTGAACAGATGGCTCTGAAACTAAAGAAAACATGACTGATGTACAATATTGCCACCATTGACTTTTAGCCACGATGTCTAAGAGTGGAATTTACAGGGTTGCATCAGGTAATTTAATGCTTCCACAGTACAATAAGAATTGTATATATGCTAATTAAATGAACAGGGGCTCCAACATATGTGTCTTTAGCACTTAAAATGGCTTAAATCATGTTTCCCAGATGAATGTCCAAACTGCAGGCTACTTATTTCCCCTCCAACAATCCAAAGAGTGAACATAATTTAATCAACCCAGGAATTAGACTGCTTGAGGAAGGCAGGATTTCTACTTGCAGATCCTAAACTTGAAATATAAAAGAAATGCATAAAAATGAGAAGACAGAGTTAGAAACAACGTGGATAGAACACAAAATCAAATTCATTAAAAAAAATATTTCAAGTTAAATTTCATTGCCATTTCCTCTTTAGTAATGAAGATGCTTTTCTAGAAAGGCTCATTTAACATTCCAGTTTGCATCAGTAACTTCTAATTTATACCCAAACTGTGCTTTCACACAGGCTTTGTTACCAATTTAAAACCATTATAAATCAAGAAAAAAAGTGAGGTGCAGAGAAAGAAAGAAAGAAAACTCCTCTTATGAACACATCTTTACTGCAAGATTGCCTGTATGAAAGAAATACCTCAGTGACTAAGGTGACAGTGTTTCACCCATACCAGACATTTTCAACTACTATGGGCTTTCCACTGCCCATGCCTTCTGCACATTCTAACCAAGGAAAACAATTGTACTTCCCCAGAATCCACGAGGAAAATGAGCCACTTAAAGTGTTTAAGCTCACATGCTCTCCTCAACAGCGTCTGTCTCTCTCACTAGCCAAGACAGACCACTGTGCCTGATGAACCGACTGGTGTAACCTAGCGGGGCGTTATGCCACTACCTCCCATGTGAAAAAGGAAAGATATTCTGAAAACTGAGGTCACAGTCCCAACTTTCAAACCCAAGAAATAATAAAAAGGTATCGCTCTCAGAATCGCTGTGTAACCGTATTGCAACAAAATGTCTCTTCATACTAACAGATGATAATCTGCATATTACAAGGGCTATATGTGCATGTAAAACCTATGAAGAATTTCTCTTCAGGACAGTAATTTCTTTCTTTCATCATCATTAATTTCTTTCTTCCTTATAAAATAAAAATGAAGAAAGTTGATATAAACTACCTCAAAAGTGCTCTTCTGGACAAAACACAGGAATTCTTATATTCTAACCACACCTAAAGTTCCATTTAATATCTGTCTGCTCAAATACAAAGTGATCATCCTATTGTCCGTAAGGTTTAGGAGTTTACAATACTGTCAGTCACCAAGTGCAGTACATATAGCACCGAATAATTAATTTAAAAGGTTGAAGTCAGAGGGTTGCAATGAATTCTTGTTGAATGAATGTTGGTTTTGCACACCTACATTCTCCTAAATTATACTAGAGTGTGTGCACATACACAGCAGATAGGGAACTTTTAGCATCCGTTATGATCTAGAAAAATAATTCAAAAAATAATTCAAAGGATTAACCAACGTAAATTCTTCTGCCAGATTGCTGCTGATCTTAACTGCTTAAATGGGCGATATTTTTCCTCAGATTCCCTTGTAGGGGTTGGTGGGTTTAGATTGTAACTGAAGCAGAGTGAGAGCCAGTGAAAGTGTTTCCTTCCCACAAGCAACATTCACAGGGCTCAGCCTTGCTGGCTTGGTATGCTGTTCATACTAACAGAAACTTGTCTCTGTCCCATTCGTTTCATCAAATGATTTTGCATAAGGGGTGGGCAAGAGGCAGGCTGAAGTCCAGAACACCCACCAATCACCCCAATAATTAGTTAATTACCATAGTAATGAAATTCATTAGAATTGAGATCATGCAACATTTGCAAAGAACAGTCTGAAGTACCACTTCAAATGAGCACATTTTTTTAAGCCTGACATCACTGAATAGTACAACATGTCTGAAACATATGCCAACAATATAGCTAATATTTCAATTAACATTCCAATAATGCTTATAGGCTCCTAAGCAAAGGGAACAGAGTTGTAAAACCATAGTGTTATCTTGTTCTCCTTGATTTCCCAGAAGGACTAAAAATCAGAGAAATTTTAACCAGAAAAAAAATCAGTACACAATGACACACACACTAACAGATCAGCCAATAGCTGATTTCTTTCAAAGTTCCTGTGAAGTCATCAGTAGTTCCTTATCTGTCAACATTTTATCAGATCGAGCATTCAAGATACATAAACAGCAGGATTTGATTTAAAAATATAAAATAAAAATCAAAGGAAAGGGGAAAAGGGAAGCTGATAAAAATCAAATGAGAAAACATACAAGAATTTTTTAGAAGCAGAATCAGATCGAGCGCACTGCAAATAGCTTCTAAAAATGTAACAACTAAAGTTCTTTTTTAGGTGGGGAAAAAGGCAAGATACTGTACAGAAGAATTCAGGGAATAAATCAGAGATCCTACAAAAAGCTTCTCTAACCATTTCTGGATGTGAGAAACTATTTCTCCTACCAGAACACTGATGATCCGAGACTGCAAGACAGCACATTGCAAAGCCATACTAACTTGTTCTGAAGGAATTAATTCACATAGTGGAACCAGCTTTCAGCTGTTAAGGAAAATTTTCCCTGGGCTGGTGTACCCTTCTCAGCATACATAACCATCTGAGCTTAAGCGCTCACAACCAACACTCTTCTGGCACCCAAGTCTGCTTGTTTTGTGCAAACCTGCTTATCTCTCTCTAGAGAGGTTTAGAGGTGCTGTGAACACCTACCAAACCAAAAACCAACCAACCAACCAAAAAAAACCACATCTTATAAGATGACCACAGTATGAAAAAGAGTGAGAAAAAGAAAACTGAGAGTAAGAACAAGGTCTGGAGAAACCTACAGGAACTGTACAGCTTGATATTATGACTGAAATAATGTCATATATATACCTTTGGATCTATCCTCAGTATAATAGTTCTTAAATGTGAGGAGCCATTAGCATTTTTAGCCTTGAACTGAATGTTTAAATCTGCATGTCCAGGTGGAGATCAAAGGATTGAAATGAAGATGTGACAAGTGCAGTCACCTGTTGAAATCCTAGTGGGTGACGATGGGAAATAATGGTTTTATCCATGTTGAAGGCATCAATGCTGAAGCACAGTCTTAAACAGTTTGTGAGAAATGAGTTAATGACAGGAGATAACAGTTTAGTTTATCCTGATAAAGAGCATCTCCATCATAAAAATTCTAGTTCATTCTGGCTAGTGGTACAAAAATCACACCCTCTCAAATATCAGTGTTTCAAGTGAATCCAGAAGCAGTAGAAACACATACTCAGCTAAAAGCTAAACCACTAAAGTAAATAATCAGAACTACTTTTTTGGCTCAAAAATAAATTTTGCAATGAGACATCAGTCAGGTCTTGATTCATCTGATATGGGTTCACTCACTGGTATTTATTAACCTCTAATTTCTAATAGTGACTGTAAGAATTAAGTTATGTCCTATACAGAAATGCGGTATATTAGGTAATGGTTTTAAACAATAATATTCCCAATGGTTTTATTCCAATCCACAGAAATTGCTTATTGCAAGCTTCAGAAGTACAGAGAAAGTTTGAAGTGTTCGCCCTTATCTTAGGAAATCTCTCTTTTCCCTAATTATATAATTAGATATATTTTTATTTATTTTCTTCTATGAGGGGAACTTTATTTTCATTGTGTGTTGTGACAATAGCTGCAGGTCATTATATTTTTTTATAGGGAGACAGAGTAAAAAAAGGTACGATGCATTTAAATGTCCTGATATGGCTCATCCACAGGACTACAGTCTCCAGCATTTCAATTTCTACAGTAATTACATCTGTCTTGATGAAAGCAAAAGACTGCCAGCTCAGACAGGAAGCTTTTCACACTCTGTTTAGAAGGATGAGGGTGAGAGGGGTGTAAGTAAATGAACAGGATGTACTCTCTACATGTGAAAGAAACCCCAAAGCAAATCAGACTTTCAAATTACCTGAAATAGAATTTATAACAATTTTCATATTTAAGTTATGTTGAACAGAAAGTAGATGAAAAAAAATCATCGACCTATTTTACAGTCATGTACTTTGTGCTTATTTTTTTAATCTTATTTTACAGGTGGTCTTTAACTGCAAATATATCAAGTGAAATTGTTAATTCCATTATGAACACATTGCAGCCTTTTGCACATGCTCCAGCAAGTAGTCATTAGTATTACGATACAGAGATGAATGCATAATATATAGTTTATACCTCTCAGCCTTTATTCACTGGTTATTAAAACATACCCGGTTTATTCCTCAAATTACTGTTTCTCATGTTTAAAGTCTGGCTTGTGCTTGCTTTGGACATAGACACACCTATGACTCTTCACATTAAACTCAGTGTACTACCATAACCTCTCTTGTTACAGATAAAAACATAATTCAGTTTTGGATCTAACATAAACAGAATCATTATGTTTGGAGAGTGTTCCAAAGCCTGCTATTCAAGCAATCTGTGACATATAAATAATGCAAGACCTCTTCTTTCTCCAAATGACTTCAGTTCAAGCACAGACTCAGAAAGATGGAAGCCCAAATTTATACTGCCATTACAAAATTCAATCTATTTTTGGTTCTCCAATTGAATTATGACTCAGTCTTCCACTGTTTTCTATTAGCACCAACCCACATACTCCTACCCTTTGCCAATCCATGCAGAAAAGAATCTTATTTGTGAATATTCCTCAGCTTTATTCTTATACTAAAATGGCAGCAAATGCCAGCTAATCTGAAAAGCCTCAGGTTTTCTTTTAAAGGAAAGTAAGGTAGAAAATTGGTCTTTTTTTCCCCTCCCTTGACCCCTGACCTTTGAACCACAATCTTCTTGCCACTAAAGCATTCAACACCTCATTTAATCTCTCCTCGCTGCACTGGCACAGCACTGGAAAAGAAAAAGGGAAAAAAATAATCTGGGGACTTCATCAATTTTTCATGAATTTTCATTTAGGCCAAAGCCCCCTCTTACAGTGGTCGATAGATCAAGCTGCTGTCACATATTTAACACCTGGGGCTACAGCTGCTATCTCCAGGGGCTGCCGCTGACTCCGGCTAGATCAGAGGCAGCCCGAGCCCGTGCAGGGACCATCATGCTCTCTCTTGCTTACATGTGGCACCCCAGTGCTTGCAACTGAAATCTGAGCTACAGTCGCTACTGCAAATGTGTCTCCTGATATTCCCAAGGGAAAACTCCGCCACATAGGTTCAATCGTGTCATTTCATACGTTGTGGAAAAAAAACCCAACATCGTTTTATTCTAAAACTTCTGGCTTTCAAATATGAAAGGAGTTTCATGCAAGACCAAACTATTTTGAGCCTACTTCCCTTTCTAAAATCCTCCAAAGAAAACCTGAGCATCAACGTATTTCTAATAATGCCAACCCTTGTTCAGTTTCAATACAAGAATTCTAATGCACAAGATCAAAAGAAAGACATTTCACTCTTTTGAATACAATTCTTTGTAGCTGTGTTATGACTAGAACATTTGCCTGTAATGATTTAACCGTATAATGTACAAAAACTACATCAGAATTTGCCACATATGCAGTGGAAGAATGTTTTTGCTGCTAGCATTACCATTGTTTTTTCCTTCTGAGGAAACTCTTACTGGAAAAAGTAAACCAGACAAAGCACACCATGGATTAATGCATTAAAAAAGGATGGAATAGAATAGGTCATATCAATCCTAAACTGTGCCTTCAAATACAAACTCCTATTTCTTCCTAAAAGTCTGACAGAATAAAGACTTTCTAAATTAAAGGCAAAAAAAATTCTAAAAGCACATTCTGTATGTTAATGATGATTTTTAAGTAACTTGCCACATCACAGTTCTTTGCAGTTTCACTGGCACAGAGTTTTTCTGAGGACGTACATCAGCACAGAGGTATCTGCCCTTGATTGTATGCATGTCTGAATGGGCATGGATTTAAAAGGGTACTTAAATGCTTTGGATAGGCTGGCACCTAAATTCTGCATGTTTTGGAAACGTGTCAACTGCTACCCCATCAAAAAGAGCTTAGGGCCTTCAGCAACTTGCAAAAAAAATCACTCCAAAAAACCAAGGGGTAAAACGACTGCGTTCAAGATGGGCCACACTACGCTCCGAGTCACTGTATGCCCCAGCTGAATTTCACTTAAGAGTGTTTCTTCTATCTTTACACATAAATGTGGATACATCAGAAGATTTTCAATCCCACTGCTTTTGTGGCAGGTGCCATGGAGGAGTGGAAATTAAAAAAGAAAAAAAAAAAAAGAAATAGAAGAGGATAAACCACAATTAACACTGCTTATCATCCAAATGCATAAGTATGAACACTCTTAACTACGTAAAACTAATAAATATTTCTTCATAAATCATTCAAGAGTTGCAAGTACATATTATTGGTGACTGACAATTTAATAAGCAAAGCAAAACAATTTCTGATTCTTCCACTAAAACAGCAGACTCAAGCATTTTGAGCCTGTAAAAAGCAGCAGTCTGCCTAATGGCACAATTTGAGGCCACCTACAGTCAGATCACAATCCAGACCCCTGTTGTCAGCAAAGGACAACCGTCCTCTTTTCTGGTGATGAAAACAGCTTGGTTTAGTGTGGAAAGGGCAGTTTTCAACACCATTACAGAGAGCACAAGTAAGACCCGATGGCACGCAGCTGGTCCTTGTAGCCCCTGGACAGGGCTGCAGTATCAGGCAACAGCCGTTTTCAGCAGCAGTTGAGAACAGGTGAATGAGGACGCGGTGCTGACAACAGCCTGTCAGCAGCAACTCATTTCCCCAGCGTGCAAATGGGCCACTACAGACCTGCCGGTCTTCTTCAGCCCAGAAACGCTGACATTTGAAAACCAGTTAAAAGTCTTAAAATAATTCTCTGAAAGTCACTTGAAAACTTGATTTATAAGCAAAAATCGTATTTTAAAGGGTATCAAAACCAAGGGAAACCAGGTAGTTTTGCTATCATCCTCCAAAGGATGCCTTTTGATACATGTCAAGTACCACCATGTGCTTTCAAAGCTAGCAAGCACAAAACCAGCAGAATCTCTAGAATTAAATAAACAAGCAATGTACATACTATTTACTTTTTTTTTTTCTTTGATGAAGATCATCCTGTAATTGCAGCCATGGTATGACTCAAAGAAAGACAACGCACTGCTGAAGTGGAATAGGAGTGCCTGCTTTAGACTGCTAAACCATTTAACTGGGGAATTCAGTCAGTCAAATTTCAAAGCTATGAAAATGGCTAAATAATCTGGTGTCAGGTGCATGTTGCTATTGCAAAAACTTTGGCTATGGTTTCAGGTGTCAGTTTCATATTCTATGATCCTGCTCTAAAACACCTCTCACAATGAAACGCAGGTTTATTATTTTTAAAGTCTTGTACTATCTCACATACAGTTCATGCATGACCTGCCACCAGCTACAATGGTTAAAACAGTAACTCCAGAGATTGGGGATATTGTAACAAGAGTCTCTCAACAGTCAGTGAAGTAGAGATCAGTGAAAACTGACAAAATCTAGAGCCCTTTTAAACTTTAAAGTGACTGATTATTTTGATTTGATGACTCAAGGTATAACTTGAACAATCTTTGAACTTCCAACAGCAGACGTCTGAATCTCAACAGGATTGAAATAAAGATTTCAAAGTGTTTATGCCTCTCTTTTAGGATTTCTCAACAAGACAGTTTAAAAACCACATATACAGAAATAATCCAGTAAATTTGTCTAGTCATACTCACCCAGATTTCAGCCCTCCTTAAACCGATGGTCCTCTTAATTCCTAAATACCTACCAAAACTAAATAGCATTCTGCAATTCCTTTATTGGCAAATACACATTTATCCCTGCCTTGAATATTTACCAAAACTGTTTTCTTTTTCTTCCTTTTTTTTTAAAAAAAAAAACCAAACCCAAAACACCCAAACAGAAAACAAAACCAAAACCCAGTTCTGAATCTAGGTTACGACAAGTGAAAGGTAGTGAACAAGCCTGTGCTACTTGGCTTATACCATCACCTACGTATTTAAAACATGGCATTTTCTGCAATTTCTGAAAAGGCTGGAGCCTCAAGATCACACCACATTAGCTATAAAAGTCTGCAGACTTCATCAGAAATAAATATTTCTCTTCCCCCACCCTTCAAACAAACATACTTTCTAAATTGTACTTAAATCCATTCTTTATCAACTAAGCAATACAACTTTGTGCTAAAATTCTACTTCAGTCAAATACATTTTAGCGCAACTACTGCCAGATGAAGAACTGTGATGGAAAAACTGAAGACTAGCAAGGAGAGATTGTTCATAAATCTGCTAGAACGCACCTGTATGTAGACACACAGCTATCCTTGGCTGGTATTCTGAATAAAAAGATTAGTTATATGGGTCGAACAAACACTAAACAGCAAAAAGTAATATGCAATGCATTTTATTTTATGTATGATCAGCTTGTTTGCTATGTGAATATAATGAATGTGTCTGCTGA
>JAVJGJ010000014.1:107711085-107751342 GCA_035590215.1 Microhierax caerulescens | reverse complement strand
TGTGTGTGTGTGTGGGGGTGTGGGGGTGTGGGGGTGTGGGGGTGTGGGGGTGTGTGTGTGTGTGTGTGTGTGTGTCTCACACCATGTATCCTTGTGGTGGTTGGGTGCATGCCTTCAGCTATCTACTGTTGCAAGTTATTTCCTGCAACATGCACCTACAGAGGGGGAAAGAAAAACACCAAGAGCTATACCAGAAGGATGCTCTGATTTAGAAAGGAGAAAACCCAAAAATTTGATTCCATTGCCTCTCTTGCAGACACAGACGCTGCCTATGTGCCAAAAAGTGACACCCCTAAATGGTGTTTTCCTAGTCGAGTTTTGATTCTTCCACTGTGGCTTCCCTCTAACACACAGACCTCCCAGTGCTCTTGCAAATGCAACTTGATTTAGGAAGAACAGAGAAATTATTAACCCCCTGAGCTAACTGGGCAGAAGATTATACTTTTCCATGTAGTGGAGGGTAAGATGGAACCATGATCTACTCAAGACCTCCCAGTACTCTTGCAAATGCAACTTGACTTAGAAAGAACAGAAAAATTATTAACCCCCTGAGCTAAATGGGCAGAAGATTATACTTTTCCATTTAGCAGAGGGTGAGATGGAACCATGATCTACTCAAGATGATAGGTAGTCGCACTGGAAAAGGCAGCTGATGATGTATTCTGGACTACCCGTGCAGCTTCCTTCTCTGTTCTTCCCTCAAGGATTGCCAATTACAGGAATACCTCATGCATGTGTAGAGCCTGTGAGTAACCCCTGAGTTTAAGAGCCCCTAAGTACTCATTACAATGATGGACGGCAATGACTTGAAATGAGCTGTTAGATGGTGTTGAGCAAAAAGCATGCCTTTGGAATAAATACCCTGCAGCATCATGAGGAACTGAAAGCTGCCATGAAACTGCACCTATGAAAAGGAGAGCATTAACACTTACCCGAATACATACTCTAAGTACTCTAATACCTACTGTACATTAAGGCTCACATAGCTACTTCAGATAACTGGTTTTTACCTATCTTGAAGATCAGTTTCACATACACCATACCAACTAAGTCATAGAGAGTTTTAGGCTCATCTTTTTGCTTATTACTTCACAGAATAATTAAAATCACCATTCAAACCCAAAAAATACCCCAAAATGTACACGAAAAAAAAGAATGTCCAAATCTATTATACCATGCTACCCTTGATACTAACATTTCCTTGTTCATACTGCAGCATTAAACAAAAAGTTACTAAGGTTACTCCAACAAAAGTCAAGACGTAAGCCATCTCTGATCAGCTTACCTCTCTATATTTTCATCTTTGTGTATCTTTAAAACCTTGTCTTGTGTTTTACAAATATTTCTGCCACAGTGAAATTCACAATTTCAATTCATTACTGAACATAATTCAGCAGTAAAAAAGATTATGTCATACAAAAGCAAAAAAAGAGCAGTGATTCTATCACACTTCTAATATCTGCCACAACATGATATACTCCTTCATTAGTACTAATACAAAAACAAGGGAGAAAAAAAACCAACAGGTGAAATTATAAAAGAATTAGGTATGATGACATTCTATCTTGATGCTATCAGGCAGAGCATAAAAAGCACAGAAAGTAAGTTCAGCATTCAACACAACCTCAGTTGTTGTTGAACCAGAACACAGCTCATCACAAATCACAGCCATATGCGTGTGATTGTTAGTTTTGTGTGTGAGAATCTAAGCTAGAAAAAGATGGACGGGGATGGTTTTCACTATGTGGGGAAGGTATAAACAATTTTATAGTCTTTGGGTTTCAATATAATGGCGGTGGGGGAGAGGGCAGGTCCAAATACATCAAAACTTAAAAAAAGTAATTCTGCCTTAATGCTGTTGAATTTTCAAATACAGTTTTTCTAAGACCATGCTATAGCCAAAACCACCACATCTATCTCAGATGTGAGACATCCTCACCACATCCTCAGAGGGTAAACCAGAACTACTGACAAGTAGCAGGAGACAACTGATGGAACGGTATTAATGCACCACTTAATCCCACATCTTAATTTTTCACTTTAACAGATTAAACTGTTTTCACTACTTTCTTCCCAGGTAAACAGCGAAGTAAGACTATACTGCTAATTGTTTGCCATTGTTCACCTTCATCTTGTTTTCTATTGTTCAAATTCACAAGCCAGCACTGAGTTAAAAGATAAAGATTAGAAAACTAAATATTAAAAAAAAAAAATCATATTCAAAAGCTACTTAGCTAATAGCAGTATTTATTTCAGTGAAAAGCTCCATGAAATTTTCCAGTCACTGCTTGGAGTAAATCAACAGTAAAACACTGAATCAGCTAAGTCTAGCTTTTACATTATTTCATTTTTGCTTCTACTGGTAGATACTAGTACTTCTACTGAAATGCAGAATTGTTTCTTATTTCATCAAGAATATATCTGAAATTCCTATGGTAAAATGTAAGTTACAGTCTACAGTTAATCAAAACTAAAACATGGGTCACAAAATCCTGTATTAAATTGTTCATTAAGCGTTAATGCTACTCTGTTGCATGTTTACTTGTGAATAAAGTCATCGTTTTAAAGTGTACATCAAATTGCATTGTCTAAGCTTGCATTGTCTAAGATACTGTAAGACAATGCTCTGTCCCTCTAAGACACACAGCTTTCATTTTCAGATACCAAAGCATGGTAACTACTGATAATTGCTGACTTGATAAACGTTGACTAATGGGAAATGCTGTAGTTCTTGTAACAATAATTGGTGACTTCACAGATTTGTGATAAACTGTCACTTCACAGGTAACTAACACTTTTACATTCTTATCTACCTTTATGTGAATCATTTCTGCATCAGTCATTGTTAATGTCTGCAGATGTCAGGACACTGAACATGTGAAGGCCAGCCTCATACCAGACCCCAGCAAGAGGAGGCTGCTGGAGGAACCACTGCCACAAAAAGGCAAGAGGAAGCTCCGGTTATTTAGACGTCCAGATGCAGTACATGCATTGAAATATACTTGCCACCTGTTCCTATACTGCCCTTCGTGTCTCATGAAGTTGTGTACTTACATACTTCCTCAAAGTAGCGAAAGAAAGTAAAAAGTCAGCAAAATTGAGAGAAGTAGAAAAATCTTCTAAACTGCATATTGTACTCCAGGTGTCTGAAGACACTGCTCTTCCACTTCCCCTGTTACAAGTCCAATCAGATGTGTTGGACAAGATATTCCCCGAGAATCACCTTCAAGAGGGAGAGCATGAAAGATGACCATCACTGATTCATTTAGACCAGTCCAGCACCATCAGGTTCCAAGTCAGACTGTTCTCATGATTACCAACAAGCCTCATGGATTTGCTGTAATATGCTCAGACTTCCTCATAAGTTTCCTCAGGGATCCAACGTACCATATAGTTAGTTACACTGAGAGCATATAAGCAGAATAACTATTATTTTCAATTTAGCCTGGTTTGAACCTATAGCCAAATAACCCTAAAAAAAAAAAATATTAATCAAGATTTTCTTTTAATCAAAAAGCCAGATTTGCTATAGAGACATAGCAGAAACAAGAAATGGAAAGTAAAACAAAGAGTCAGTATTCTCTCCTTTTTCACTACATTTCCACAAAGCCACTACACAATCCCTACCCTGACAGTAATGTGTTCTGTGCATGTATACATGTGTGTATAAGTACACATATCTTCACATACAAAGCCATGTGGCAATTCACTTTCTAGTCCTGCTAGGCCACCATCTTCCAAATTTCAAGGAAAAGACTTTTCATGTGTTGCCCTTCATGCTCCTCTAGTTTTACTTTATTAGCTTCATATCAAGAACAAAAGTTGATTTCATCAATTAAGTCTGCTCTCTATAAAAGCAGCTACAAAGTCAATGGTCTTTCATACGAGAAAAGCAATGTACAGACTAAATTCATAGCCATTTCATTCTTTCCTGAAGGTACCAAAATGTTCACGGCTATGGGGCTAGTGGTAGTTAATAAAACGTTAGTGATTTTATAAGTACTGAGCAATTTAAAAGAAAAAAAAACCCAAACAAACAACAAACAACACTGTATCAGTCTAAATGTTAATACTGTGACATGTTATTTCATAATACAGACCTTGGAATTGCTTTCAAAGAACCTCCTCAACAATCTCTTCTGACCTTATATCCACCTGTCACCACTTGCTACCAGTGATTCAGCTGTCTGACATACCATTTATTTGCATCTCTTTAGCTCTTCTCCAGCTTTTTTCTACCTGATTTTCTACATTCAGAGAAATTCTTCCTGAGGTGATCTCTGAGACTATCAACTCCTTCTACATCCTTTCTAAAGGCCCACATTTTGATTTCTTCAGCATTTCAAAGACATTAGCTTTAATATACTTGGACTAAAAAAAAAAAACAAAACAAACAAAAAAACCATACCACACACACAACTGGGACTTGATTAGTAAAAGAACTAGGCATTTAACACTATGCATACCAGACATCAATCCTACTACAGAGCTGCCACTCACTATTCTATCCCTCTATTCTCATTTTATTACTACACAAAGGGAAGTTTAAAAAATGATGCAATGTATTCCACTGTGTTATACATTTGAAACACTTTCAGTTCAATAGTTCTGAAAAGGTCATGCGTAACAGGTGTGTTATATATTTAGTTCAGAAAAAAAGTAATGCCTGAAAGATAACCAAACTTGAAAGAAAAATTCATAATATAAGCTTTACTATAGAACAGTAGACTAAAGAAACATCAACCAAAAGAAACTTATACTGACATTTCAAAGCTTATGCATGCCACAAGTGAAAGCAATCAATATCATGTCTGAGAGATTATTAGCTTGTTCTGTTCTTTTGGTAGGGTTTTGAATGCATTCCTTGTAAGAGTTTTCCCAACAACACATGTTCTCCTTCAAAAGGCCTGTTTATCAGGAAAAGAAAGAGCAAAACTGTAACAGAAAAAAAAAAAAATCTCCTACAATAGAAAATAATAAATAAATAAAATAACAGAAAGCAGAAAGGAAAAGGCCTGAATATATTTGATTTTACTTAGAGGACATCTCCAAAGATATATTTTAATGCCAAAGAACCTTCTTTCACACTACAATCCTGCCTATTTTCACTGCACAAAATAAGAAAAAAAATATCTGAAATTAAGGTTTTAAAATCACAATTAAAAGAACAATGTGCTTTAAGGACATGATGGTTAGCTACAAAAGGCTCTGCAGAATCTTTTCTGATATGCAGGACTTGTCACATGGCCAGGCTTGGGTTCTTTTTCTTCTTATGTACACGCTAACACTTCTGAATGAGATAATGTTAAGCTTGGAAAAAAGCACTCTAGCTACTTAGTTACATCTACTGAAAGACAGTCACAGTTACTGTTCATTTTCCTGCTTCTTCATATGCTTTGTTCCACTTAGGAAGTACTTATCAGAAACACTTATTACGCATATCTGTTAGATATAATGAATAAGTATGTTGCTTTCACTATCCTTTTAACCAAGGAATTGACTGAAAGCAAGCAGAGATCTCAAATAGAGATCCAGTCAGTCACATCCTAGTTTGAACAAAAGATAATGTACAAAAAATTCAAGATAATGAGAAAACTCAACTGGAGTACAGGCTGATGTACCGGCATCAGGCTGATTATCCTAGATGCATTCCTCTAGGCAAAGTGACATGGCAAAGATTACATTTCAAAAATTTATACTTTACATTGTCTCCTCCTCCCATGAGATTTGGCAGATGGGAACAGACTCCAGTAATATAACTGTTGCCAAGGTAAGGTTTTTGTTCAAAGCTACATCAGCTATGACAAGGTCCTCTGAAAGCTTTTCCTCGAGCAAAATTAATCCATTAAGCAACACATCCTACCTTCCCCAGGACATGTATCTGCAGATAAGCCACCTTTCCTATAGTGCACGCCTGCCAAGAAGGGACAGCGGGCAACACTGACAAGAGAGATCAATAACTGTCGGTAAAAACATTTGACCAAATCTTATTGGAAAGTTGATTCTATTAAGTTTCACTTGTATAAAACTGTGACTTTGCTAAGCAAGGTGTTATCAACTTTAATCATAAATGCTGCAAAGTTCTGATTTTCTTCTTTTAATATCTGGACAATAATCCAGTGCCACAGCATAAACACCATATCCCTTGTATGACATTATTTCAGGGGAAATATTTCAAAATTGCCATAAAGACTTAATGGGTATTTACTGTAATTCACTTCATTATTTTTTCTTTTCCTCATACACCAACATACAAGTGTCACATACAAGTGTATGTCACACAAGTGAACATACAAGTTCAGGGTGGGGGTGGGGAACAGAATACTAAAAACCCCCAAACAATTACAAATTAAAGATCAGACTATTCAGCACAGAGCAGAACTGTTCTGTGCTGGTTTTAATAGTGTAAATTGCATCTTGATTAAGAAGTTCAATAATGGATCATTTCTCACATAACATGAAACAACAAAAATCTACTTCCCTCCCTTTTCATACCACACTTTTAAGAAGTGCATTAGGGCCATCCATATTGCAAATAGGTTAGCTGCATTCCTCCACCTCACATCTCAATGCTTGGGCTCTCTTTGCTTTGTCACTTTTTTTTTGCAGTCTTACCTCTCCTCAAAAATTGTTGCATTCTAGCATACTGCTTTTGGTGGAACAGAACAGACTAGTATTTGAGAACAGACAGACTGTATTTGAGAGGAGAGAGTAGCAGCATAATAACCCTGAAAACTACACAGATTCACAAGCAAATTATTTTTTCTCAGGTATAATACAACATCACTTTTCACAAGTCACTGCTTCAGTGAGAAAGTTACATTGATTTGTTTGTTGCAGAGCAGTATGGTTCAGAGTTCAGTCAAGAAGTAAAATATCCACCATAGGTATGCTCCCTGGAAGCAGGTAACAGACAACTATTTACTTAATAACACACCAATACCTAATAATACACCCCCCCACACACCCATACACAAACCACCAAAAAACAAAAAATGCAAACCACCCTTAATCAGAAGTTTTCTTTATCAAAAAAGCTCTGGCTTTCGACATTAAAAATGCTGTTCCAATTCAAGTGTGGGTTTCATTAATGTTCATTGACTTTAAATAACGAGATTATAAAAATCACCTAAGAAACAAAAATAATAGGGAGAGAAGATCACTTTCAGCTATGAAAAGCAGAACAAATTAAAAGGTTTATGTGTGTATGTATATGCCTTTGTATTTATACGCTGTGTGTAGACACATACCACATCTATCCTTACATATGAAACGTACACACATGCAATGTATACACATACACATGTGCCAGGTGACCTCCAGAGGTCCCTTTTAATTAAAATTGTTCTATGATACATACACAGCATGTAACAAAAGCATCAAAGAGAGCAAGAAGGGGTTTTTTTTTCCTCTCTTTTCATCCAGTAGAGCTCAAGTACAACAGGTCTTCTCTTGGGAGCCTTTCAAAAGCACTCTGGAATTTAGCAAAGAAGCGTAAATGTATGCCCGGCTCTACCAAAAGTCTTTCAGCTCTTTTTTTCAGGTCAAGGATGGAAGGAAAAACAGACCTTGTTTAGAGACAGCACAATAACTTATTATACAACTAGCATACTATCATCGTAGCACTGGGGAACTAATGACAGCTCTTCAGCCAGTAAAGGGTAGCTTTTCACCTTCCCACATACACACTGTAAAAAACAGTAGCTAATTAGAAGCAAGTAAATGTTATACTTTTACATGGAAGGGCTGAAAACCACAGACACTTCAGTCTAAAACTTCCTATTTATAGATGATAATGACCATTCAAGACACTGTTAAAAATAAAATATTTAAAAGTTTTAAAAACGACTACACATGAAAATACATTGATTTTTACAGTACTAAATTGATACAACAGCTATAAAAAAGCTTTCAAATGACAATCTGGTCTAGATCCCTTCAAGAACCACACATCAAATAACTATCAGATTAGCATAAAATTGTCACAATCTGTGAAATCAGACTCATTTTGTAAATGAAGTATCATATAAACTCCACAAAAACAAAGAAGGTGGTTCTCCAATTAAGAACTTTCAACCTGTACTCAAAAAGCCTTTTCAAATAATCTTAATTTGGCCTTTAACTTCCATATAAATGTTTTGATATAAAAATATAAAATGTCAGTGTTGTGCCATTAGAAACAATTAAGAATCTTGTCTACATTTTAGTTCTGATTAATAACTTCATTTTTACACCACAACATAACTGCAGTATAAATCTTGACAATATTTTTAGGTAAGCTTGGCAGTTCTGACACCCTAACTTTTACAGAAGACTATACATAGAGCTACCTCAGCTGAGGAAAGTTTCTTATCTCTTCCTTTGTCTTCACACTCAGGAAAATCTCTCTGGTGTCACTAACAATCCAATATCCTAAAACCTGAAAACACAAAGTCTGATATCTCACAGCAGACAAAAACATTGACATGGCAAACAGACATACCTCAAGGTAGTTTAGGCAATAACAAGTTTTGCAAATCAGAAGCAATACAACTTGGTCTGCTCAGATTTCAACAACACTATCCTAGTGTTGTTGAAATGTCATCATACACTATCCTAGTGTATGACTAGTGCAACCTAGAAAAATTCTAGTCATTAGTAGATGTAAGCAATTACATGTTTTGTATGCCATGGGAATCAGGTCTATGATTCTTGGCCTTACAAAAAGAACATTAGGCAGTGACAGAAACTGATATAATCTCACCCATCTGAAGCAGACTTGAAATAATATTTTGAGGGAGGTGGGGGATTCCTGCTGCAAAAGCCTGCTGTGCTTAACTTTGGTGTTCTAAATTACACCCTGCAGCCACTGCATTCACTGCTGACACTGGCAACAGACTCCTACCCCATTCTTCTGAACCACCCTACTTGTGAATATCTAGGGAATCCCAAGCAGACAATATCAATGCTTTATTTAAAATTTGACCCAAACATCCCAAAATAAACTTTCCTGAAGTTCTAACTATCAGCCAATCAATTCAGCAGCAAAGCCCAAAATAAAATTGAAAGTAATATGACTAATATCAAAAGCTCATTGTAATCTCTTAGTTTAGAAATCTGTAGATTACACCTTGGCCATTTGTCAATTAGCTTCTCTTTGGCCATTTCAAGTAGTTATAGAGAAGTTTTCCAAAAAGAATCCAAGAATGAAAACATAGCTTACACTATGAAGAAAGCTTCTAATCCCATATTGAATAAACACACCTTCATATGCTCAAAAGTAGAAGACTTGGAATCAGTACAAACTTTCTCACAACTGTATCTCTGCTACATGCATCAATACACACATACAAGAATCAGGTGAGTAAGTGCAGGCAATACAAGACTTCGGGGGACATTTGCAAATGCCCTTTCATTTCACCTTTTGCTAGCTTTCATTTTAAAAACCTCATTCAGACACCCAATTTTGAAAACAAACAACTTTCAAAGAAAATTCAGTCACATGCTATTTCTACCTATGTAAGTCATGTTTATAAAACTTATGTTCCAAACACAAAAGATCACAACAATTTTTATACTGGTGCTTTGTGGCATGCATTTGTCCCTGTATGTATTTAGAGGGTTTGTGTTTGGGGGGGTGTTTTGTTTATGTTTTAAGTTTTAAAAATAAATATTTTACTGCAAATAATGCATCTTTTTTGTTTATTACATGGTTTGATCATCAAAATGGTACAAGTTTCTCAATGGTTATTACACTTATATCCAAGATCATAATATCGACGTTCTTTGTAGCTGTAAGGAACTTTTCACCACTAATAATTAGAAACTTGACATATCATTTACCTTTGCATGCAAATACCTTGTCTTGACTCTAGTTTCTCTTGATGCATTTATAGCACAATTAATATATATTATCTTATCTGAGAGAGCATCTTTCGTTAAGAGGATTAGTTCCTCTGCCCACAACATCCTCTCTTCCATGTCTGTTCCCTGCCCCCCAAAGAAACAAGCCACCATTTCTTTCCTTGTGACCTTTCCTTTTTGTTCTCTGTGCATGTTTCACAAATGCCTTCTATACCTCATTTTGTGTATTTTAATTTGCCACCTCTCTACTTTGCTACTATTATACCTATAGCTAATAAAGTCATGTTTCTTTATTCAAAACAGTCCATCAACTCTATAAAATTAATTGCTTTTCCTTCTCTTACTCAGAAGTCATCCAGTTACCTGTCCCATTAGATTATAAAATACAGTTCTGCAACTTCCACAGCCAAAACTGGACTTAATGTTCTTGGGCCCAGTGACAGAGCACAAATGTTCACAATTACTGTGCCAACTCTTGGATACTTTTTTAGGCAGCCCTCACCAATTTTTGTCCCACCACTTCCATTTCATGTAATTACACCCAAAACTGGCACACAGCAAAATAAGTTGCCCTTTGTACTTCAGATGAGGACATCAGTCCATTGAGAAGCTTTCTTGGACCAATTTCTAATTCTGCTGTTGCTAGTGGCAATCCCAGCTAGGAAGAAGCTTGCCTTCCAAGGGATACATATTTCACAGCATCTTTCTGCAGCATTATTTTACCCTTGATGTATTAAAAAGAGGGAGATTTTCTGAAACAGTAAAGCTGAAGACACGAACTCAGGAATCTTTGTTGTCCACCCTATCTTTATAGGGATCTCTGTTGATGAATGAATCTCTAATGATGCATTTCTTACAGATATGGAAAGGCAAGCTTACTGCTGTGTCAAAACCTTCTAAAAGCTGCTTTCTAATGTACAATTCATTTAGTCCATGTTGTTCTAGAGCAAACAGTGCTGTGCAAAGGCACAGAAATAAGACTCCCTGATACCACAATAGATGAAACACAAAAGAAACTTATAAGCAGTTCTCAAAGTGTTTACTGTAAGCAAGTAAATCCATGAAAACAGGCAGCAGGGGAAGTTAATAGATAATACAGAGGAAGTAGATTACACCATCTCATGTTGTAAACTTTAACTTTTAAATCACTATCTTAAGTAAATATAACGAATGCTGTCTAGACAAACTAACAAAATAAAATTCCATCTTTTAACAGTAGTGCGTTGACCCTGTCAAAGGCCAAACACCCACCCAGCTGCTCCTTCATCACCCTCTCCCATGGGATGGGGAGAAAGTAAAAGGAAGGCAAGACACTCATGGATTGAGATAATGCAGCTAAGAGGGAAATAAAAAGCTCCGTGTACAAGCAAGGACGTTGGGGGAAGAGGAATTCATTCACTACTTCCCATGAGCAAGCAGATGTCCAGCCACTTCCTGGCAAGCAGCAGACCACAGCATGCCTAACTGTTGCTTGAGAACACAAGTGCCATAACCACAAATGTCCCCCCTTTCTCTTCCTTTCCATGAGTTTTTATTGCTGACGATGATGTTATATGGCACAAAATATCCCTTTGATCGATCCAAGTCGGCTGGCCCAGCTATGTCCCCTCCCAACATCTTGCATGCCCATGCCCACTCCACTCTTTGTTTAGAGCTAAAAATCATAATTTTTCTAGGAGACAGGTTTTTTTTAATGACTTTTTTTAACAGAAAAAAAAACCTTCAAACACGATAAAAGAATCTTTTCTTCTGCACAGCTATTTTGCAATGAACCTACTTCCTCCAGAACAGATGGGTATAATGCGAGCGAGACACTCTTGTAGATATCTGTGACATTTTAGGTTCCATCATTAAAGCAGCGACATACTTTTATACCTAATACTTTTCTGATTAATAACTATAGGACTGCAGGTATATTAGCTTTTGATGTGAAGTGGAATCAAAGCTTCCTTGCCATCTAGGAAAACAAAGCAAAATATATATAGAAAAATATAAAGAAAAGTTTAAGGTTGACAATACAACGATACTCGCATGAAGACCAGCATTCGCCAATGCTTGCATTCCTCATGACTATCATGATACATCCTTAGTGCATCATGCCTATGTGTGTACTTGGGGAGGAAAGAGAAAAGTCAGTTCTACCTTTTCTTATTTTTACTAAGCACGCTTCTGATTTATCATCTCACTTTCATTTCCAGAAGACTGTGGCTAGAAAAAGAATTAAACTCAGTGACTTCACAGTCCTGGTTTATTTGGTAACTATTTTATAAGCACTTTTTTTCTTTCTGTCATTTTCCCCATCTAGTGAGAAAACTCCAATTATCACGTCATGTCACTTAGAGTTTAAAACCACCCAAACATTTACCTTCTAGAGTACAACAGCATAGGTAAGAGACACACACTTAGAAGCCAACAGTTCTGTCATCAGCCAGTTTTGCAGACCTGAGTAGAAGCCCCACATCAAGTGTTTCAGGTACAGCACTTTTCTTCCACACTTTTTCTAGCAGAGATATTACACATGCTCATACACTTGCAAACTTTTTGTTTTCTCCCAGAGATGATTTGCCTCTCACTATTAACATCACAGCTATATCTTGGTCATAAAAAGAAATGCTATGCAGCTACATAAAACGGAATATATAGTACCTTATTAAAACTGTGAGAAGGAGGCTTATTACTGGTAGCTAGGGATTGGTGTGCTGTAGGGATCAAGACAGGACTTCAAAAAACCGTGCTGCTGGATTTATGAAGAGAAGTTTATTGCAAAACAAAGCCCAATAAATTTAATTTACACCAAAAGCAGCAGCAAGCTTGAGGAAAATGACACAGGTCTAGTGTAACAGTCAACTGTAACTAGCTCAGCTAAAGGGAGATTTCCATTTCTTGGCACCGCAACAAATCCTCAAGCAGAGAGGGGCTAGGGGTGAGATTTTTTCCTCTGTAAGTAACTTAATGAATGAAGTACTAATTAACATTATGGCATTGATAAATGGAGAGAGAGATTAGGGATGTACTCGATATTCAGGCCTTCCCAGATGGACCGTCAAAGCCACATTAATTCCTATCTCATTGGAGCATCTGCTTCTCCCATAATCCATTGCCCCTTGGTACAAACAACACAAACTGTTGTGACTCAATTCGATTTATATCAATCTAATTTCTTTTAATCCAATTTGTATTCCAATCTACTACCTTCTAATCACTTAAATCTTCAGCCTCCATCTGGTAAATTTTCTCTCAAAATTAACCAAGCAGATGCCTCTGCAATTGTCTTCCACAGTCAGGCTAATCATGCCCTCGCGGTGGCCTACCGAGCACGCTGAATGGGTACGTGACTTACAGCATTGCCCTTCTTATTACAAACATGGCGATGCAGGAAGGCCATTTTGTCTGTCATTAATTGGTTGATTTGCATAACACTGCCAGGGAAAGATGCCTAGGAAACAAAAGCCAAGAGTAGAAAGCTTCAAGAAGGCAGCGTGACATGCTCATCATTTGTCACATGGCCATTACACTTTGAACCATCTATTGTCTGAGGTAACAAATACAGAACTGGATTACAGCTAAATGCATAACAAACATCTACGTACAATACTGGATTGCATGATTTTTGGCGTTGCTGCCACTGAACTTGCAGAGAGCAAGGGGCCATCCAAACAAAATTCCAAGCAAAGTACATAATACTGAGACATGGTTTAGCCAGACCTCAAATCTACAAACCCTCTGTCAAGTAAATTAACTTTTATGCAGCTACAACTGCAGATAGAGCCAGACTGTGACTACCAAAAGCTAGAGTCCCTCAGGTTTCCCCCAAACAGTACCCTAGACAGTAAGATCCACAGGCTATCCAATACATCATTAGTAAGATGAGGAAAAAGAAAGAAAAAAAACCCCTGAAACTGACCTTCACAGCCAAGAACACTTAAAAATTCTGAACCTGAAGTAAAGAAAGAAGTAGGGCCACTCCTTTAAAACTAGTTGCCTCATTAAGAATACAATGATGATCTTTCCCACTGATCAGTGCTACACCATCTGCAGAATGCTGAAGGCAGGCTCAGCACAAAGTGTGTATCGTTATTCAAGTGTTTACATATCGTGGACTGCCAAAGTTGTAGACAAAGTTTTTTCAAACCTATTATTTCTGTCCTCCCAGGACTATGAAAGCATTAAATGTGCCGCTTACATTTCCCAAGCAATGTTAACTGAAAAGAAATGATAAAACCACAAGTACTTAGTAAATAATAAAGAAAGCACAAGAAAAAACAGGCTGGCCCAGTGGAGGAAGCAGAAGAGCAGCCTCTCTATCATAAGCAGGAAAGACAAAAGAAAATTTCTACTTGGCACTCAGTGCCTTGCACTGTGAACTATGTTCTCGTTGGCTCACAACCACTTATGGAAGATCAGCTATTAAACAACGGTCTAAGATCAGAAGGAGGCGTAGTGACCTTTTGCTATTACAGCTTCTATATAAAATACACAGTTCCATCTTTGTCAGAAGAATACAAATGAGACTAACATGGAAAGGTCAGCCCCCAATCTTAACTTCAAAATAAAAATAAAAAAATACTCGTGTCATCCAAATTTTCAGTAGCTGGAAGATGAGCTTACCAGGATGATTTGCCTTGAGTTTGCTACAGCTTCCTCCCCTCCTCTCAGTCTTTCACATCTACCCCTGATTAAGAGGTTTCGCTTTTCAGCTAATAGGTACCTAGTAAATTTTTCATGACCTGAGGATAGCAAACAGTATAAATACAATGGATCCAAGCCAGAGGATGTTGGAGAAATACAGGGAGGGTGTGCTTGGTTAAGGAGGGGGTGGAGTGGGCACTCTTTCTTCCCCTCCCACAAGCTGTCAAGGCCTTCTGTGCACACCCCCTCCCTCATCCCTGCTAAAAACCTTCTTCTCTGTGCCTGCCATGACAGGTGGTCCAGATTTTCACTTCGAAAATCTGGCCACCCTATGTTTGCAACACCTCCCCGCTTAGTATCATCTGTGAATTTAATTAGCAAGCAGTTTACCCACTCGTTCAGATTATTAACGAAGATGTTAAACAAGACACAATCCAAATAAAATGATCCCTGTGGCAAACCAATTGATGCCTTTCTGTAAATCATTTTATTGATATCTGTTGTAACCCTTTCTTTGCAGATGTCAACAAATGGTTTATCTACATGACAGCATGGATATGCAAGCAAATTTGCTTCCCGCCCCCCACCCCCAGCTAAATGGTTGTGATATACTATATACAGTAGAATTAGACTAGACTGTCCCCATCTCCAAAGTCCTAGTTCTCATCTATTGCACATGTTGTTTCATCACATTAGAATACCTAGCCTCTTGTTTCTCCTGTTTCACCTGCCTCTCATCAGCAACACACACAGAATCATTACTAAATGCTGGTCAGGAAAAATTCACACTACTTGTGAATATTTCTACTGTCATAACCTAAAACCAGTCCACAAAAATCTGGCAGAGGGAAACAGGATCATTAGAAGAAGCAAGATTGAGATAGATTTAATGTATTTAAGTTTTATAAATTGGGTTTGAAATGAGGGATTAGTAGCAGTGGGAACTAGGCAAGGAATACGTAGGGGGAAAAAACATTTAATTTTTATTCATGAAAAGTAATGTCAGAGCACTAATACTCTGAATTAGTAACTTCAGTAAGAGCATTGTAGTTTTATTCATCAGATAAGCAAAATTACAATGCAGTGCCTGTGTATTGATCTTTAGGTTTTGAAATAAAAGTAAATTTAATGCAGTTTCATCAATAAAGCATATCACATTTGGGGAAAAGACAAACAAGAATGACATAAGAGAATCCTCCATACAGAGAAGACTTACAATTTGAGAAAACATTAGTGAAATTACCACAGATATAAATGTATATATTTATATATAATACAGACACATATATGCCCACACATCTTTATTCATAAACCAAATACAACTCGTAGCTCAAAATGTAAAGCAGAGTCCTGTTCCCTTTGCAAAAGTACCATAATATAAGAAACACATGAACATTTGAATGTCCAAAGCCCAATGCAAATCCTGTCTAAAACAGGTGGTGACACATACCACATTAGCAAAAGCTTTCTTTGAGCTTATCTATGGAGTGTTTATTTTTCTTCTAGTCCTTTATTTAGAAAACTGCTGAGTAGCTGCAAAAATTTATCTCAAAACAGATCTAGTGAACTTAATTAACACTTCAGAACCTCCCTATGCCTGTTTCAAACAACAAACAGGACACCTCTGGACCTCCCATTCTGACTGCACTGTAGTATGCAGCCAGACATCCTGATCTTCCCAGGTAATACCACAATACAAGTGAAGGAAATCATAAAAGAAACACAACAGATTTCTCCCTGTAATCAAAGGCGTATTCTGACAGAAGTGAAAAAAGCCTAAGCAGAGCAGAGACTAAAATAAACTTAAGTCTATAAATTCAGTGTACACTGAAGTAAAATTGAAACTCGACTCTTAAGCAGAAGCATGCAACCTCCTCTTCCTGCACAGTGGCACTCTCCCCCACTTCCTCACAGCTCTTAAACATAACACTCCATACCATGCTACCATGCTATATGCTTTTACAGACAGATGAACAGGAACATCATTTACTTGAAAGTCATTTTCAAGTGATAGAGTAGTAAACAGATACCTAGGAGAGGGGAGAGTAAATAGCACTGACAATGCTTAAAAAAATAACGGAAAAAGTAGTTTCTCCATACTAATATAATTCTCAAATCTGTTTGTTTACAGATAGATCTACACTAAATACCATTGCTTCTCTATATTATTGTAAAAGTTCCACTTAGATTTGATAAAGCAAAGTTCAATTTCATAATAAAAGCCATCTGTAAACTCTTGGCTGAACAAAACAACAGCACTTTTTTCCTTTACCCACTTAGAAAGCACAAGACCACATATTTACACTCAAGACCTGCATTATCAGCAAATAAGTGAACACAAGAATGAGTTTAATAGTATCCTGTCTGACTCAGGATTTGGTAGAAAATAATAATAACAACAATAATAATAACAATAATAATAATAATAAAAAATATATATAACTTCTTATTCTTCTCCTGAACAGCTTTTTCTCAAAAACACTTTACTTCTGAAATGAGGTCTTAAACAGAGATCTCAGTCCAGCTCTCTACCCTACACATACAGGCTTGTTTAATAGCAAATTGAGAAAGAATTCAGCTCCAGAGATTCAAACCATCCTAACATAGTTTTTAAGGTCAGTAGGAATAGGATGAATCGTTAGCAAAAGCCTCTCAGATGACTACAGAAGGAACCTAACTGACAAGCTTAGATTAGGCACCTAATTTGACATGGCCTGTCTCAGGGGGATTGAATCCACTCTACAATCAGTAAGGTTCAAGCAGAATTTTTAATTCTTTCAGATTCCTTAAACAACGCAAAACTGTCACTTATTTTCAGAACTCAGGTGTGCATGATCTATTTGAAAACTGAAACAAGCATATCTAACTTCCACCAAGTGAAACTTAGCATATTTTTAAGCAGTTTGTTTTACAATAAACATGAAAAAACCCAACACCCAGATGCCAGTGATCTCTGCCACACTGTAAGAGACTTCAACTCTCCAGAATAGGCACCTCCACCCACTAGCTAACCCAGATCAATGTGGAGATATTGCAAATATTCACAAAAATAAGAGGAGTGGTACATCTGGACTCTAAGAACCCACATCTGCTAGCTCCTCTACACGAAAGAAACAGTTGGTGGTAACGCACGATTAAGAGCTGAGAGGAATGCAACAAGTGTATGCAGGTGACAGAGGTCACTGAGGGATATCATAAAGGAAAGAGAGGGTCAAATTATTATCTGGAATGCATCCACAGGGCACAGCCATCTTTTAAATCAGTTTTTATAATAGCCATGCCTGTATTGATTTAATAATATCTTTATGTTACGGATTTACTCAGCACACTAAGAAGAACTACATCAAAGAGTCATGAAACCAGGTCTTGTTTCTTTTCCTTACACAAGGTAAGGAAAGACTGAAGGCTTTCAAGATAGAACATTAAGTTTTTTATTAGTCTTGTTTCATATGAAAAGGCAAACATCTGCCACCCAAACATCAAGTCCTTCAGTTACAAGTCTTTGGGTAAAATAACATTAACACCATAAAAATGAAATTCAACTTAAATCAAAGTGACTAATATGCCTCTGCATACATGACAACTAACATACTAGGTCTTCTACCTTTTAGCCTAGATTAGCATATACGTAAAGCTGAAATGGAATGGAGAGAGAATATCCATGTTAAAGCACGGTTACATCACACTGAGCAGTACAATAGAGTACTGGGCATCTAAAGACAGGTTTTCAAGAGTATTTATTGTAAATCACAGAAGCAAGACAAATGAAACACTCATAGCCACTCTTCTAAACATACTGAGAAAAACAGCCAATGCTGACTTAACACCCTTAACTTCACTGAGGCCAATGTGTTACTTAAAGGAAGGCGAGACCAGGATCACACTGCCCATCGGCAACTGTTCCCAAGTCCAGCCTCTTCGCCACTTAAAGCGGTTGACAAAAACCTGTTCCTGGTATATCAGCACTTGCCACTGACTGCTTGTTCTGCCATTTGCCTCCCTCCTCCAGAATGATAAGAATAAGAACTATAGTTCAAAAGGGGCAGAAAAGAACAATAAAGGTCATTTTAAGTGCTAAGGTCACGCTGTATGTTTCAGGAGAGGGGAGCCTGAAGTAAAACAGTTACAAGTTCCCAGTGACCCTGGGAAGGAAGTTACTGAATATTCATGTTGACAGAAGAGAGGATTAATCATGTGGAATTAGCATTTTCATTGAGGAGCTTGGCTGAGTCTTGTGTTCTACTTTGGGAGGAAGATGGCTGCTTCACACTAGCATTTTATATCTCTCATTTATCGAAACATTGCAGCTTGCTCCTAACTGTCATTAACTGATGAATAATGAAAGACTTCTTTACTTTTACCTCAGATTAATCATGCAGCTCCCTTGGTCTTTCCATGCCTGAATGTGTGTTCTGAACCTTTTTTTTTTTTTTTTAAATTCACATGGGATAAAGAAATCTGTTTAATTAGATTTCAATTCTATTGGGGGAAAATGGTCTCTATTGAAAGGGCATTACCTAGTACTTTCACCTCAGCTACAGTGTTGCAGTGCCTTAAATTGTGCCACATGTATGTTAATTTCAATCCACTTTTTATGTTACACAAATTAATAGTTAAAAAAAAATCATCACTCCAGTTTTCTAGCATAGAGAAAAAGGGTGTAAAAATTTGAAACAATTAAAATATGCAGATCTTATAATTACTATTATTAAGTAAAAATATAAATCATTGTGTACCATTAATATATTAACGCCTTGATGCAGTTTCAGAATCATTTGCAGATTTTTTTATAAAACCTTTATTTTACCCTGAATCTTCCCTTTCTGTGCCTTCCTCCAAACTTCTTCCTCCATACATTATGAAGTACGAGCATTGACTTTTCAATTACAGATATAAAACAAATCATACAAAGACGCTGTTTTTCGCCATAGTGAGTGACACATTAAATAGTACAACATATAGAACCACTTAACGGAGTCAGATAATTTCAAATTTCTAGCCCTGTAAAACTTGCCTTGCCACATCAGACCCTAAATACATCACCTACTTTACAATCATGCTTGAAGAGAGTGGAACAAACCAAACCTGCTGCAGTTGTACAAAGCTGCAGGTGAGCAAAAATGTTCCCTCAAAAACAGCTGCAGGTGATCAAGTTACACCTTGACGTACACACTTTGATTAAGCATTCCATGTTTGCTTTGTGTAGCTACAGATGGTCTTTAGGGTTAGAAAATCACCCAGTCTTATTGTGAGGGAGAGAAGGGAGGAAAAAACCAAACAAAATAACCTGGCTCCCTTCCTTCTTCTCTCTCAAAATAATCAGAGCCAACCTAACCGATGCTTTGCAAACCTCTTCCTCGAGCCTTGAGCAGCCCTTTTCATGATCTGCATCTTGTTTAGTCTATCAGCCTAATAACTATTACAGTACAACACGTTGTTCTGTGCATTAAATGCCTAAAACATCATGAATAAAATGTTTTAAGATACAGTGGATTTGTCTGTATATAACCATTTGAGGACGATTACAAACCCCAGCATGTTTTCTTTTACTATCTATTAAGCATTTGCATCCATCAGCTATAGAGTGATCTGTAGATTTATTCAGTCCACTTTAAAATTACTTAAATGGCAGGTACTTTTCCATTATCTTACCAGAAAGAGGCTTCCACACCAAATACAAGAATAAAATGTCATGTGCATAACACCAGTGCATTATACCCAGTTGAGCCCCATGCTGTTATGCTTTTGAGACTTCTAATCTTTATAGCTCCCCATTTAAACATTTAACTATGCATTTCCATGCCTATGTTGACTCCAATTTTGAATTTCAGGGTTGAGTTATATTAGCTGAAACACTACATCAAGTTTTTGTATGACACATACTTTAAATTTTAACCTTCATCTTAAGTATTTTGACTGAGAAGATGTTGAAACATGTAAAAGATGAGAACCATATACAATTTTACAACAGTAACAGTCCACCTAATTCATATTTTATCTCCTCCAGCATATTCCCTTTCTGTTGCTCATAAAACTTCTTCCAAGTTCTCACTAATCTCTTGTCATCACCTTTGAGTTTTCTCTGGTTTGCCAACATGGTTTTAAATGGAGAGACCTAGAACCACATGTTAGAAAGCCAAGTTCCCTCACCTGCAGGAGGGTGGTATGAAGTCAATATTCAACTGAAGTTTCAGCTTCACTGTTTCTTGCAAAGCTGATTAATAGCTTGTCATGTCGTTACTCCCGCAGACGCTCTGTGAAGCCACACCACCAATCTCTCACGTTGCAAGTATTCTGTCTCGCAGTGGCTAACTTCACACACATATCCTAAACTTACGTAGGGTGCACTGTATTAAAGGGGAGTATGAAAATGCCTTTCAGAGCTCTCTGGCAATCATCCTATTCCTTGATGCATAGGAGTTGATTATTTAATTTTTCTGGATTATAACCAGTTTTCTTTCTTAACCATATTACAAACTTCCTGAGGTCACTTTGTATTAGCAACTGTGTAACTTCACTCACTTCAGATACGAAAGTTTAAATCATTATTTTCTTCCCTATGCTGGCATAAAATTCTCCATTTAAGGTTATCTTAAACAAGAACATTTTCATCTGGACTAAATTCACACATACCTAACATTAGTCTTTGCTGCTGCTACCTTAAGAAAGTGGTATTATCACAGCCTGCAGAATGTGCTTTTTCAAAGCAAAACTGTTAACTCTGATGATTTTCAAAGGCACCATTAAAATGTAACAGAACAGGTAATATTGTGGCCTAAAATTGCACATGATTCTTTCCCTAACAAAAAAAATCCAAACACCCAACAGAAGCAACAACAAAAGAAAAACAAACAGAAATAAAACCCCACACACAACCAGTTTGAGGAACATAAACTGGATCTTCATTTTTCAGCTGTTACAGAAAGTATTACTTCCTTGAACATCATATATATGTAATTTTGCTTTCAAGCTCTCCCCAGAAGTATTTTCAGACTTAAAGTGGCATTAGACAATGTTTTCATTAATCTTATTTTTGTTCAAGTAAGCTGGACCTTTCCTCACAGAAAGTGTTGAAACAGAATCACCAAATGCTGATGTTTGTTACATAGCACCATATATGCAGATTTGGGATCCATTGGCTCAAAGAAACAAGAAATTCTGTTACTTGGAGACAGAGTATTACATACCAGGACAGCTAAACACAGTGGGATCTACAAAAGAGCGTTCCCCATTTCTGTCACCCCTTCATCCTCCCTGCGGATGGCAACACATTTATTTGCTTGGATTCTATGCTAGTCAAATTCTTTCCAAGCGATTAATTTTGTCAGGGTACATATGCCACTCCAGCACCCACATACAGTCATGTGTGCTCCTGAACACATGAGTTCAACTCCAAACTCTATTATCACTATGTTACATGACAATTATTTCACTCACTCTTTACCTCAATTTTCTATTTTTAAAACACAGATGCTGGCACAACATTTTTATGAAATGTTTTGAGACTGACTGATGAAAACCCCATGTAACAAATAGTATTGTCAGCTTACTAAGGTGTCTTCCTGATGTATAGCCTGCACGCACAGATGGCTTACAATAACGTGTGGCTGACACCACTCTTCTCCTGCTATGTCACTGCACAGTCATAAGTAAAACTTACCTGCAAGTTCTTGATCTGCTGTGTTTGAGTTTTACCCTCTGTCCTTTTGGAACACCTGGAAGCTCCAGGTTTCTGAAGTCATTAAGAGGCAATTTCACTTTGCCAGGCTTTACGTTTCTAATGTTATGTTAGTCACAAAATGAAACTGTTTCATAATTTCAAGCTAATTTTGCATGCATTACATGGAAATTCCAAGAGTAG
Source organism: Microhierax caerulescens (assembly GCA_035590215.1). Classification (NCBI taxonomy): domain Eukaryota; kingdom Metazoa; phylum Chordata; class Aves; order Falconiformes; family Falconidae; genus Microhierax; species Microhierax caerulescens. Next base: position 107,729,009 of record JAVJGJ010000014.1, on the reverse strand, counting down.
TAGGTTTTTATTGCTTCAATACCTTAACCAATTTACACCTCTGGAGATGTAAAAAGCCCATATAAGAACTATATCTATTCATTATTTTTATTTTTTATATTATATATGCACATATAAAACCACACAGATTTCCTTACTGGATTAGCAATATTTTCTGTTTTCTAAAATTCCAAAAGAAAAACAGTTTATTTGCTTCAAAAGAATTCATTATTGCATGATAAGTCTAGAAGAATATTGTTAATATTGATGCAGAAGACAAAGACATGTAGGCTGATAATCAGAAATTAAGATCCCTTATGTTCAAAGCAGAGTTTATAACCCAAATCAATTTAGTTTTCCATCAGGATTTGTGTATTATATATCCATACCCCCTGCAATCTATAGGGATAATGCAACAATCTTTGTTACATAGAATAACCAAGACACTGACGGCATCACCAGTTATTTTATTTACTGATACAGTTACTCTGGGCAGACTTGCCCTGTTCTTGAATCAATTTATAGGTTTTACAACCAATTTCAATAGGACAGCATTACCATACATTGTCACTTCACTTTGGTAGTTTTTTACCAAGCTACAACACAATCTAAGATGCTTTCCACACTATCAGAGAAGGCTTAACTCCAGACAAGAACTTTGCTGTGTGTTGTAAACACAATTGCAGTGTCCCTCGCCACATTATCTCAGACTGTAGGAAGTACTAAGAAAGATCAACAGCACTACTGATATTGATGTATTTATGGAAACTGTGTTTTATATTTACTTTTAAGACTGCATAAAAAGATGATAGGAACACAATGTGTAAAGTCAAATGTTCCTTTACTGCCTGCATGCTATTTCTCATATTAAAAAAAAAAAGACTTCTAATTAAATTTCAAGCACCCTTGACATTAAACAAGTTGATTAAAAAAAGACAAATAGAACCTGCTGTCATCAGAAATGACCCCTTAAAGGCAAATAAAGCCTAGCAAATACTATGCACTGAAAGACTGCTTTCCTAACCAGTGTTTCTTCCAGCACTCCTCCTAACAGAGTCCTAGTACAAAGTCTCCCAGGCACTTGGTAACTCTAACCCTCAAGAGTATAAATAACTAATTTTTCCCATCTCTGTACTTTTTTTCTGGTTTTAGCCCTTCTCTTATAACTTCCATATTATTCTACTACACCCCACAGAAGTTTAAGGAAAGCACTGCTTACTTGTTGAATCCTTCTTAGTAACACAGTGAAGGTAACCATTTGACAGAATGTTACAGCCAACAGAAAGCTGGGATAGTAGTTCAAACACATTGGAAGTAAGACCTATTTTTCACCAAAACTCAGGATTGGATTTTTGTAAAAATGAACTTCACCAAATCTAAGACTAGATAATAAAGTCAATGAAGGAAGGTTCACACCCACAGTCCTATTAAGGTCTGCATTTAACACATTACAAACTAGTGTCTCACCCAGCACTCCCTCCCTCTCCCCCTATCACAGCCCTTCTATGCTCCTCAGCAGCTCTACAGCTCCCAGTCTGTTCCCCCACATCAGTATCAAGATTTTCTTTGATGGCTGCTGAATAGGCAAGACATCTTCACTACAAAAGCATAGGGTGATTTTTCTAACTTCCATACAAATTACCTACTTCCTTAACAGCTTTTGTGCATCTGAGATGCGACCTCACTAGTAGGCAGAAGTACATAAAGCCTGTCCTGGACCCCACTCATTAGTATTAATCAATATTAATTTATAATTGGATAAAGGTGGCTTTTCAACTAGAAATTATTTCAACACCTTCCCAGTCACCCCCCCCCAAAAAAAAACCCAAACAAACAAACCACCCACAAAAAACAACCCCCCCAAAAAAAAAACCCAAAAACCAAAACACAACAGCTTTCATTATATTTGAGATATCAGGACACAGTGTCTCTATACAAAAGTAATCTGCAAATTATCTTCACAGCCAAAATGACTTACCAAGTAGAAGTGATCCTACAGAGAACAGCCTAATAAAATCCAAACTTTGACTTCTTGCTTCAGAAGTGTTAAGTGAGAAATATACCTAAGCATGAGGAATAAACTTTGGAGAATCAACAAACAAGGACTAGAAAAAAGTGGTTGTTGTAATAATGGTCAGGTGGGAACAACTGGCTTGCAGTTAAGTGTGAGTTTCAACCAGTTTCATTCACTGATTGCCTCAAGGAACTTCAGCTGCTGCTGCACCTACAAGATCAATGCTGCTAATTGTGAGGAAAATTATTCAGGACAGCACAGAGCTCCCTATTAATGATGCCTGCCAGAAGAAAGTCAGTTTATCAGCTGTCCTAAAGGTTAACATCAATATCAGATGCGACAACTTCAAATTATTATATCACTAACCTTGCAGGCAAAATCACTACAGTGGAGCAGAAAACTTCAGAATAGCCTGCGTTTTTAAGCTTATTTTGGTGCTCTGCTCAACAGGTGCCAAGCTTATATTTGTTATTTAATATTCTATCATTTGACTGTACCCAGAAAAAAAAAACAACACATCTATAACAACTCTTTCAGTTCTGTCAATACTTTACTGACTAAGAGAACTGATCTATGGATAACTGCTAATACTACAGGAAATGGGTTGCTGGAATGATTTTTTTATGTCTACTCAGAAAGACCTCAAAAAGAAAAGAGAAAATAAGTGTTAGATTAAAAACAAAACAAAACAAACAAACAACAAACACACCACAAAAACAGCCAGCTGGCTAAATTCACAAAAGTTGACCACAAAGTCAGCACCCCAGGAAGTCAATAAGCCTCAAACACTTTGAAGCTGAGAGTGATTCACAAAGTGCTTGCCCCATTTTTTCATTTCCAAAAACGTATTGTTTATCTACCATGAGACAAAAGACAAGGGGATAGCTTGGTGTGACCCAGTCACACCTTTAAGGTTTTTTTTAAATAATTATATATAATAAGGATAAGAAGTCATTAATTTGAAGTAATAGCAATAATATATGAGAAATAACTTATAGTAATAATCTATAAAAGAAATGCATCTCATGTTCTTTTCTATATGTTGTATAAGAACATTATTAACTTTTAACACCAAAGTCACAGTATATATCCAGTGTATATACCAGAAAGCTAGAATAAGGTTGTTTTGCATGACATACACTCTTACTAATTCCTAGTAGCTTACACAGTTTCAAAGGTCATACTCTTGTTGCCAGAGCAATAGCTTTATTGTTCCTTATTTTAAAACTATTTCTTAAATGGCACTTCACTTTTCTGTTTGGTCCAATTAAAACAGCATTCTTTGTTGCAAACAACATCTTTATAGTTCCATACAAGTAAAATGGAACACCTATATTAAAACACCTCATTTAATAGCTACAATTATATATGTAGATGTGCATATGTATTAAAACAAGTATCAACAGCTCTATATTTTAAGGAGCACAAAAAGTTACCTCTTACTCTGTTAGCTAAAACCTGGAATGCTCCACTTGGGATGTCATGTCTAAAACATCTTTAAATCTGCTTCAACCCTTTGTGGCAAAGATGCATGTAAAATACAGATCAAGGTGGTCTGCCTCACTATAGAACCTGCAGTTGATGTGATAAGAAGGCAAGGGAAGGAATCTGAGGCAAGAGGGTTGTTTCTTAACTTTTTGATACCTGCATGATCTCTGCCTAGAAAGTTAATGTGTTCTGACAAGATCAGAAATTTTCAGAGAGAAAACCCCATTGTAAAGCGGGTTAGCCAGCCATGTGCACCTCCTCCTGCTCTTCCCAGCTAATAATTACATGTCAGCATTCACAGACTGGCCATGAAGCCAGCTGTCACCATGTCTTCCTATATTTCAGTAGAGAAACTTCTTTTTCATACTTGAGTTTTTGTTTTTCTTCACTTTTTAAATCTTGTTGTTGCTCACCTGGCCTTCAGCTATGAAGCTAACTGGTTGTTTACAGAATAGAAGCCAAAGGAGGTGAGTATTCAATGAAAAAAATAAATTGTTTTTGCTTGTTTCTGTTTTGTTTTTTAAAAACAATATCCCAGAGAAGATTAGAATCACCTGCATCATCCCTTCAACAGTTATTTACTGGCTCAAGTAGCAGGATCTACCCTTAAGCATATGAAAATGAAGTATCAGACTACACAGGTTGCCATCACAGCCTACAGTTTGACAGTCCCATCTATCTGTCAATAGGTTGTATCTTACTCTGACTGTCAGTTACTGTGAAATTATTATAAAAGCATGAAGATAAAATATGAGAATACTATCTAATTACATTTAATCAACATGCTACATTTATAAGTTGCTTAAAAAAAATAGAAAACTTTTAGGATAACTAGATAGAATGATTTCTTGCTCAACAATTCACTTTCCTTATGTGTGTTTAAGTGCAATGTCTTCATTACCAAATCTTCTGTGTAAAGTTAATCCCTTTTAGCTACTTAAGGTTTAGAACAGCTCACATCTCTTATTCCTGCCAATAAATTCTGCACATAATACAGCAAAAGACTATGCGAGATGTGTATTTTATTAAAACTACTCATCTAAGAATGTTTACCAAAAAAAATTCTATCCATCTACTATCACTAGAAATCACAGTAACTAGCTAGCATGAATCGTGTAAGACAGTTCGTTACATGTTTTTTTTTGGAGAGTATGATAATTGAAGAAAAGTTTTTTTCTTCCTGCTCCTCTCTCCTCCCCTCCCATTCACCCAGATGTGTTATTGAAACAAAAAGGTACACACTTTCAAACATATAATTAAATTTGACCTAATATATAGCCCAGTCATTACTCAGATTTAATACATTTATGTTAACATGTTATATAAAATTCTGCTGTGGACAGATATGAGGCAGTTTCTCTGATTCCTTTTTAAGTGCATGCCTGTACACTTTAGAAAAATGAGCCAAACACTGCTATGTAAAGTACTGTTCAATGTCTTCATAAAACACTATATCTGATAAACTAGAGATTTTTTTTTTTTTTCAAAAACCTATTTTTTATACACAAAACAAGTAAGATTTGTGTTCTGCTTTCAAACAGGAACATAAGCAAATAAATCAGCATGAAAAAAAATGCTGTAATCTCCCCTGGTTTTAAGATCCCTAATTAGCTAAAAGTTGTATATAAATATATGCTATTTGACAGTATTCCATTTTGAAGTGGCTTCTCTTCCTGGTACCAGAAGAGAACAAACAGAACTCAATGAATATGTGTTGTCTTCCTGAACGTTTTTCCCCAATTTCTGTTCTACATAAACACTTGTCTAAACCTAAAGATTTGGGAAAAGCGTGACCTCCACCTGTGCTAAGACAGCACTCTGCAGACTAAGCCCTCACCCAGAACACTGCGTTGAATAATACCAAACAGAGTATGTTGGTCAAAATACAGATGGAGCGACCTTCACAGCCTCCCAGCTCTTGAGTTCATGCTAGGGGCTAAAGCTGAGGCCCTGGTTAAACGCTGTGTATTCAGTCCTTCTCTCCTCCAGAGCTTCTGCCAGCTGAAGAAGCAAGGCACAGGACTCTAGCTCCAAAGCTTCAGTCCAGCAGACATCTAACATTAAGAGCAGGAAGACAAACAAACAAAAACTCTCCAGCCAACAGCAGTGTGATAAATATTGCTGTTCCCTTGAAGGAAGGGTAGAATCACAGAATCATTTAAGTAGGAAAAGACCTTTAAGATCATTGAGTCCAACAGTAAACCTAAGAATACCGAGTCTACCACTAAACCACATCCCTAAGTGTGACATCTACATGTCATAGGATTACAGAATGGTTTGACTTGGAAGGGAATTTAAAGATTATCTAATTCCACCCACCCTGACATGGACAGACAGTTTCCACAAGATCAGGTTGCTCAGAACCTCATCTAACCCGGCCTTGATCACTTTCAGGGATGGGGCAGCCACAGCTTCTCTAGGCAACCTGTTCTAGTGTCCCACCACCTTCACAATAAACAAGAAAGAACTGCAGTTCCTAGAGATCCTCCAGGGAAAGTGGGGAAGGAAAGCCACATGCTTTCTTTCACTCAAGTTCAGCCTTAGTAAATAATAACTTATTCTACAACAACTTAAATTTCTTTCCACTTGTTCATCCTTCATAAAGTTCAAAAGACCATCACTGAAGCGTTAGGCTATCCATCACGAGTAAATGACAAGTTAGGCAGTTTGAACACCCAAGCATTTGAATTCCTACCAGATGTAAGAAAATAAGGACACTGTCTCATACTGATTTACATTCTTCACTCTGAAGTTGGAGTTTGTGGGTTTGTTTTTGGTTTTTGGGTTTGTTTTTTTTTTGGGGGGGGGTATTTTGGGGGTTTGTTTTTATTTACTTAGAAAAACAGCTATGGCATTTGAAACATTTTTGGCAAATCTTTTAGCTACAGATTATTAGCAGAGGCAGGAGCAGATTTCCTTCACAGACCCAACAATGACATTTACCCTGACCTAGAGGGAACACCTTCCTAAGCAATAAGAAATAGCTCACTTTCAATGCCAATTCAGTCCTAAGAGAATGCCAATTATGCCAAGTTTGCAAAAACAGATGTATGGTGATTTTGTAATACAGACTAGTTTACACCAGGGACAAAGCTAAAACCATTTATCTCAATTAACTAAGGATCTAGGGATTAATTTAAACTGTTGCCTTGGAGGTGAAAGGTCACCACTTCATCCAACAATCCACCCATACCTCTTATTTACAATAAATATAAACCTCCCTTTCATGTTTCAATTATATCTTCTGGAGTACATTTCTACCTCCAGAACTGTATGCCTTCCATGTCATATATTACAAAAAATAAGAAAAGGTTAGTGCCATTTTATCAGTGGCTAAGTTTCAACAGTCCTATTTATGGTTTGAAAAGATGGCCAATTGTCCTAAAATAAAAAAACCTAATCAGTAGAAGGCATGATGATAATTGACTAAAATTCCTCAAATTAGGAGATCATTTCTAGCTTACAAATAACACTAATAAGTGACACCAGATTTCTAATTGCTCAAGCGCTGCTTGAATTGAAAGGCATTTTGAAACATACATATTAGAACAAAATAATAAATGAACGCAGGCTGGTGAATGAAGGAATTAGAATAATTCCTCAAAAGAATATTCCAACAGGCTTTTCTGTAACTTAAAGGTTCAAAAATCTCCCTACATTTATGAAACCAGAATTTGTGCTGTCACAACCCCACCAATGTGTCACTCTGCCTTCAGGCAAACACCATGCCCAGTTATGCCTGTTTAGAGCCCAGTGTATTCCTCATGGCTTTGACCATGCACTACTTAATTAACAAGAATGCAAGAGAGGCCAAAGCCTGACACATCATGTGTCATGCAGCAGTTAAACTTATTTTGATGCAAAGTGGAAAACTGCCTTCTTCATGTATGGCATCCTCTCAAGATACAAGAGCTGGTGTAATTCACTGTCTATCAATCTTTGTACAAAGCAAATTAATGTGACAGGATACGTCTAGAGCAGCACTGGCCTATTAAATCCCAAGCTATGTCATCAATGTATGGACCATAACAAACCAACTTAAGTAGACTTACCAGTATTTCATCACAACTGGGAACCTAACAGTTTAAGGAGAATATAGATTAATGTCATCTAGTAGTCACCTATACCTTTATCCTCAGAGGCCTTTCAATGAATTGAGTGCAAGCAGAGTCAAGATTTATCTTCTTTTATTTGATATTTTCAGTGCTGGTTTTGAGATACAACACTGATTCTTTTTTGGTTTTAACATTACTGTATATTGGCACCCAGCAAGTGAACAGGCTACATTCAATGTGCCTAGGCACATCAGCCTGCTTTTGCTACAAAATGCCAAGTCTTGCACCCTCTAATATTCTCTTAAAAAAAAAAAAAAAAAAAAAGGTCAGGAATTTTCATTTTTGTGCTGTCCAAGTGCCTAGTTGATTATGGCCCCCAAAAATCTTTGTATTGGCTATGTAACAGCTCTCAGAATTGCAGTTAAGATTTTTTTATACATAAAATCCATTCCATTCACTTTAAGTTTTTTAACAAAATCAGAGATCCATTACTTGTAAACATCAAATGCTCACTATCTTTTTAAAGGGATTTTGAAATCTCTTCTCTGTCTAAGGAGGTTTATTTGCTTTGCTTGTATCCTTACTTGGATTTTAAGTATGAAGTTGCACCTTAAACTGTAAAATCTGTTGGAAATAAATAGCTTCTTTGCTTGAAAGTAGAAGCTTGATATACCAAGTTGTACCCAGGCTGAAATGAAACTTAGCAGAATGATTTTTTCCTTAACCCTTTCTACTATCTAGTTTGCTAGTATTCTGCAGCTACTATTGCAAGGCTAGTCCAACTGCTCCAACCACTTGAAAGACTAAAAATAAATACTGATCGTAAAGTACACTATGAGTCTCTTCACTTAGGCAACCAAAAGTTAAAACTATAGCACAAGAAATCAGCAACTGTTCTGCCCTCCCCTTACTACTTTCATTAACTAAATAATAAAGGAATCCACCAAGCCTCAATATTCTGAAATCTGTCATATTGAACTTCTTAAGAAGCTCTTCTCACTTACCTCCAAAGCATCCCGCTGAAGTGAACAAGAAGTGCCAGATGGCAGGAATATTATGTTTTAACAATATTTCTCTAAATGTTCCAAATATTTAGTTTATCAAAGAAACAGGCATGCTGCCAGTTAGCCAGATCTATCATCATTGTCTATCTCATTTTGTCAAAGGAAGTATTCTGAAGCACATGTATTGATTTTCCCCCATGAGGAGCAATGGGAACAGGAGCCAATGACATTTACATTACGTTAGGTATATATTCCATGAACACTCAAACACTTTAGTGGACTGATCTTGTATCCTATTTTTGCCATATTTACTGGTAGTGAGCAAAGTCTGCAAAAATCCTTACAAAGCAAAAGCTCTTCCATTACTGGAAAAGAAAAACAAAGCCAGCAAGACCTACTTTTAAAGAAGATGTTACTGAAACTACAGCAATTTTTTTGCTGATTTTGACATATCTGGAAAGGAGCAACAGAAGGTAATGATATATCTGTGAGACGGGGATTTATTTTTCTACTATGTTTCTTTTACTACTTCAAGTTGGTTCAGTTCAATCAATACTTACCAAAACTGCTACTCTGGGGTTGGGGTTGTTTTTGTTCTTTTTTTCTTTCACCCTCCTGGATCCATCTTTTTTCCACAAAAAAATGTTACTCACAGTAAAGGAAAAGTGCTTATAAACCCCCTACATAATTTCTTTCTTAAAGACATGACAGAAAAAATTGTCAGTACAAATGACTAAATGTTATCTATTTGTTCCAACATTCAGACACTATTAACAAATATTTTAACAAGGACATTCATTCTTTTCCTCAGAATGATCTAAGTAAATATCCTCCAAGTGATTTTAAGGTCTGTTAACAATAGTTTTATTTGCCATTTAATGCAAAAGTAAATGCAAGCAAAAAGTAATATCTATTTATAGCTCTCCAAGACAGTTGTACCAAGAATATATGCAATAGAATTATTGGCTGATAGTTTTCTTTGGCTTACAACATCCATTTAGGTTTTATTTATATCACATGCATATGCAACCAATTCAAGTTATAAAAAAGCTTTAATATATGCAAGCAAACTACAGTCTGAAAACCCTTCTGAACATTCAGCATAGAATATTAAGGCATCTATTTCCTCACCAGGCACTCAGTGTACAGGCTGAACATTTTTGCTCTTGCATAGCACTATTCTGTATTTCAATTTCTCCACTGAAGTCTCTATTCCAAAGAAACTTATTCAAAACGCTCCATCTCTGCTAGTCCAACTCAAAACCAATCTTCTTTCTAAAGTAGGTGTAAGAATTATGACCCAGTGAGGCTCGTAAGTGAAGGAAGCTGGACAAGAATCATATTTGGACAGGAGACCACTAGTATTCATAACACTGCAGGATGTGGTATTAGTGATTCATTAGGTAGCATGCCTCCAGCCAAGTCCATATTAAAACTAACCTACTCTACATTTTCTCTTCCCAGCTTAATATATCACACTTATTAGATGTGAGAATGCTGCCTGTCTGTTCAAAGTGTTAAACAAAATTCTGGAGCACTAAGAAATTAATTTCCAAAGGCACTGGGGGAAAGATAGATATATTTTTATATATATCCATGCAGTCATAGATGCAATATATCTGTCTTCAGAAGTTTCAAACTCTCAGGAATCCATCTTCCTCTAAAAATGACCTTAGAATTCTTCCCCCCAACACCCCGAATCCTGACTTGGCATAAGGGTATTCTGGACATCCAGGAAAACCAATGTGCTTTATTCTAGTTGTTGCTACAATATTCCCCATCTGCAGAAGCAAACATTTCACAGTGCAACTAATACACAAGAAGCATACTAAGCCATGGCTCCAACTCTGCTTCTTGGTACTCCACCCTTTTCCCTCTATATGCTTACCCAGCCATGATAGCAAAACATCTCAGATGGCCAGAAATTATTCCTTCATTACAAATAGAAGATAAGCCCAAGAGGCACTGCCCCATTTTCATGAAGCTTACTTGGTGATTTCCCATAGGACAAAAATATCTGCATACTACATCAACAGGAATACCATGGGATTAACGTGATGTAGCCTTTAACAAAACCTGGCCTAGACTTTGATGATAACATATATGGCAAAATGCAGATTTAGGCCCTTAAAGTATATGCTGACACCATCTCAAAAGACGCCAAAAGTACCACCACAGATAGCAGTGACCAAGCCTTGCATACAGTTATTCTCCATCCCCTTCAAATGACTGAAAAATCCTGTATCATTCTTCATCCAAAGAGTGCCAGAATTTATTTCATCCTCATCACTGCTCTGGAAATACCAACCAGCTCAGTAAGACACCTGGGCACAAATGCTAAGAGGTATAGAAGAAAATTGTTGCCAAATTATATATCTGCTTCTCTACTTCGCAAATTTATTACAAATTGGTTTTAAAATAGATTTGTGGCTTCCCTAATAGTGAAAGTTCTAGTCCTCAGGGCTGATACAGCCAAAGGTGCGCCCCATAAGTCAACAGCCAGCATTCAATTGAAGATGAAACCGTGTCATTTTCATGATGTTACAGACTTCTTTCTCAAGCTGCTGACTATACTGCTTACTACTGGATGTGTTGTGCCTCATTATCTTGGCTTCCCACTAGTTGTCGAACAAAGCACAGGTGAAACTTATTGCCTTTTATTTTCTCCACTTTTTACTTTACCTTTCCTACCTACCTAAAAAACTCAAATCTCTGCATTAGCCTCCCATATTGCCAAATACTGCAAAACCACAACTGTGGCCCCATTGATGCTAATGAAAAAATTCCCAGCATCTTCTGCTGAATCAGGATTTATAATATAAATTACAAGTCATATCCACTACAAAAATATAACATTTCTTCTTTAATACTACAAAGATCAACTGTGAATTAGAAAAAACAAAACAAAACCAAAAATAACTTAAACTTCCACCAGAAAGTTTTTCAGCAAGCTTAACTAGTAAATTAAGTTCTCTTAAAAAATATATTATATTGTATAGGGTATACCATATACCATATAATATTGTATATAACATATATAGATTAAATACATATAACAAATTAAGTAATATCAATTATTTACACAGTAATATCAGCACAAGAATTTCCTTGAACGATGTTACTTTCAGTTTATGCCTATATAGTATCTTTTGCCTTTTAATGCTGTCTGTTTACAACTTTGTAGAACATTAAAAAAATCAGCTTAGATATTAAAAGTTAATTGCCCACCTATGCATGTATATTTTATAAACAGATAAAGTTCAATGATTTTTTTAGAATAGGAAACCTGACAAATCAGTTGTAAACAGAGTTATGCCCTTTCTAGACTGAGGGAGAGGATTCTTCGTAACAGACTGAAGACTTACGTGCTTTAAAACTGAAAGGTAGTCTTGAGACAGTTAAGAGTTCAGGAAGGTGCCTCTTTACAGCTTCACACAAAATTTGGCTTATACCTGTAAATTTTTTTTTCGTATTATTTACTCAAAGCATTTGTTATGGCTGGCAGAAGATTCTGCCCCCACAGAACATTAACTATGCACACAGAATTCACCAAGTAATCCTGCCAAGGAACCAAGATTTGTATGATCATTCCTCCATCACCAACACTGCCTTCCCACCAACTTTTCCTGTTATTTCAGTCCTTTCATTCTTCATAGTCAAGCAACATGTTTAGAAAACAGCAAGCTAAACCAAATGGAGAAGAATGAGATGAACAGAAAAAAGCTGGAAAATAAACTAAATCAAATGAGAAGAAAACAAGATGAAAGTCTTCAACTATGAAATATAAGGAGGCAAACTACATGAATGAAACATGGACAGAAGTAGCAGACAAACAGCACAGGGAATGAAAACCTGTAAACACCAGAGTATATTTTTCTCCATGTCCTAGAATAAACATAGAAGCTTCAACTCCAGTGATTTCTGTGTGGCAAGCTAAGGCATTTCTCATTTTCTGGCCTATGCACAGGAAAACATTCTAGAATTACAAATGCAAAGCATCAATAGTGAGATTTCATATTTGAAACTTGCCAAGCAAGCTACACATATTTTTCATTCTAGCAAAAATCCAGGAAACAGATTTAACAAGAGGGGAGAAAGAAAGAATAAGGACCGGTGATAGATTTGTTCTGTATCATATGACCAGAAAAGCATATATAAACCTGCCTTTGTTCCTTACTGCTCCACCTCAATATTGTACTTACAGCTGGTCCTTACTTAACATACTACTTAATCCAAAAGAAGTTTATTCTACAAAAGAATCGGGCTCTGAGGGACAGATGAGTTTTCTGAAGACATGATGCTTCATTTTGCATGTGAAGTTGAATGAAGAGGGAAATGCAAGAACAGGAAGGACAGACAGCTGAATGTCACCATGCAACAATAGGTTTCCTCCAATTTCACACAGGTTCAGGTCCAGAGCTACCACTTCTTTCCTGACTCCTTAGCATATTTAGACTCCCAGAAACACATAGCTGAGGACAGAGGGAAAAGATGAGGAAGGACAGGGCATAGCTCAGTGTTTCACTGCATCAGTATCTGCTCCCCACTAGCTCCTGTCCCAAATCCAGCACTGCTGAATCACCCTCTATCTTTTCTCTTTCATAATGCTGTGTGGTGGGACTATCAAGTAACGGGAAGGAAAATTGTTACTAGAGGACAGATTTACAGTCCATGACTCTACCATTCTCATCCTCCTGGATATCAAAAGTCACTTTGCTTTAAATGCCAGGTAAAGAGATGCAGCAGCAAAATCAGTTCAGGGTAGCCCTTCCTTTACCATTAACACTAGCACACCTCTCCCACCATCTGCTGTGTTCTTAGAGACCAGATCTCATCCTCCGTTCTCCCATGGAGTTCCTGAGTAGTAGTGGGCACATCTTTCATATTAAGATAATAACAGTTTTTCTGACTTTGCTAACCAATATCCACAAGCAGTGACAAAAAATTGTCCATTTTCCCATGCAGTTCTCAGCCTAAAGAAGGACAATAGCAGTTCTAGGTTTAACTCTGGAGAACGAATGAGGAAACATCTGCTGTAATATATAGGGGAAAATCCTCAGTCTCAGCACTTGCAGCTTTTGTGGAAGTAACTGAAAACTTGGTTGTGCTGTAAATAGTATTTAAATCACTCAAAAAGTCTGTGTGAATCAGGAACAAAAAAAAAAGCCACACACAAAAGACCCACACACACACACTCCCACCCCCATCAGCAGGCTGTAAGATAGAGCCAGCTCCCTATAATTTAGCTTACAGCTCTTCCATCTTGATCTTTCCCCGGGGGCAAATTCAGCCCTGACCTAAACAGATGCAAATTCCATTAAATTACACTGGGACTAAATCCAGTATTGCCAGGTCACCCAATACCCTCAGAAATATGGGTGAAACCTATTTAGTTCAAATGGGAATAACAAATTGGTACAAGTTGCTGCACTATTTCTCCAAGTACATCATCATTGAATTTCTCCATTATCTGCATGTCGCTAAATTGAGTCAACAAGATATTCTAAATGGGTAATGAGACCCTTAACCATTCACCACTTATTCCTGTTAAGGAATGATACAGAGGCCTGTTCTGTTCACAGGCAGTCATCTGCTTCTGCAGCAAAAATAGCACATGTGACTGAAGAGAACTGCGAAGTCCTCATTCATAGGACTCAGATGCATGATCCCTTCAGCAATTTTTCTTGGGAGACATAACCATAGTTTTAAGACTGCTCTTAAGGCTAGGTTTCATTAAGCACTTAAGGAAATAATATATTGCCTAAACATTTATCCTGCAATCAATTTCAAGTGAAATCTGCCATAACTCCGATGATTTCGATAGTCTATTAATATAGACAATATTGTCTAATCACTTATACATGTTATAATACCTAGCTACATAAAACAGTTTTAACTGTGAAGGTTTAAAAGTAGCCAATGACATTTGGTTAAGTACACTTCTTTATAGGAGGTGACAGTCAAAGTCATCCCTGCCACAGTATACAGTTAATTCAAAAAGCATGATTTAGATACAGAATGAAGCTTTCACAAACCAGTGCAAGAATAGCATGATTATTAACAATTATTTCCAGTTTTAACAAATGCGTGCAACATAACTATTTGAATTCTGCATATACTGAAGTCTGAAGATAGTTTGTAAGCAACTTCAGTATCTTACATTAAAACTGGCAGGACCACTGTGAAGACTCTGCATTACTTTCTAGCCTAGCAAAAACCAGAAGGTATCAATCACCCAGTTTAACAGCAGCTGACTACAACTATTCATTGAGTTGCACATTGCTACCACTGTGGCCCCATGAATGTCTTAAAGTCTCCCTGCCTTTTTTTGTTCCTCTGAGTAGACTCTTAACAGCACAATTTATTTTTTTTTCACTCTGAATGGCTTTGAGAGACCAGCTGAGAAGAAACACCATTAGTAAAAACAAAAGTTTTCAAAGAAAAAGGGGGAACAAAGTGGATGTATTAGAGACAACTTGTGAATCATGGCCTATACATGCTTTGCCCCTCTCTTCACCTCAATACACTCCTGGTTTCACTGCTGGTTGAGAGCAGGGCAGACTACTGCACTTCTCCTAGCAACCAAAAATCACTTGGGGAGAAAAGGCATGTTGTCTGCTGAAAGGCAGAACAGAGAAATTTGGGGTCATACAAAACCAGACATATGTTCTTTTGCATTTCGTCCTAAATTGAGCAGTTCTCAAAAAGGATTCAGTAAATAATAATAAACAGCTCTCTTTTACAATGATTCATATTTAATTAAATATCTGTTTGTCTACTTGTCAAGCATTTAATTTTCTTTTATTTTGGTGTTCTAACAGTTCCTACTACTGTTTAAAGTTTTGCCTTCAGGGACAGAAATTCTATTTCTCACTTTTTCTGAAGTTATTTTCTTTGAAGTGTGTATAGATACAATTATATGTCCACATAGATAAAAACTTTTTTTTTTTTTTTTATCTAGACTTAGACACACAGAACTATTCTTAGACGTTTAAAGACAACAATACTAAGAAACAATTTTATCACAGGATCCCCCTATTCCAAATGCTGGGATTTTACCCCACAGGACTTAATCTTACAGAACAAACTGTCTGGTCTCATTAGGTAAACACCACATTGCACAGTTTAAGACGATGAATCAAATTCATGGAAAAGAAGAAAAAAAAACCCAAACACAGAAGTTTATAATTCAAGCATACAGCTGAATAGATACATCACATTGATTGGCTTAAAATCAAAGCATTGTATTTTAAAATCCAGTTTGGTAACAGAACAGATGTAATACATCAAGGGTAAAATGCAGCCTGCAGTATTTCTGATAGTTAATTTTTTCCACTGGAAGTCCTTTGTTTAATAGCTGTTGCCTTGACGTAAACCAACTATTTTAGTTAGGCCACTGAATTTCCCTCACATATCATAAAAATATATACACAAAAAAACCCCAGCCAATCTATCACAGCACTTCTGCAGTGCATCAAGTTAAAGCCAGCAAAGACCTTAGTTCACTGCATCAAATTACAACAGCATTTTCTTGCAGCCACTCCAAACAAATCTGAACTCAAACAATTTAACAGAAGGTTTATTCACTTCATAGATAAGTGATGCACAAATGACATAGCAATGATAAAAAGCCTAAATATATGGTGTCTAAAACAACCCCGAAGTTATTAGGCATCAGCACTATCATGTCAAGCATGACAGTAGGGTTTTGCTCCCCTTTTCACGCCCTATGCTGCCTAACCCAGCCACATGCTCTGTAGTGCAGCTCCTCTGCTAGTCTCCCTCCCCTCATTTTCTGCTTCAAAATGGGGTAGGTCCTTTAATCCATCAAGCCATAGACCTGGAATCAGGCTACTATCCCACTCCTCGTCCCAGCTTACAACGTCATATCTCGCTCCAGAAAACTGTCAGAGCAGGATAGTGGTACTATACATGCAGGACCAATAAGCCTTTCCAAGTCTCTAAGGTGACATAACGCATCAAGCAAAAGATTTCATCTCTGAAAAGTGAGAAGGATGAGCCCACAGTTCACTTATCTGCAGCCTTCAATATGGTGCGACAATCCCAAAGAGAACATCAAGTTTACTAGGGAAAAGAAATCCAGGTGAAGAAAACAGGCTTTTCCCAACTAGCTCTTAGTCCAACAGCATTGCTATGCCATTTGAATTTTTCATAATACTGACACAAAATAAATATCCCATCCTTTAGTTACAGAGTTCTCTTTAGGCTACAAAATGAACTGTTAAAATTGACCACTCCTTTTGTCAGGACAAAGTCATCTCAGCTGCAGGACACGTGGACTTTGAAAACTGCACAGAATGGCAGCTTCAGAACCCACAATTATAGGGCTCATGCAGTATTAAAATACTTCTCATAACATATTCTTAACTCTTGACATTTTCACAGCAGTAAAAAAGTACCCCTGGTACCCTGGCATGAATAGTTCCTCCATTCACTACGGATAAAAACCAAGCTGACTGATGTTAGTTACCTGACATTTTGGTTTTGAAAGGTTAAATTTTTTTCCATTCAGTTTCCTGGCAATCAATGGCAAGTGATTAATAGAAGTGAACTATGGTTAACTGTGTTTTACAGCTTTCTACTGGCCATTTCTTCTTTACATTTTTGTCCAATCTGCATTTATGACAAGCATATTAAAGATACACTCTTCCCTCCTTGGCACATGACACTGAAGCTATGTAGGCAATGCATAAATACAACCTAAAAGACCATATGCTGCAACGAACATTGTGGCATAGTTACCTAGGTAAACGGTAATGAGTAAGATCACACTTTAACTCCTGGCATCCCTATTCATCCTACCAATTCACTTCCATATATCAGACCAAATAAACTGTTCTCCCAATTAATCTAAGAAAACGTGATGAGAGAAAATAAAAGTAAATTACAACAAAGCATGAAATCATACAATGGCAGGCCACTGTCCAACACTGTAGTCAGACTGATGAATTGTGCTAGAACTGAAGGAGTACAATGAAGACTCGCTATCAAGAAGGGTAGTTCTGCAAGCAGATACCACATAAAGTTGCTCCAAATCAAACTTGGAATGGTGTCTTATGAAATGAGCACCTGAAAATTACGAGGAATGAACCTGAAAACACTTTGTGTTCTTCCAGTTATCATTCACATAGATAGGTAGAGCTGAATAAGTATCTCCACAAGCAGGGCAAACAACAGCATAGAAAGTTCACGATAGAACCCAGGTGCCCACAGTCCCAATGGGTTCCAAAATACACACTGGAATCACTAGAAGATCGGTAGCCTTCAGTTATTAGCAAGCCAATGATGCAGTGTTTCTTAGTATCAAGACAAATAAGGAATTTTATAATTAAGCCAAGTGAAGTTGTGTGATTTCTGCTGACA
>JAVJGJ010000014.1:107690114-107703212 GCA_035590215.1 Microhierax caerulescens | reverse complement strand
CCCGGGCCCTCCTCGGGCGCGCGGTGGCGGTGGCGGTGGCGGGAAGCCTCCCGCAGGGCCGGCCGGGCCGGGCGCGCGGGGCTGTGACAGGAATGACCGAAGTGAAGGAGCTACCGAAGGCCCCGGCGCTGTTTCCGTGCACGACGGGTCTTTCCTCCCCCAGAGAACCCAAAACGAGCAGTGCTGTACAGAACTTTCCCGGGGAAAACCTGTTCGCATGCGTTGGTCGCACATTTAGCCAGCTCCTGTGGCCGGTGGTTAGGGGGACAGGGAGGGTGAGGGTCGTTTGGACACAACGCTGCGAGATAAAAATTAACTGGTGAATTAAAACGTTTTGATGCGCTGGGATGTTCATGGCCATTTAAACAGAAAGGACTTACCTTCCCATCTGTTAACCACCTAGTCCCAAGTATTTGTCTCTCATCAAGTTTCTGAATAATAATAATAATAATAATAATAATAATAATAATAATAATAATAATAATAATTTTTCATACACTAGAGTTTTATTCCTTTAATAAGTTCTTCACATAAAGGATCTGAACCTTATTCCTGCACAATGTACACTCCCCACAGGCACTCACATATATGTTCTGCAAGTTATTTCTTGCCTGATTCTGGTGTGTAATTAGTGACACATGCTTTACCATCACCAAACGTTTTAACAGTGTGAGGTGTTTGTAGGGTTTTTAAGTGTCTGAGATTATTGCTGTTCCATACAAAGCCAGATGACAACTGCAAGGCCTCTTTATGCAAATCAGAGAACAATGTCTTCCTATACTCACAATATGCCCTGCAGATAAATATATATTAATACATCTAAAGACTGCCTTGTGAAGAAGGCTATAATTAAGGCTAATTAGAGTAAGGTGATCAAAATGGTATTCTTTGTCAGTGTACCTGTGAATTGGCAAAACAAGAAAAACATAAATCACCTAACTGACAGCAGTATGTGTAACATACATGAAATATTAAAGAATATTTCCCTTTGTTGTGGACATTTCAAGGACACCGTGCTGGTGAAAATGCTGACTTGTTTATTACAAAATTTTAAATTGGAAATAGCTATACATTGTATGATTCTTTTTCTGCTTCTGAACTAAGTTTAAGATAAATTTAATAATTGCTGATGTAGACCCATAACTTTTTTAGATATATACAGTCTTCAAAACCCTTTGGTATAGAGGTACCTGTAAGTGGATATAACGACTCGTATAAACATTCTTAGTGAAATCAGTGGGTTATTCATTATAGCTGCTACTGTTTTGTTCATTCACTTCCACAAAATACTGCTTTTGAACTAATAAACACTTTGCAAGACTTTGAAAAGTTTCAGCCAAATTTAATCAAGCATTTTCAAGCACAAGTTTTTCCCATATGTATTTCAGTGATTTTTTTTTTTCTTTGAGAAGAGTTTAACAGGCCTCCAAGATGGCTAGCAGAGTTGGGAGTGTTGGGAAACTGGCTTGTGTATTGGTGCTGTTTGCCCAAATTCAGAAAAGTTGGCTAAATTTGGCTAGTATATAAACATGCAAACAAAAAGGTCAACCCCCCAAAAAAAATAATAAAAGGTCATTTAGAGATCTGCTGGAGCATAACAGTTAGATGTTCACATGTGTTATGACTCACAAGCAGAGGACATGTCACAGATCAGAGTCACTGAACTACGAGCAAAGTTTGCCTGGAACAGTGTTTGCTTCCATTACAAGATGCAGTCCAGGTACTTGAATTAAAAAAAATTATGCTTGCCTCATCAGTCTTTCAGTAACATTGTATGAACATGGCCAACAAGACAGATGTTATTTGCCTGAATGGTAAAGTCTATACAGAGGAGCCAAATGTGCCAACTCTTTGTTTGGGTATGAGCAATATACCGCCTGAGGAAATAATGTGTGTGAGCAGGATGAGGAAAAGACATGTCAGTATCAGTACACAGGAAGCTTAAGTTCAAAGAGTACTGCTGAGGCAGGACTTCAGAACAGGGAAATGGCACAGTAAGATTGCCCTGACTCATACTAAGGTCAGTCATCAAATGAGGCAGGACTAATCTGGTAAAACAGCAGTGAGATCAGATGTATGTCAGCAGTACAAGTAAAGGTTTCATTGCTTCCCCGGTGTGGTGTTTCATGTCTTTGATTCCTGGACTTCTATATCTGCATTACAATACATATTTAGTATATAGAAGGTCAGATCCAGTGTTTAAGGTACAAGTGTCTTAAGAGTAGCCTTCTTGTCAGATGAGCTCTACCATTCACAAAGTTTTTCTTCTAAACCAGCATTACTGTTTAGGGTGTTGCAAATATATATAATAGAGTATATTTCCAGATTGCCATAAAAACTTGTCTTCTCGAAGAGGAGAAGTTAAATTGAGGTGGATCATACAGAATTTATTCTGGATACGAGCTACTCATCCAGGGAATTGCTGACAGTGACTAAAGATCTTCAATATCAAAAAATATATATGTGATGTGATGGCGATACAATTTAATGTAGGCAACTAGTTTAAGTATTTAAGTTAGGAGGCTGGTCTTTCTAGGCTCTGGAGTAGAGCAAAAGGCAGATCCAGAGGATAGTTCAGGGCACGTAATGTCAGGCAGCTTCAGAAACACAAAAAGAAAATGGAAATAAAAGCTACAGCAAGCATGGACTTTCCCATGGAGCATACTCTTATCTTCCTCTGCGCTATTCAGTTCCAGGTCATTGGGTTCTGATGTCATCTGACTATTGAATACATGATGAGAGAACACAATTTATAGGTTTTAATCCTTATAAATGCTGAAGCATGATTACTATTCCTGCTGCAATCAATAGGGAAGATTGGACACTGAGAGGTAACTGAGGAACTCAGCCCAGGAAAAGAAGACATTGCTAGAAATGGTGTAAAAGTGTAAAGCACTGTGGCTGGATCTCTCATGAAAGCTGCTGAAAATAAGTTTTTCTGCTGTCTGCAAATAAATTTCAACTAAGCTTCTTCCTTAGAACACTCTTGTGGATAAAAAAAAAAAAAAAAAAAAAAAAAAAGGTGGAGTGCCAGAAGCATGTGTTTGTTTCACAGGTGTCTCTTACTTGCATCACAGAGTGACCTTCTATTTTAACATTAAGATTTCTGAGTTCTGGCATCTGACTTCAGAGTATTCCTGTGAAGATACCAGCCAAGCAACACTAAGAACCCTATTTTGAAATGTCCTTACATTGCTAGATTGTGTTAGTATGTCTGCACTATTTTTAATTACTAGTACAGCTACAGTGCTTACTACTGTTATAAAAGAATTATCTACACTTTTGGTAAGATAAATATTTGGTAAACTGAACTATTGCAAGTTTTTTGATATACATCATATGCTCAATTTAGGTTTTGCATCCACAGCTCATTAAATGTGCTAAAACTGGCAACAGAAAGAAGAATTTCTTGACAATTTTTAAAACAGCCTCACCTAAAATAAATTTTACTTGTTTTATTTTTAACTGAGATTCAAAATAGGCGATAAGCACTAATGTTTATTTGATAGCTATAATGTTACCATGTAAAGATTTTGTAGATCCTACTTTCCATTTATTCTATGGATGTACTTCTACCACTCATAAAAAAAAAAGATACAGTGTCTTTCACACTTTGCTTAGTGAAAAATTCAAGAAAGTTAAGAAATTAATTAAAAATTAGTTTGAAAATAGATTATATATAAAACCTGAGTCAGATTTCGCCTTTCTGGGGCAGAAGGGGGAGGTGAAAGGAAGCTTCTAGTTGTAGCATTCACAAAAGAATTGGTAAGTTCACTGCTCTGTGAAACACAGGTCTGTGTTTTCATACTGAGTAAAAGATGGCAGCATACCATCTTTTGAGTTACCTGAAGCTGGCATTGTAAAAAGCAACAGCATCTTTATACTAAAGGGATAGGAATAGCACATATTAGAAATACAACTGTGACTTACTGTAGTAGTGGCTGAAACTAAACCTGTAGTGTCAAAAGTACCGTGCCTGTCACAACTGTAAGCACAAAATTGTTCCAAAGTTGCTGGGCTTTGTGTAGACTTGTATAGGCTTGCATAGAGCAGGTGGAACGGGACTCTTTTCAGAGGTGCACATGGATGGACAATATCCTAGACATTGAAGGTGAACCTGCTTTCAGTTGGACAAGATGATCTCCAGAGGTCTCTTCTGTCATTTTTCTAAAGTTTCATGATTCTATGGCTGCAATACTGGCAAAGTTCTGAGCCTACATTTACCTTGTTTGACACTGTTTCTTACTAAAGAATGATGTACTAAAGTGTTCAATACTACTTGCTTTGTTATGAAATTGCATAAAACTGGACACACAAGCTATAAATAAAAAAATTGCTTGATTTTCCTCAAATTTAAGCCATTCCTATTACAATATTAGGAGCCTTTGTTGAGTGAGTCCTATGTGGAGGGAGCAGTGAATGTTACAGGAATAGAAGAGCATTCCTTGCTCTCTTGTGATTGGAAATGCTTTCCTTTGCAACTGCAGTATTCAAAATTAATAGCCTTTCTACCAAGTGCAGTAAGTAGCACATCTAGTTTATGGCTTTACGTTGTGCACTGTAACATGAGTTCATTATCTGCAACAGGACACACTGCATCCCTTCCAATCTTTCCACAGACTAAGTCTATCTAGCCTTCTCAATGTCAGGAACTTCCTTTTACACACATTTTCATCATATCATTATGCCCATACATCTCCTGGTTGTAAAAGTATTCCTGTCTGTCACATCAGGAACTTCTATTCCATCTCTTATATCCAGGACTCTATGTAAGTTATGCATTTCTTCGTCTAATGAAGGAAAAAACAATTTACTTTATAAAATGAAGGCACCAGTCATGGAACAAAGTGCTAATCTACATAAATAAGGCCATCAGAGACATATTCTGTCAACTACAAATAAAGTAAGAGTCCAAGAGTAATTAAGCTTATACCTTTGGTAATGTAGGCCTCTGTCCAGACATTCGTTTTTATTTAAAAATAACAGAAATACACTCTGTCTTAATTTACATACAAAAATTAGAACCATCCCTTAAGTGACAAGCTTAATTTCAAAAGACAGTTTAGGTTTCCAGAGGGCATAAGGTAGTCGTTGCATCAATCAAAAAAGAACAAGCATTCAAAATGAAGAACTGGAAGAGGATAAAATCTTACCTTGCTTACATGAGGGATACAGAGGTGAAAGCCTCACTAGAAAAGTGTATTTCATCATAATGCAATCAGACTGATTCGTATCAAAATAACTAGCTACTGCACCCTGAATTCCAAGGATCAGAAAATCAAGCTATACAGCAACAGAACATTTATAACTGTACAAGATACACAAATAAGTCTTAAGCCGAGCACCATATTCCTATATAATTATATTATAAATAGCATGTTATGCTCTCTTATTAAATGACATATGTCACATTTTCCATAACGAGTGCATGTTGACAGCCAACTACATTAACCAACAATATTTACACTGTAATTACAGCTTTTAAAATGGAAATATGTAACTATATATGTACATAAGTTGTTAATGGGCAGAAATTCATACAAAGAGATCCATATGTAAATGTCCATTGTATGGAAACCCATTTTTAGGTGGACAAATATTCTTTATGATAGGGAGTGTTTAATTTAATAATGTAGGAAACAGATTTATTATGTCATTAACAAGTCAATTCACGTGAAAATTCTTATAAACACATACAGTATTGTTTTTCAAGTCCAAATGGCTTTTTAATTTAGCTGTATTTTATAGTTACTGTTTCATAGAAGAGTCAGATGTACTGAGCTTCCTTTGTTATCTCTGGCCTCCAAAGCGTCAGTGGCATGGATAGGTTATTTCTTAGCATGATTTCTGCTGTACCTCAGTCCTCAGTTGTAATTATATATTAGTCAAAAGAAGAACTTGTTGTGGTACCAGAGAGCTTCTGATTTATGAATATGTCAGCTCCCAAGAATCTGGTCCATCGCTATGGTGGCAACCCTAACAGCATTAGAGGCTCTTGCATGTTTCTACCAGTGGGCTGTAATGTTCCCATCAGGCTATGATTCTTTTTTTGCAATATGGTGCTGTCAACACTGCTCTCATCAGTTATACATATCAGTGGATTATTAACAATATTTGTCAGACTTCTGTATTAGTTTTGTCCCAGAACAGCCTTGCCTCACTTCAGCAATAGAATTACATTTTGCATTGTCTCAATAAATGCTTTTAAATTAGAATTGATGTTTCAGTCATATGATTTTTCACTGCTGATGTAATTTAGTTTTCTATCTGAATTTTTATATGACTATATGACTTATTTTTTAGAAGTGTGATCCTAGTAAAGGCAGCTGAAGCACAGAGAATTCTCACAGCAGAATTTGGGCTAATACCTTTCCCACACATGGCAGACTAAAAGAATGGTCAAGACTGACAAAAATTTCAAAAGTAAATTGAAAAGAAACATAAAAGAGGAGAAAACTGAAACCTCATTGCAAGACTTCTCCTAAAAGAGTATGCATTTAATCAAAAAGACAAATAAATAAGTACAAATGCAAACAGTAAGTATCCTGCATAATCATTAGAGGAACTATTATTTTTATTTATTTATTTATTTTGCATTTAAAGTTACTGTAGGATTTAATTGCTTAAACTGTATACAAAATCACCAAACTTTTACCGGGAAAATACGTGAGAATGTTTTTCCTCTATGCTGCATATCCACTTACGTAGGGAGCAGCAGTGCCAGTACACGGTCCCTTTAAAACCAATGAAACCGTACGTGCAAAGGGGGCAGCTCAGAACACAGAAACAGAAGCCAATGACTGAATTTAACGTCTGTCTCTGAACTGAAACACAAAATAGCAATTACTTCAAAGCTGCTTACTGCCACAGCTAGGAAGACTCTTTCACATTTAAAGCACGCTACCCACACAACAGAAATTCTCTGGTTCTCACTTTTCATCGTACGGCTTGCAATACCATGGCTGATGGTGAAATTTAACATGTTTCAATCTAAGTCATCAGTTCAAATCTTGCTCATGCTGATCGTGGCCAAAAGTTATCACTTGATTCCCCACTTACATTATTTTAGTCAGCTTTTGCAGACAAGAGAAACACATTGTAAGCTTTTCTTACCCAGACAATCAGCAATAGTTCAGCCATCTAGGACAACCTTGAGTAGAATAAGGTTTTTTGCACTGCTGTGGCCCAGGACGTACTTATCTTGAGAATGAAGAAAGAATTGGGTTTCAACATCATCTACCACAATGAGATCTTGTACCTGGGACTGTGTATCTATGGACTTCAGTAATATAAACAATAATTAAATCCCACTGCCACATAACCTTCTGAAAGATTTTCTGAAGAAAATGTGTCATCCATGAGTCTGGCAAAAAGTTATGTAAAAAATTAACTTTTTATCACTTCCCTAGGAAAAAAAGAATATATACTAGCTCTTTCATCTGTAAGCGGCATGTCTATTAAAATGTCAGATTTAAAGTACATGAGCCAATATATGGAGTAAAGAAATTCAAAATACTGTCGTAATGCCTATAGATGTGTAGGTGGCATTAAATAGTGAAGTTGTGTGCTGCATTTATGATTTTGTTGATATTTAAAAAGAAACAACAGTCCATTTTGAAGAACAGAAGAAAAGAGGTATTCTTATC
The DNA here is from genome assembly GCA_035590215.1 of Microhierax caerulescens. Lineage (NCBI taxonomy): Eukaryota > Metazoa > Chordata > Aves > Falconiformes > Falconidae > Microhierax > Microhierax caerulescens. The sequence continues at coordinate 107,695,566 of JAVJGJ010000014.1, read as the reverse complement.
TCAATTTGCATTGAATTTACTTGAGAAATTTCTGCAAGTGCTTACAGGACTTGAATCGCCACCTAACAAAAAGACACTAGAAGTCCCTTCCAGTATCCTTTGGAAGAAATAGTACAGGTGATTCAAATCACTGAAATAATAGAGCAGGCCACCTGGGAAATCTTTCTGCTGGGAGTCATAGAGATCCTTTCAAATTATCTATATTTTGAAGAAAGTTTGCTTAAATTCTGATGTACTTTATTGTCATCCACCACTGTTCTTTAGTGGTTTTGCAGGGACATAGGTTAATGCTGATCATTTAATCATAGCAGTCCTGATACCAAATTCCAAGTACAAATATTTTTTTTCCTTCTTTTTTTTTTTTTTTTTTTTTCCCTGTAAACCCATTTAATTTTTCCTGTCACATGACCTGGATGTTGGTTAGTGATTCAACATATGTTCAGGTAGAACAAGTTTCAATCTGTTAATTTTCAAATGGCCATAAATCTACATTGCTCAAATGAAATGTACAACATCTTCTGAGTCAAGAAGGGGCTTGTTTTTTTGACATCAACAATTCACAGTGTCTACACTTAAACTACTTAACATAAAACCACCAAGGATTATATTTCTAAAATCTTGTGGATGCCTGAATATATCAGTGATCAGCACATTTTCAGAAAAATGCTTTTTTGGACCCTGCATACAAGCTTACAGTTGCTTGAGTCATGTCTTTGACAAGCAATATGTAGAAAAAATGATACAGCCTTCTCTGACACCAACTCGACAAAAAGAAGGAAGCAGTGACTCTGGAGCTGAATGTCTAATAGACACAGAGATGTCTTTTCTGGCAGAAATAAGAGTATGGATGCAAGGGTGGCACAGGAAGGTTAGGACATCTGAACTGCTAAATCCTGGAATTTTAATCAGTGACTTAATCAGAAGACTGCTAGGTCATATCACAACGGTGGGTCAAACAACTCAGGAAAGTATTCCTTAAAAGAGTGCCAAGATGAGCAAAAGAAACAAGTGAGGGCTGAGTGACAGCAAGTAAATGTGAAGAACCTCTGGATTCTTATAAGGACATCTTGAAGCATCTTAAAATACAGTGGAAATTTTGGATTTTAATTCTTTTAGTCCCCAGAAATCAATACTACAATAATTAATAACCACATTAAATAATCTAGGCAAATAGCAGATGATAGATAGAAGACTTTTTATATAGGAAAAGTGTCCTTTATTACATTTCCCAAACCCTTGCTTACCATTAACATTTTAGATCTACATCATATTTAAGATACTTAAATCAAACTGCTTAATATTCTGGACTGACAGGCTCATTAAGCTGAACAGTAGGATTGCTGTAATATGCACTTCAGGCACTTAGAGTAGAAAATTTTCTGTTTTAAATTCCAAATGTTTAAAGAGAAATCTTTATCGTTAAAATTGTAACTACATTTCTTTTCTTTGAGAGGCATTACTATATGTTTGACATCTCAACTCTGATGATATTTTGGTTGTCTCTTACATTCTAAACTAAGCAAAAGAGTAGAGTGCTGTGTGCAACAGCTCGGTATAGTAGTTACCCATTTTTAAATCAGTTTATGTCTGTCAATATGAAAGAATCATCTACTGTAGCTATAGGTGTTTGGACTGATGATACTGTATACTAACTCCCACTTGGTCTATATTATTTTAATACATTAATAAATACCTACCAACTTTTGTTCAATTTAATAGCAAAAAAAAAAAAATTTGCATAAAAATGTTTCTCCAAGGCCAGTTTTATCACAATAAGAGATGCTTCACAGTGCTGATAGTATCTGTGTAGAAGCCTCACCAGTGTTGCAAGTCAGTGCAAGTTAAGTTTCTAGCAATTAGTTTCTTTTGAAGGTTCTTAACAGGTACCTGTCTAAATATTTTTATTCTGGCAGTGTATGAAAACTTCCATCATGCAGTCTTTGATCTGGAGATTTAGAAAATAAATTACAGACTGTTTAAAGGGAGTTTGAACTGCTAAGTGCTCTTCTTTCAGACCAAATAGAAGTGCAATTACAACTCTTTCAGTAGTAAGATAACTGGTATTAATAGGAATTACCCCAGGATTCATCAAACAGCATGACTAGGCTTGGTCAGAAGCTATGTCATGTGCGCTGAAGTAATTGCTGATGGAGAAAGCCAAGACAAAGGCCAGAAGACAGTGAATTGTACTGAATAGGAATGGCCATAAATAGGAGCAGAAAGGCATTTCCAGGGGAAAAGTAGGAACACAAAGTTAAGTTAGCAGACATCTGAGGAAAGAAACTACTAACGTTATTTTTGTTGTTTTCACAGAAAAGGAATTGCATATAATCTTTGAAGAAGTCAGGAAGGCTTGAACCTTTTTCGGTGTCAACCCCTAAATAAAAAGGCCACGAAATGTAAATCATGAATTGCAGCTATTTGCCACATGTTATTCTTTTGTATTTGTAATAATGCCAGAAAAGAATAGGGAATTTAGTAAATATTTTATCTGAATATCAGATCTCTACAGTAAAATTTAGCTTTAGGTTAGAGTAGCAGCTAAAACCATCCTGGTTTTCCTGTTTTTTCCTGAGGAAGTATCATTCTATCATTCTAAAGTCTGTTCAAAGAGTCTATTTGTAGATCACCACCTTCACCTTTATTTTTTCCTAATTATAAAGAAGTTGAAATTGTAATATAAATAGTAATTAGATCTCTCTGCCATATTAAATCCCACTGCCACAACAACATGCTGTTTTTCCTACAACAGTTGGGCTGTTTTGGTTTTTTTTTCCCCCTCTTTCTCCCTTTCCCTCTCTGTTGAGAAGCAGCTAAGTAGAGTTTAGCTGAATCACTGATTGCTTTGGAGGCTGACCATATGGTTACTTAAGACTACTATGGGACTTCAAGATAAAACATCCTACTGTTATTCTATTCTTGTCAAAACTTGTTTCCTTGAATATTGCATATATAAAGGGTTATGATGCCATTTTTATTTATACAAGCATGCACAATTGTATATTTGCATTCCTGTGAATGATATAGGGGGTTTGGACGTGATGCTGCCATTTCTTTTTGAACAGGTTTCTGAACTGAGACTCATGATTTATATAGGTCCATACAAATTTTTTGCAATAAAAATAATCTACAAATCCTCTATCTGGTGATCTAGATTTGTTTTTTAAAAGATGGAGAGACTATATATATATATATATATAAAAAAAAAAAAAGTTATGTTAAAAAAATCCATCCACAAATCTCAATAATATTCTTCTATCTACTTATTTTGACTCTTTTTCCCTCAGTGTAAGGTTGCATACTGAAGGCATTTCCTCTGAAAGTTAAAGAGTGAGGTCACTGAAACAATTGTGATAAGATATTTTTTCTGTAGCTTCTGAAATGAGATATGTCTAACTTATCACCATGTTTGATTAATTCCACTACAGTACAGTCATCTCTTGTTTTCATACAAGGTCCTCTGAGCTTTCACTTAACTCTTTCCTTTTTGGTTTCCAGAAATGTTACATCTTTTGAAAGAATAATCAACAGAAAGGAAGAATCCAAGGGGGGCATTTACATACTAGGAGATAAATTTCCAAATTTGCTCTTGAAGAGGGGCACTAACTGATAGATCACATTCTAATTTTCATCCCTGATCTGCTGAAGGTGAGTATTGCTAACTTAAGAAAAGGTCTATGTAATTAGATAAGGTGACTGAAAGAAGTAAACCATTTAGTTTTAACAAATATAAACTCTAGCACAGCCAGATACAACTCATGTTCTCTAACAAGAAGCAACTGCCTCAAGACAATGAAGCAAAATAACTCTTGGCTAGGATTGTCTGTATAAAGCAAAGCACTCAATGACTATTAAAAAAATACTTAAAAATATGAAACATTTAATAATTCACAGATAGCCTTAAAAGCCACATGACATTACTTGAAAACTTGCCCTGAAGTGTATTTCAAAACTGTGGTAACCCCCATTTAATATAAAAGGATGATATACTGTTGCTAATTAGACCTTGAGTTATATCTCTCTGAAAACACTAGTAAAGTCCAAACATTGCCTATGATATGAAATTAAACACAGTCATCATGGCAGTGAGATTTTTAACATAAATCCTTTTATTTTTCCCACTACAAGTTGAACTGAAATGATACCAAGTCATACTTTTGAAGAAAAATTAAAACCTAGTTGAAAATCTGTAACTTATCTGGCATGTGAGACAAGCCTGTGATTTAGTCTATTTTGTTAGTAAGAAGTAAAAGTTATGAGAAAATTGTGACTTGGGATTCAAAGGTTTGAGTACTGTCCTCTAACTTAAGTGTGCTTTGTTCTCTGTAATGCCTAAACATGGAATATCCAGCTAAAAGTAGGTCTTATATTTCATAAATATATTGCCATCTGACTGTGGGATGGACCTAAAAAACAAAATTTGCATAGTCTGGCTTTGATTCACAGATAGAAGGAAAACTTTAATATTGCATGATCCTACAGTAACCTTTGAGATGTTCCAAGGAGACTGTGAATGAAAATGGAGTGTATTGTTAATATATTGCTCACAGACATTGGGGAGATATAGTCTGTAATACATTGTAATCTTCTGTGTGTACATCTCATAAATTTGAGACAAACATACAAAAGTCCCTACATTACAAATTAGTTACACACTATTACTAGTGGTGTTATCCCTCACTCTCTGTGGGTATTTATGTATGTATACACTTAAAAACCTCACCTAAATAGAATTAACCATGGCTACACACATGGCTATGGTAAAATAATAGCCACATCTTGTAAATTGATTTTGTATTTCCGGATTACTTTATTTTGAAAATTATTTCCTCAGAATCTTCATGTTCAGCTGAACTGGGAAAAAAAAAAGAAAAAAAGAAAGCATATGCCTTGGCTCATTTTTTCTGTGGTGTACCTAAAACACTCATTCTTTTTGCTTGTATACTTTTATGAGCAAGTTTTTAAAAATCTAGACTGCTTAAAATGCAGTAGAATTAAAATACTTAATTCCCATTGAAAGCAAAAGTAATTTTTTACTGTCATATTTTGAACTACCCCAACAGTCCTTGCTCTGTCTTTAGCTGCCCCAGAATGTTTAACATCTAGCTTACACAGAGTGAAGAAATTAGCAGTGAAAATGATGTTTTTTTATAAAGCTGTGGTAATATTGATAGATTTCATTAGAGGTGCAACTAATTATTTTTTCTACTGCTTGTTCTTAGTGTTTTCAGAGAACCCTGCAAGAAAACGTTCTGCATGATCTAAAAAATAAGCTGTAATGCATAACAAATACATAAGAACTCACAGATGTTTCAAAAGATTATTGCTGTAACATCATGTTGTAGAATCCTGTCTTCATCCCAAATACTGTTTTAATATTATTTTATTTTATTTTATTTTATTTTATTTTATTTTATTTTATTTTATTTTATTTTATTTTATTTTATTTTAT
>JAVJGJ010000014.1:107677368-107690014 GCA_035590215.1 Microhierax caerulescens | reverse complement strand
TTTTATTTTATTTTATTTTATTTTATTTTATTTTATTTTATTTTATTTTATTTTATTTTATTTTATTTTATTTTATACCTGCAGGATAATTAATTCCTGTTTCAGGATAGTTCTCAGAGCCTATGCCACACAACTTTCCCCATTCTCTAAACGGAGTTAGGAAACTGTGAAGGAATGTTCTTCTCAGAAAGTAGTTATTCTGTCACCCCAGAATGAGTTTTCCTTCTGTATGAAGATTGCTGCTCTAAAGATCACCATAACTTTTTTTTTTTTTTTTTTTTTTTCTAAATAGCCACACATAATTTCTTCAGGGCAAAACACTCCCTTAGTATGTAGAAATTGCTTTGTGTCTACTAGGACTCAGTGTGGTGCAGTCTGTGCTTGGAGTGATAAATGAATGTAGACAACAACTAAGTCACTTCTTTGTTGAAAGTGAATGCTAATGACATTTATCCTGTGCTTCATGATAAACTCATTTAAAAGACTAAAATGCTGGGGGAAAAAATCCAGTATTTTAGGAAGTATGCATAAAATGTCCTTTACTTGCTCAGTTACAAACTGCTGAGTAGCATCAATATATATATAAATTATTTTTTTAAATCCTTGTGTATATCTGTTATATGTCTAAAAAGGTTTTCCATTGAAGTGCCCCGGTTTGCATTTTGAAACTGAAGAACAGCTAACTTTTCATGCTATATGAATAGCTAGTTTTACAAAAAATATGTATGGGAATATATATATTAAAGCACAATGCAATGGTCACATGCTTGGAGCTATTCAACTAAGAATCTGTTGCCACTATTTATTTGGAATTCATTTGTTACTTTAAGGGTGATGTTACATGCTATGATGGAGCTGATCTGCCACCTTATCACTACTGCAAGTGAAGGATCCCCCTCTTCTTTCCCAGTCCTTTGTCTTTTGTCAGCATGGTCCTGGACATGCAGTTCCCGGCTTTCCTTACCTAGCTCCAAGGCACTATTTTTAATCTGTTTCTTTTTTTTTTTTTTGCCAATTTAGTGACAGGAACCAACTCTGTACAAGTCCAGTAAGTGCCAACAACAAAACAGGAGAAGGGAGAGCAGGGGATTATGTGAGCAGGGAGAGCTTATCTCCTTTCCATGATGAGAAAATCTTACGTTAGCTCATGTCACATCACCTTGTCCACCTTGAGCCTACCATCCACAGGTTACAGAGCTGACAAAACATCTTGTTACTACAAAAAGAAGTCTAGCAACCTTCTTTCTCCATCCCACTATGTAATTTTTCATCATTTCTCCCTTTCCTTCTTCTAGCTATGCAGCCTTGCTTCTTCTCCTTCACTGAACAAATCTAACTTTTATGTTAAACCTCCCTAAAGGACTAATTTCTGAAAAGTAGTATTTACATGAGAAACTACTTTAAATATACCAATGAGTGAGTTAGCAAAATTTTCCAATACTAGTCTTTATTTATTTTAAGGGCAGGAACTTGTGTAAGTAAGTATAAGTAAGGTGTACTTGCTTATAAAATATGTCCAGGTTAGCTGTTTCCCCTTCTTATCCTCCTTTCCTTTGAACAAACTGACCCTCTCCCACAAGGCATTTTCCCAGCTCTTGACTGATAGAATATATTTCCTTACAAGTCTTGCAAGCTGAATGAACAGGCAGTCCTTTTCACTGCACAAATTACACAAAACCAAAGAAACTAAGGAAATTTGAGATCATATTCCTATATAAAGGCTGGATTTATACTGCTTAAACAAGGATATCAATCCTTTACTGCCTATAAATTAAAAATAAGCTTGTTAGATATAGATAACAGGTAAGTCTTTGTTGGATATGCATGTACCCTATTACATGAGATAAGAGATTTGTTGACTATTTGAAAAATGATATGGGGTACAAACAGCAAATAGTAATGGTCTGTGTCTTGCATTTGTCAAGATTACTTCACAGGCATATTTTCAGAAGTGCCATAGAACCTCCTATTCCAGGTTTGCCCACTGTAATGGGAGCAGAAAGTGTGTCCCTGGATGCTGGCAATTGCTGGCTGCCGAACAGTCTCATGCCCACCACACAAACAATATCTGTGGGTCAGTCATGCTTTTTTAATGGGAATTAATAAATTCCCAGAATTGGCCCAGCACATGACTATCGATCTAAAAGTGAAAACGAGAATGTTAAAGAAGTTAGTTCTAGATGTTTGCCAAGAGAATAGAAACTACAATTGCATTTTGATTTTAAATATATAATTTCATCAACTTTTTCTATTGTTATTTTTTCAGCTATGTGTTTATAGATATATTTCACTAAAGGTTGACTTTTTAGTATTGTTGCTATGAATTACACTAGTTTATAATAAAAAGTTGGTAAATGTAGTATGGCAAGTTAGAACAAACTCTTTGCATCTGATGCAAAATAAATATTTACTTATGTATTTAGAAACCAGTACTAGGTATAGACTGTTCAGATACTCTTGGTTGTACCATGAATGGTATTAATATGGTATTAAAATATCTAAACCAAAGAAAGGATACCTTTCCATTTTTTACAGTACTAAAAAAGAAAAGTCAAAGCAAAGACATAAGATTGCTTTCTCTAGTTTCTAGAAGAGTTTTTGTTTTATCACAAAACTGAATACAGCTTTTTGAAATAAAAGAGCTGTAGGTTTTGAGTAATAACACTACATATGGTTGACACCAGACAGTGCCTATGTAAGGCTGGAAGCTGCAAGCTGAGATGTGAAAGTAAAGTGGGAGGAAAACGAATGAGATGTCAGCTGCATGCTCAGTAGCTTTTCAGGCAGTATGTTTGAATGAACATAACAGTATTACCATATACTGAGTTATTATTTGTTGTATGATGCCAAGGCAAGGATTCATGCAATTGTTTATTATTACAATCTGTCCTATGTAAAACACTTTCAGAAGAGGAGCTATCACTGATTTGTGGCAATATATTTGAAGGATGTTGTAAATACCCTTGATTTAATTTGTTGGGCTCTGTTACATACCTAGCATGTAAGACTGCCTATTGTTGACCAGTACCAGTAGCACTGACAAGGCTTACTCTGCATCTGTGTTTTCAAACACTCCCTTTAATTGAACTTGCTGGGATCAATGCCAATTATTAGATTTTAATAAGATTTATTTCACCATCAAGATGCTGTCAGATATGCTAGTAGCTTTGATCATTTCAGGTCTTAGTAAAAACTATATTCTCAGCACTACTATACTGTAATGAAACAGATCTAAACACGGTGAACTAAATAATTAAAATGTTTCTATGCATCCAATTATGTGTTAGACCATTCTCATTTTGATTATCTAGTTATATAAAGCTTAATTATATACCACCTAATAACTTAATACCTCACATATATGCCTTAGTGGTCTATGTGAGCAATTCTTACACTTAAACAACCAATTCAACTGGTGAATGAAAGCACTGCAGAGGCAGGAAATTACAGAGCTTGGGTTTTTTTAATATGTTGTCTAAGAATCACACATTAGTTGCATGATCACTCATAAAGATCACAGATGCCTGTAAAGATACAGAATCAAGGATGAGAGCACTGTTTCATCTGGTGTCAGAGAGTATTGTACTGCGTCAAGTTTTACTGCACTCCTAACTAGAAAGGATTCAGAGGAAACTTGCCAGATATTTTGAAGCTAAGTTAACAGGTCTTTGGGGAATAATTTAGGAAACTTCAATATAAAGATTTTAACAAAAATGTAAAGATAAGTATTAATTTATACATTTTTGAACACAGCAGCTGAAGAAAAGTTTTGGTATGGTTCTAATACATTTGGTCAAAAGTCAGTATCAAACATTCAGTTATTACCCAACAATATAGGTTATTCCCCATTATTTAGAACTGAAATTGAATGTTCTTCTATGGGATGTCTCATCAGATCAGAAAAAAAGTCATGGAAACTGACTGCAGGGATTGTTGGAAGACACATAATATCTTGTTCATTACAAAAGGTCAGAATAGGCAACATTATCTGGGCTTCAATTCTTTGAGTTTATGAAAGTTTCCTATTAGTTGAAAGGGAATTTGTACTGTGTTGTTCCATTTTACACAGGAAATGTTAATTAGATGTATCAGCTGCTTAGAATATATTTATCTTGATTGCAAATATGTGCAATCTTGTATTTAGTATGCTGTATCCCATGAAAACTCTTGAGCAAAAGTGACAAGTGTGTGTGGAACAAATCTCAATCACAGTGATCTTGCTTCTTTCTTTGCTTGCATATGCTTTCAGTTACTCAAAGCCTGCAGAAAAGCTAGCTGAATGGAGACGCCTAAGGACAAGATGGAAGATGCACGTTTACATAGCTAACTCCTGCTTTAGTCCAGGCTGAAAAAAAAAAAAAATTCTTTTTCTGTGGCCTTTTTGGTGATAGTTTTGCTACTTGTATGTCTTAGGTGGACTTCTAAAAGTAGAAAAAAAAATGTTCCTTTGTATAAAGTTATTTACTGAATGGCAACAAAAATTGTAGTACCTTTTATCTCATGTAGTCAACAAGGTAGGATCTCTTTCTCCCTATCACATGCACTGTGTTCTACAAATGCAGGTATTTGTAGTCAATTGCCCAATGAACAATCCAAGTTTACACAGAAAAATAATCATTTTATGACTTGCAGGGGGAAAAGATTGCTTAGTTTCTATGAAAGTAGATGTTTATTACTACCGCAGGACAATTGGTTTGATAATTTAGTACCATGTCTGCATAGAAAAGGTATGACTTTGCCTTTTTAACCTGATCAAGTCAGATCAGACTTAAATTGGACAGCCGAAATAAATACTTCCATCTGAGGAAACAACACATATTTTTATATGTAGGAGTCTACTGTTAGCTACATTTGACGCTACTTTAAAATTGTTGAAGACCCTACCAGCCAAGCAGTGCTGCAAAAGGGATTTATACAGCTGAAATGAAACATCTTCACAAGAAATGGGGGAAAAAAAGGAGATTCTCATTTTCTGTGGCCAACAATTTCCATACCACATTCCTTATAAAAGAGCAAGGTAAAAGTTCTTGTTATGGAGTATATCTGCTTCTTGTGTTACTTGTTGAGCTATTTTCATATATTTCACTGGAATTTTTATATATGAATATATATAAAGAACAGAAATATCACAGTAATTAGTTATTGGACTGAAGTCCATTAACTCCTTTGTCAATATGTACTTATGACAGACTTTTAAAACTTGGGCATCAAATCCTAATTCCCTTACTTAAAGCAAATACCACTTTTCAACATAAGTAAAATTACAAGAATCTGGCAGGAACAGATATACCAGATGCTATTTAATACTGGATAAAGTGGTGTTTATGTCTTAATTTTGTACTGTAAAGATCTATAATCATCACGTTGGTTTATCAGTATTCTGGGAATACCCTTTTACTGGTTCCATTTGTGATACAATATAGTGAGCAACAATATGTTTAATTTACACCTCTAGAATTATGTTTATTATCAAAAATTGCCTTTAGATTCTGGGAAAAAATGTTCTTGAAGGCTTTCAGTCAGTTGCATGCTGAATTCTTTCAGTGAGTTCAATAGGTCATGAATCATGTGAACTTGTCTGATAAAATTTGCAATTCTTTTAAGATCAGAATTCCACTGTGGTTTGAAACACATTCATTGTAATGATCACAAAACTATTTTTAATATGTATGGAATGGTACTGCAGATCCCACTGTAAATTCAGAACATATGTTTACCAGTGACAAGAAACAGAGGAATGCGCTAAATTTTATGAACTGTTAATGAGTCAATAAATTGACTGTTTTGCAGCCAGAACTCTGTTACTACTGGCATTGTCCAACATTCCAATGTAGATTTCTTATGAAGAAAGAAGTTATATTCCAAATTTTAACTCTCTTTCCTTATTTTTATTCACACTGGGGTCTTGTGTCTAAATAAATATGCAATTGAATGAGAATCACAAAGTATGTTTCTCACTATTGTCAAGGTAGGAAGTTATCAGAATATAGGTATCTTCAGCATCACTGATTTAATATCACGTAATCCCTTTAATAAACTCTTCAAGCTCTATTTTAGATGTTGTTGGACTACAAGACAGTCCACAGTATTTCAGTGCTCTAATATTTAGAGATGTTCCACATTTATTCCCTGCCATAATTTTATCCCTGTGTTCCGCCAATGTTTAAAAAGCTTAAACAGCTCTTTACTCTTTTGACTTTTACCTCTTAAGGTATTTATAGGTAGGGATGACAGTTCCTCTCAGCCTTTGCTTTGGCAGGCTGAACAAGCCCTACGTGGCTGTTGATGTGCCAGTACACCCTTCCTGGACATGGGCAGCCAGCACTGTGCATCCTATTCTGCTGAGGTCTGATGATAGTGCTAATGGTTTTGTATTTCTGCTATAAATATTCTCCCAGATGTATTCTTGAATCACTTTCATTTTATTCATGACTGAGCCCACTGACAGATAGTGGTCTGCTATATCCCAAGAACAGTTACTGGACTCTTTTTCTTTTGATCTTTAGGTATTTCAGGATAACAAGTTTCATGTTCCAGACATAAATTCTTGTCTTCTACATTACTGAATTTTATATCATTTCAGTTACATCCAGATCTTCCTATATGGTATCTCAATTCTCTTCTGTATTAATAAGACCATCTAAACCATTTATCATTGGCAAATTTTGTTGATATGGTTCCATTTTTAACATTCTCAAGACTAATCATGTCAGAAATGAATAGTTAAGGTCCCATTTCTCTGATACTTTCTCCATGCTTCTCACTGCTGTTTTCTGTTTATCCTGTTCCTCATACATCCACATGTTTTTTGCTACTAACTGACCTTCTCCATTTTAAGTAGTATTTGTCCATATAGTGGTATTAGAATGTTTTAACATGATCTACCTAAGGTCTGAAACATTTGTCTGGAAATAGAACTTCCAGTATAGTCTGGCATGGTTTACCTTTACATTTTATTTAAATTACCTGTACTACCATGTCTGTTCAAAATCTTGCATACTGCTGCAGTCAGATTGCTAGGCCTATAGTTACACACTATTTCCATTCTTTTCTTTAAATCTAAAAAACACTCAGGCTATTATCATTTGACATGGTGAAATCTTAGTTGATGCTTTTTTGTGAAGATGCTTGTCATATGACTTACAGCTCAGGTTTGTCATAATTCTGAGATGAAGACTCTCCTGCTCACTTGGTAAAGAGCAATCAGTACTTCTAAACTGTTTTCCATTTCAGCTATGGAAATTTCTCATGCCCTCACAGTCCACCCTACCATTACTCCCATGGTGAAAAGTCATCTTCTTGTTTAAAAACTAAGGCAAAGTGGTTATTTAGTTTTGAAGTGTACTGACTTACCAGCGCACAGTGACTTTTTCACTTTCTTCTTTTACTTATATGACTGAAGTAATTTTTCTGTTTGTTTTTAAATTATTTGCAAGACCTTTTTCAGCTTGACTCGGCAATTGCCTCCATCCCTGAACCCTGATTCCTTTGCTGACATGTCCTTTTCCCCATTCATTTGTACTGTATCAGCATTTTTATATGTTGACTATATATATCCTGAAAGGTATGTTGCCCTTCTCCGTGTTTGATACACAGATTCATGATAGCTATAAGCATTTTTAATCTGAAGTTCATTAATCCCATGATAACCAGATTCCTATCTCCTCAGTTAAAGCTATGATTCTTTTAGGTATCAATGTGATGAGCACAGCTAGTGGGCCACGAAAGCCTGGAAATAAAGAAATCTACAAATAGACCAAATGGGATGATGGAACTGTGAGAGGAAATATGAAAAGGGGAAATGGCCTTGAGTTATGCCAGGGGTGGTTTAGATCAGATATTAGGAAAAATTTATTCACTGAAAGGGTTATCAAGTATTGGATCAGGCTGCCCGGGGAGGTGGTGGAATCACCATCTCTGGAAGTGTTCACAACATACGTAGGTGTGGTGCTTGGGGACATGGTTTGGTGGTGGACTTGGCAGTCTTGGGTTAATGTTTGGACTTGATGATCTTGGAAGTCTTTTCCAAACTAAATGATTCTATGAAATGGCAAAGCCACAGTGCTGCTGCAGTGTTCTGTTTTATAATGCTTTCCTTAATTGTTATAAACAGGATAGCATGGGCTTTAATTCCATCTTTACAATTCAACTAGTTAAAGGATATCTGAACTATGCTATCTGAACCAAACCATCAGTAGAACCGCCTGTTCTTCTTGCATCACAAATCAAATGGAAAAGCTAATACATCATTTTCATTTGTATTTCCTTGTGCTGTTTCTCTCAGGCCTCAATTTCCTGCAGCCCAACCACTTTAGTTTTTAAATGCACCTCAAGGATTATTCTAGCGCTACCAGCCTGAATAAGCATGCTTGTCAGAGTATTTAATACTGTCCCATTGCAACATTTGTCATTAAGTTAAGATGCTTGACCAAGGAGCTAATCTTTTCATTGCCATTTAAATCTACCAGTCACAAAGATATTTCCAATATGTTCCTAATTAATTGCATCATATACTTTTATGTTTGCTGCACAGTAAAGTCATGTTAGCTAGCATATTTCTTATGATCCAGTTGTGTGACTTACAGTTAAGCAAATGCATTCTCTTATGTCACTGAATACAAAGACATAGGTTATAGCGTGGCTGGATTATGATTGTATCAACACATAGAATAAGCATGGTGCAAACACACAAGAAAATATGGCCTTCTTCCCTCTCTAAAAATAATATTATACTCTAAGAAAGTGCCACCAGAAGAATAGAAGATAAGCATACAACCGTATGTTTTCTGGAAAAGTATACCTCATAGTACAAAACATGAAGTTTTACCTGTCTGGACAAACAAACCTGTATGCCTTGCCTTTGCTATAGTAATAAATTACTACTAACTTCTTTTCTCCCACTTTATAGTGTGACTCCCAGCTTGTAGACAAATAGAAATATTACAACCTGCCTAAATGTATTGGGTAGAGAGTGTTTGGAAATTATTCTGACCTGCCATTCTAGGAATGCACAGAGGCCCAGATTAAGGAAAATGAACATTATTTCAGTATGAAGCAGGAAGTTTAAATATTTTATGGGCTTTGGGTCAGAGATATAAAATACAAACCAAAAAACTGTGAAAACCAAAGCTGACAGAAGTATGTCAGATGAGGTGGTGAAACAGTATGTGACCTTCTGGGGCAGAGGTTAACTATTGAAAAAATCTGCAGCTGATAAACAAGCAGCACCTCACAGAATAATTCTGCCAGTAGTTCACATTTTTCTACTGGCATTTACTTTTGTATAAACTGAACAATTAAATGGCAACAGCTTGGAATGATACGATTCAATGAGAAATGATTTACATCACTTTCACAATCATATGCCAGGGCCATCTGCATATCCAGGCTGTCCACAAAACTGCCTGAGTTAAAGTTATGACTCATATCACTAAATCTACTGGACAACTGGTTGTCTTTTCATCAGTAGAAAAGAGGAAAGTTGTCTCTTCACCCCTAAGGGCTTTGGTAAAATTTAAGACTACAAAGTACAGACTAAAACAAGTGGAGTAGTCAAAACCACTAATCATATTTTATTTATCTACTATTTTATACAGGCTTTTTCCATTCTTATTCTAGTCAGAGAAGGGCACCTGTACACATACTTATGTGTTACGTTCATCAACATCTCCATAGCAAGTATAAGCCAACATGAGCAACTTGATCTAGTGGATGATATCCCTGTCCATGGCAGAGGGGTTGGACTAGATGACCTTTGAAGATACTTTCCAACCCAAACTTTTCTATGATTCTGCAATATTTTAAAAGTACCTGGGCAGAGATGTACTTTCCAAGACAAGAAAAACTGTAGAGGGACAGAACGTATTACACACATTTCTGTTATATTTATATGAAAACTTTTTATTTTTTTGCTTAAACAGTGGCTTGCAACTTAGACCAGTTAAATAGGTAGCTTTTCAAGTTACTATTCACCAAGTGTTGCAGCTGTATTCCTTTGTGAAAACTCCACTAGAAGCCTGATGGCAACAGTTGTTTATGTACCATTGCTAGAGTTTCAGATCTCTCACTCTAGAGAGAAAAGCCTAATTTTAGGCTGCAGCAAATGGCCATGTATCAGCCACTATTGAAGTCTGCCAAGAGTTAAACTTCTAAATTCCTACATCTTAAGATGTTATATTAAAGCTACATTTGTACTTCAAACCACTGTTGTTGGTTATAAGTGTAACACTTCTCAAATAAAAATGACAATTATTTTGTGGTCATCCTTTTTTTTTTTTTTTTTTTTTTTTTCTTGAATAAGTGATAAATCTTATAATTCTAGTAGTTGTGATATCTTATTTTGAATCTTATTTTATAAAAATGCTCAGTGTCTTAAAAAATTGGCCACCTAACAAATAAGTCTTCTACTAAATGTACAGAAGAAGACAGAAAAATGACAGACTTCAGGATTTCTCAGCTAGATTTTGTGTATTTGCAGTCAGAATTGGCAGAAAAAAAGTGCTGCTGTCTTGGAGAGCAGACAGCATATAACAAATACTGCAAAGCTCTGCTTTGAGGACACTGGCAAATACATTTCTCCTGAGAGTTAAAATTAGCATCCATGGTGGCAAACACCAGGATGCAGTCCTGTCCCCACTGACATTAAAGGAAGCTTTTCTCTTAATTTCAGTGGAACCAGAATTTCTTCTAAGAGGCCCTGCAGCCATGGCAGGACAGTATTTCCTACTGAGCTAGTAAGACAATAATTTCAGCAGTAAAATGGATTTGGACCCATTGTATTTATCTCCTCCCTAATGCTTTTAAATTCATTGAAAGGGCTTAAGCCAACACTTTACGCTGCTAAACTTGAAAAAATAATTGTGAATGATGGTAATGGAAAAGCAATGGATTTTCAGATTTCTATTGCAATGATAGCTTTAGTAAAAATTCCACAGATACCATTCCATATACATCCTGTCCATCTCTTCTTAACATACAAATGAAAAGATTATGTAAGAGCTTCTGTTTAATCTCCTCCAGTGCCTGTTAAACATTCCAGAAAAAGAAGCCATTTTTCTTGAAACAAGGAGGTTATTGACCCAGATGGCATAAACCTCACATCTACAATGTCAACAGAAAAAATTACTGCTGAAGGCTTGGAAGTACTATTTGCCCATGTAAATTCAAAGGCATGGCCCCTTTTTATCTGTATGTTTTTCATGTTCACTGTTATGTGAAAGTCCGATTAAAAGCTTTTCAAAATAACCTGAGTGTGTAATTATGGGGCACACAACTCCCATCCTGAGGTTAATATCCTCACAAACATGCAAAGTACAAATTTAGCAGAGAACCAATCTGTTTCATAATTCAGTTCCAGTGTCTCTCCCCTGCACTTACAGGCTTACAGAATGATACATTCATTGTTGGTTTATCAACTAAGAGAATGAGTAGTTGTTGAGATATTCATGTTATACATACTAATAGCTTAGTATTAATATTAATAAGTTGCCATGTTCATTTTTATCTGGATTTGAAGACTAATATTTCACCTACAACTCAATTGTGTTTTTTTTTCTCTCTTACTTTACATTGCTGCATGGAAAAATGCATTGAAATAAAATAGTGTAAAGACAGTCCTGTGCCATGATGTGAAAAAAAAAAAAAGTTTTTATACGGTGTGTTTTAGTAAGTCATAAAGTAAATACTAGTTCTAAAAATAATAACAGACATTGATTTGAAATGGTGGTTTGAATTCTGTGGAAGCAGTTTGAGGGAAAAGGCTACTACTCACAGTGAGGAACAATACCAAAAAATGATAGGAATGGAATAACCTATGCATTTCTCCATTATATTCTGAATAAGGCCAGTATTTGAGGGAGCAATTCTTTATTACTTTTTCACTGAAAAATAAAGATGAAAAGCCCCATTAGAATAAGTCTGCGGTCCTGAAATGGCAACATTAAATAGACCCAAGTTCTGGTTGAAAGGAATAGATACATAGCTTTGATAGCCATATTTATGCCCATAAGGTATAGGAACTTAAACCTCTCCTCAGGATGTAGTCATGAATACTCATTTTACAAATCCAGACAAAGGGTAGTGTGAAGAATAAAATTCACCCAATGACCTGTACTGAACCATGAAAGATGGGACTGTGGCTTTAGATCATTTAACTGTCATTTAGCTGCCTCTGCATTTTTCTGTATTTCCTTTTCTATCAGCCTGATGACCACAAAATTTTTGTGTGTAAGAAGGTTTCTTCAGTCTAATTAACCCTCATTATCTCTCACAATTTATCCTCTGCTTAGGACATCAAAGTTTTTGAAAGACGATGAACTTCTGTACACACTAAAATAACATGAGCATATTCCACAGAGGAAGATGTAACAATAGGTAAAGGTCACCCCGTGAAATAATATTTTTAAAGTTATTTAGGTAAGTTTAGATCTATATTTCAATTTAAAAAATAGAAAGGTAAAAGGGAAGGAGAAATGCTGAGCTTGTTCCATAGAAGCAAGATTGTCTTCATGCATGTATTTTCTATACTGTTATTTCTCCCCAATACCATTCTGTATAAAGTAGTTTATGTTAGGTCTCCCCTTTCCATTTTTTTTTTTTTTTTTTTTTTTTTTTTTTTGGGGGGGGGTGGGGGGGGGGGGGGGTGGGG
>JAVJGJ010000014.1:107656439-107666933 GCA_035590215.1 Microhierax caerulescens | reverse complement strand
GCCAGCTCCCTGTGTGGCTACTCCAGCTCCCTGCCGTGGCTACCCCAGCTCCCTGCCAGGGTTATCCCAGCTCCCTGTGTGGCTACCCCAGCTCCCTGTGTGGCTACCCCAGCTCCCTGCCGTGGCTACCCCAGCTCCCTGTGTGGCTACCCCAGCTCCCTGTGTGGCTACCCCAGCTCCCTGCCGTGGCTACCCCAGTTCCCTGTGTGGCTAGCTGTTTTGAGACCGACCGCCAGAGCTGGACAGCACAATGCAAACCTGCCATGACTAGTGACCCTTGTAAATAGAACTAGATATCGAACACATGGTCCTTAAAGGGGAGCAGGGAAACGTTTATTGTTTCGCTAAGAGAGAAGGCTTTTTCAAAGAGCTTTTTTATCTTTGTTTTGTTACCAAGAGCAGCTGCTAAAGCAAAGGCGAGCTTGGAAGAATATTGCATATATTTTAAAGATTATGATATCATAAAGGGAAAGAGTTTTAAAGTTGGTGAAAAGAGATGACAGAATTTTAATCCATATTGCCCCGAATCTTTTCTGTTTAAATTTTTAACTCAGTCTCTTGGCATATACTTAGGAGAGAGATCTGTGGGCTTGTTGCCAGAGCTTTTATATGCAGAATGAAGGTCTCTTGGATTTTCAAAAGCTAGACTGTTCCTGTTAGCTGCAAAATACATACAATGCACCAAGCTGACAAGTGCTTTTACTTCAGCTGCGTTTGCAGTGACAACATTTAGAGAAAACAGCGAAACAGACTTATTCCACATCCATTGAGCTAATTGAGAGTAGCCTTTTAGGAGAGAAAATCCTAAGGTGCCTTACAAGAGAAGATAAAAGAGCTCTCTGAATATCAGTTTCCTGGGATAATAAAGAACAGTCAGAGGTAAGGTAACCCAAATACAAGGGCACAGATGAAAGAACCTGAGTACATTAGAGCTGCCAGTGTTTGGCTAAACGATACATCTCCAATAAAGGCACCAGTTCAGCCTGGCAAGAAAACATTAATGGGGGAAGCAACTTGTGAAGATTGGTGCTGCTGACTGGCCTCTGAGATAGATGCAGTCATGTCACACCTACTGCAAAATGAAACTTTTCATATGAAAGGAGAGAAAGGAAGAGAAATTCAAATCATTTAGCCATAGGTATCCCAGCTGTTTGGTAACTGTTGTGACTACGCGTCCCCCTTCCTGGGCCTTCTCCATGTGCTTTTGGAACTTACAGGGCAGCATTTCACTGATACTTCAGATTTTCCCTAATGACCTCAACCGATGAATCATTTTCTAGAACTGAAAAACTGTCTTCTTTCACAAGGCATGTATGCTGAGAAAGGTGTTACCCTACCAAGTGGTAAATAACAGAAAGATGTGAGAGGATTAGATATCCTTTATCCTAAGCTCCTATTTATCTGGGTGAATATTCAGTCTCTGCTTAACAAAGCAGGCACTGTTCATTAAACGACTATAGAAACTTTGTTCATATACATCGGTTCATTCACTTCCAGTATTTTTCAGACTGTGATTGATTTCAGAAGTGAAAATGCAGATGTTTGTCTAGCCAAATATTTGTGTGCACTTCACATTATACTGCATCACATTACATAGAAACCCTCACCCTAATTAAACTGAGGTATGACCAATGTCTAAGTAAACTTGAAGGAAGGGTATAAGGTTAGTTTACACAAGTGCTGAGTAATGCTGTTTATGTGGAACAAGATACTCCATTCTGCTACAAAAGATCTGAGTGGAACTACTAAGGTATTTTTGAGCACCCATCTTGCATTCTGTTTTTTCCTTGATCTCTTTTGTCTTTTCTTTGTTGCTTGTAAACATGGGAGGAGGGTGATATAAAGCCCTGGAGAAATTCACCCCCAAAAACACCCTAGGAAAAAAGGAAAAAAAAAAAAAAAAGAAAGAAAGATTGACTTTACAAAGTGAGAGGAATCCTAGTGGACTCAAATGAAATCACAAAAGCTTGCTGATTAATATGCTTAATGGCATTTATAAAACATTATACGTCTGCTGAATATCTTCAATGTGTAGATTATACATATATTAGTTCAAGAAGCTACCACAAGAAGATTTCTAAAGTTAAAAAGCTATGCTTTTCTGAATTGCAGAATTTTTATATTTATTCACAAAGCTTTAACCTTTTAGGCTGATAAAGTGGTGTCCAAAGATATTCAAAATCACTTACAGCAATTGTCTGCCTTTTAAAAAAAAGTACAGGATAAATCTTTCTTTGCAAAGTGCGAAAAGAAGAGCTAAAAAATATGTGCAGTTTTCATTTTTATATAAAGAAAATTTAAGAACCATATTTATTGCATTAGCTACACATCTGCTGCACATGGACCAAATATTGACTTGCTTCCTAGAAGGAAGAGTGACTGCCAGTTTGCATTTAGTTCTTCTAGTTTGATCAAGTGGATTTAAGTGAGCTAAAATGACAACTGAATATTTAGCTATCCCACACAGTTCTCATCTTTTGAAAAAGAATAGGAAAGAGCTGGTTGTGGCTGCAATTTTCCTGATCATATTTACATCCAGTAAATGTTATC
Source organism: Microhierax caerulescens (assembly GCA_035590215.1). Classification (NCBI taxonomy): domain Eukaryota; kingdom Metazoa; phylum Chordata; class Aves; order Falconiformes; family Falconidae; genus Microhierax; species Microhierax caerulescens. The sequence continues at coordinate 107,664,383 of JAVJGJ010000014.1, read as the reverse complement.
GTCTACCTTACAGTTATTTGTAGTGCATTAATAGCTCCATATCTTTTAGTGTGATTTTCCTCTAGTTTTTAAGATTTATGTCAGATCAGGAAATTCTGGGTGGCAATGAGTTCTAGGTAATGATTTTTCCCAGCATCGTATACCACCAATGCAAATCACAAAAACATTTTTTGTTTACTCTAGTGCATATACTGATAACAAAGAACATGGCGAATTTCCAAGACTGCCAAAACCAAACTTGTATTTCTATAACCTCTTGAAAAATATAATACATAAATTCTACTTAACAAACCAAAGGGTAGATATGGTTAAATCTAGGATGTTTTTCTAAGAACTCTATTTTCATAGAGTAATATAGTGATAAAAAAACAGAGATAGAAAACATAGATCTCCTTAGCTGCCATGGACTGTCATAAAGGGAACAATTTTAACATTTAAAAGGTGAAATTTTAAGAGCATCTTGAATCAGTTTAAACAGACATATAGACTAGCAGAAGCCTTGTGAAGTCATTTTCAGCATAAGGAGGGGGCAAAGTTTTAATGTAGAATACTTATTCTAAACAATTCTGAAACATCAGATTTTCTGCTTACATATTATAAGACCCAGCCAGCAGTAAACAGCAGTAGTGGAGAAGTGGAGAACTACAAAAGAGGAGTTACATAAAGACTGAACTGGCTGAGAACACAGAGAATGAAGAAATGATCTTATGGAAGACTTACAGATAAACAGATAAAAAAAATCAGAAAATCCAATCTGAAACACAAACAATGTTAACATCCAAACAATCATCAAATTACTTAAACATGTTATTTGCACTAATTTTAAAATGTGGAAGAAACAACAGCAAAAATGCTGACTGTGCTGTGCACCTCTAGGGAATTTTTACGCTTGGCTTTTTAAGGTGCATGGGCAATAGTGGGCTGTGGTTCAAATGGGTATTCAACATTTAAATGTGGTTAAATTTCAGGCTTCAATTGGTGAACTTATGTTCTGTTGTCTTTCATAAAAGTGCAATTAGTTATGCAATTTGACCCTTTCCTGTGCCTGAAATTCTAGCTGATCTGGCATCCCATGACACTGATGTTCTAAGGGAAAAGCGGGGCCAAAGTTTTGCATAACTGCAGTAAGAGATAGCTTCAAAAATAAAACAAAGAAGGATGTGTTTGTACTGTGAATTGTTCAGAAAGTGTGGGATGGATTCAATTTCTATTTAAGTGCATACTAGAGTGAAACAGGATTGAGTCTAGACCTAGATTCTAATTTTTCCTAAAGATTGATGGCTGAGTATATGTTCGCAGTTTTCTTCAGCTATGCTTGTGAGCTTACTCAAGTGTAATCTGTAGGAAGAGCACCAATGGTAGGCAAATATATCCAGAACTCACTGGCCAGCTTTTCTTCCCCTTCCGAGGAGGAGGAGTTGGGTTTGTGGTGGTCAAGACACCCGATGACAGCCCAGGGAAGCACATTGTGTCCAGGTGTCGGAGGCACGTTTGAACAAGAGGGTCTGAAAATCGGTGGCTCTCAGAAGGTAGTGAAGAGTTCTGTGCTACCAGGTCTGAAGGTGCGCTCCGCATCACAGCCCTGTATCGTTCAAGTAGCAAGCACGTACAAAGGTCCCATCTGTGGGCCCTCGGTTGCACACCAGGAAGGTCAGGATACATGGACTGGATGAGACCAGTAGTGCGATCCGGGCACTAGGACCTGGCAGAGCCCAATCCTGACTTGTGGTTTTACACTGCCCATATTCGCTGCAATTATAATGCCAACTTTAAGGTAAGGATGCAGCTCTGATAATACTGCACAGAATATGCAAAAATCTAAACAAAATATTCACTTTATTTGCCCAGATTTGAGTGAATATATATTTCCATAAAATTTATTGTTCTTTCTTACTTCCAGTTCATGGAATCATAGAGACATTGAATCATTTAGGTTGGAAAAGATCCTCACGATCATTGAGTCCAACCATTAACCTAACACTGCCAAATACACCACTAAACCATGTCCTTAAGTGCGCATCCACATCTATGTCTTTTAAATATCTCCAGGGATGGTGACTCAACCACCTCCCTGCGCAGCCTGTTCCAATGCTTGACCACCCTTTTTGTGAAGACGTTTTTCCTAAGATCCAATCTAAACCTCCCCTGGCACAACCTGAGGCCATTTCCTCTCATCCTATCACTTGTTATGGGAAAAAGACCGACACCCACCTTGCTATAGCCTCCTTTCAGGTAGTTGTAGAGAGCAATAAGGTCCCCCCTGAGCCTCCTTTTCTTCAGAGTAAACAACCCCTGATCCCTCAGCCGCTTCTCATAGGACTTGCTCTCTAAACGCTCCCCCAGCTCTGTTGCCCTTCTCTGGACATGCTCCAGCACCTCAGTGTCCTTCCCTGTGAGCGCCCCAAACTGAACACAGGTGTTGAGGTGAATACAAGGGGACGATCACTTTCCTAATCCTGCTGGCCACACTATTTCTGACAAATATTGCTAGAATATTTCTAGATGTGCATAAAATGCTTTCATTTATCTATCAGGAAATATTTGTCAGACTAAAGTGTTTATTTTCAAATAACAAACAACAAACGTCAGTAAAATCCATTAAGAGAAAGTACTGATTAAGTAAATTTTGTTGCTTTTCTGTTCTTCTAAGAAAAAGAAGCAATAAAGCATTCAAACTCTATCAACAATATTTGAACTAATCTTCAGTAGGGTTTTTTTTTTGGAGAGCAATTGGTTTTATTATTGTATTTAATTAAATATTAATGATCTATATAAGTTTTAGTGGTACCCTTAGTGGCAGCATGGATAGCTTCTCTGTAGAAATACTTCTGTGCTCAGTAATCTACCATATGTTCTGTGTCAGCTCTTTATAGCATAAGACACATCAAATGATTAGCAGAGGCAAAAAATATGAGGATTTGAGACAGTCGGATTGAACTATGACATCAAGATTAAAAGGGAGAAGAACAGACACTTGTGAGAAAGAACAAGATGAGATTACAGATGGTAAGAAAAAGACTTATTTGGTACTTAGCTTACAAGGTAGTAGTTGGCCATCCATATACACGCAGAGAGATTAATACATGTATACACACATACATAATATATACCCGTGTATAGGTATTTTTGCTCTTTTTCTAACACGCTGTGGTGACAACCACTGCTACTTGTACAAGTAACACAAAACCATACAGATTAATATTTCCATTCTTTAGCAACCCCTACACAGGCGAAAGCCTGGCCTTCCTCAAAGCACAGGTGTAGAAATTGTCGGGTATAGTATTGTGGTTGCAAAGAAAAGGTAGAGATCAGCTCTACAAACATTACAAAACTTTTGAACTCTTCAAGAGAAACCTGAAATAAGTTATTTCCTAGCTGAATAAAATACTTAGATGATAATTATTTTGGTTCTGACAGGCATTTAAAATCAGTTGCGAGCTAAAGTTTTAAAAGCTAACCAAGACGATAATTGCTTAACTTTTTTTTCCACGCAGAAACCTGAAAGGTCCATTGTAGTGGGAATTTAAAATGGAAAATGTTACTGCTTTTAGTAATGTCATGTATGAACCGTCCTTTGGTTTCAAACCGCAAGCTGTTAGTTGTCTCCTATAAAATGAATAATAACCTCATGTCTTTAGCTAAATAATGTAGCTTCGGAAGTTTGAACAACTCACAGCACTGAGCCCCTTCTGGATTTTCATAATGTAGTTTTCTGAAGCAGAAATCATCTGTTCCTTAAAGTTTGGCTGTGATGACAGGATATGTTGTGAGGAATAGAAACATTTCAGTCAGCTATGTCTTGAGGCTGCCTTGGTCTTAATTCTAAATTCCTTGTGCATGCCAATGCTCCACAGTGATAAAAATAAGGAGAAAAATGTCCAGTAAATGGAAGCCTGAGCTGTGAAGCTCTGGTCATGCAAGACGAAGCAAGCAGGCAGGTGCCTCCAGCTAGCCTTTGTTGCCCTGTGTGGCACGACTCCAGGGACCCTTTCAATTCAGGAAACAGACCATCACTGTTGTTAACCTATTAGTGCTATCAAATCAGGTACAATATCTATTTTCATATTGATATGCTATTTATTTTTCTTCTGAATTCATTAGACTCACCAGTTGATTCGTCTGTCCTTTCAAAACATGCTGGAGATGAGACAGCAAGATACAAATCTCACTGATCATCGCCATTTACCACGGCGATGTGGTAAAAAAGACAAAGTGTTTTAGGGCCAGGCCTAGCTAACTGAAAAACAGCCTCACAACAATCTCATATCTGTATTAGATAATCAAGATGTGTTATCTTTCTTATTAAAACACATCTTAAGTTTTCAGTTGCAGTAATATAAAAATATTGAAGTTACATGTAGTTGAACAGCCAAGGTATGATGTAGACAATCTAAGAATTTACAGGGAAATGTATTAAACAGCTTACATGAAGACTGTTTGTACATTTGCAGTTAAGGTTCTGAAATATCGCTCAGTAGCTTCAGTATTACAAACATCGTTCTGTAACTATGCTGATGGCAAAATAAGAGGAGAGATAATCTACACAAAGTCAGACACTGCAGGGTATAGGGAACAAGCAAACAGTGCATTTGGAGGGCGGTGAACTGCCAAGCATCACACCAGGAGTCATGACATGCTCAACAGGGTGCAAAATAATTTGTGATAATCTCTCTAGGAAGGATATTATCTGTATTATGTATTATTATTTATTGTCCCCTGGTCAGCAGTGTTGGACTCGAGGCCTTCAGAACATTTGGCTGAGACCTATGAAGCAAAAATTTTAAATAAAACTGGCACAAAAAGCCAGCGGTCAGATTGAAATAAGTACACTCTCCACAAAAATGATTCTTTCAGTTAGTCTGAAATAAAACCTTAGCTTTGGAGATTTCATCAGATTTATTCTTCACTTTATTTCTTCTACCTCTGTCAGACTAAATCAAAGGTTGTAAAGCTGGCAGTTTTAAGAGCACAACACCTTAGGTATGGCCATAAATCCACATTTAGTTACTTAGTGATAAATAACTCGATTGTGAATGGTGTTATACCTGTTCAAAACTCCCGTTTACTTCCAGTTTTTCCATTAAAGAAGTCGACTTCCTTATTTTTAAGATGAAATCTTGATATTCAATTATGCCTCATTTCTTTGTTTCAAAGTCACCACTGACAGACACAGGAACAACTCTGTTTACAGAATAAAGCTGAATCTGCCAGTGGCCATAGAGAATTTATCTAACTTTGGAAACATGAAGGTCCACGTTCTTTTTCTCAAATACTGTTTAGGCCAAATCTAGTCTTTTTGAAGGTTTTTAGTTCAAACTTACAATGTCTCCTGGGTTTTGTTTTTTATGGTTTTTTATTTGACTTAAATTTTTTGTTTTGGGTTTTGGTTTGTTTTTTGTTGTGGTTTTTTTTTTTTTTTTAAATTCCTGCATTCTTCACAGCTCCTAGAGCTTTGGATTCATAAAAGATAAGACCACAAAAGTTTGTCAGGGACCCATGGACTCTAAAACTAAAGGAAAGGGAACGTTCTTGTCAATGAAAGAAGAGCTGAACTAGAAACATATTTCTTGTATGTGTCAGGCTATAGCCAGCATTTATGTACAGTTTATAGTCCATGTACTTGCTTGTGCCAACATCAAAAGGGCCATTTCAGACTCAGAGAACTCTGAGGTAAATTCTAAAGAACAAAGTTTCCAAGCTGTTAGCTCCTGCTCTGCATAGACAAGAGAATTAAAAAAAAAAAGGGGGGGGGTGTATAAAGAAAAAAATACAGATAAAGTATTCTTAATGCATCCAGGGTCAAAAGGAAGTACTTATTCACATAACACATAATTAAATTGTGGACTCATGGCCACAGGATGTTGTGAAGGCCAAAAGGATAAATGAGTTAAAAAAATAATTAGGCAAATGATTAGGGAAAAAAAAAATCCATTAAGGGCCATTAAGCACAAAGATGTGTGTGCAGCCTCTGGCTGAGGAAATCTCGATGCTACAGATTGTCTGAAAACGAGAGAATATACTAAGAAAAGGGTCTGTACGTAGCCCTTTGTGAAACTCTTTTCCTAACTGCTTTTAGTGACTACTCTCCAAGGAGGATAGTGACTATATAACTTAACTAGTACATCTGGTTTTATATCATTATGTATTAACTTGATATATAGAGAGTCTAAATAATTCAACTGGCAAAAATATTCTCTTACATGTTAAAATTTTGGTACCATAATTATATTAATTTTCTCATTATTTTACAGGGAGAGAGTTGTGATTTATTTTCAAGTAGATTACCTTGAAATTTGCATATAAGTATATTTAAAAAGAAGATGATTTTTATAGGCGGGGAGGAAGTTATTTGGACTATGATACAGCTGTTGCTATAAAATTAGATCTTCTACATTCAATATAAGTTATAATTTCTACCAGAATGGCAGTAAGAAGTCAGTATGACAGATTTCTGCTATAGTTGTACACTCTATACATATATGCGTGAGTGCATGTACAGAGACAGAAAGAGGGATTTATAGGTACATAAGTCTTGACAATAACATTCTAAAACAGCTCCTCCTCCTCCTCCTCCTCCTCCTGTTTAGAATTATATTTTTTTTTATCATTGTATCATCACTGCATATTAATTGAAGTATGGAAATGTCAGTGGCCAGATTGTGGAGGTATATGTATTTAGATTGCAGTTTATTCCATATCATCCATTTCTACTTTAAAAAGCCAAATCCATAGCTTTTCGTATGCTCTTTTTGGTTTTGCACCAGGAAAGGAACATGGCTTATTAAGCTTTCTTCTCAGCATCTTCCACTGGGTACTTTAAAAGGCAGAATACTGACTGTATAATCTAACCTGGTATTACTGTCTTCATGCTTTCCATTCAGGGAAGATTTACATATGTTATTGCTTACCACATATCTACATTAATGCAACCATTCCTCCTTGCTCATAGTCCTCCTGATTACAGAGGTTCCATTTGCTCTTCTATTATTAAAATTTTAGTCTGTGGTTCAGTGGGTATTCAGGTTGGAGCCCCATTTTGCAATGCACTGTAAAATCATGGCTGCTCCCTGAGAGCACTTACATTTGACAAAATGTGACAGATGGATCAGGCAGGCATATGGGATGCGAAGTTGGTAGTGAAAAAGGCTAATGCAGTGTCTGCAGTTGTTAAATGAACCAAATACTGTGCTTTGAACTTCAATGGCAGCGTATAAGCAAACCTGAATATTTAAAATAGGAGAAATTTAGTCAAGTGCTGCATGATATCAACCTGCTTAACACTATTTGGATTTCTTTATTTCAGTAGTGCTTGGGATTGACTTAAGCTGGGTTGCACATTTTAAGACCTTCACTTTCTACTGGAAGAAAATCTACATAAAAGAAAGCAGTGCTATGCCAAAGATGTAACAGTGTTTCTACCTCGATCAGCCATAAAAGTTTTGGTGCCATCATGCTTGGAACAAGTCTAAGAAAGGATAAATCCCTTCTGGACTGAAAAGCTACATCACAAATTTAAAATACAAAGCTGTTGTTTGTACTGAATGCCATTGCTGCTCCTGCATGTGCATAGCTTGTGCATTACTGAACATCTTCAAATGGACCCAAAATACAGTCACCTTGCATTTCACAGATGATAATTTATATTAGATACTGAATCTATAGTAATGTGTTTAGCTCTATTAGCAGCTACTGATTTAGAATAAAAAAAACCCACCATCAATGCAAAACACTCAAAATCACAGGGACTTGTTCTACTCCTAACTTAGATTTTATGTCTGTAACTTGTTGCTATTGAATGATGAATGTACTCTGGGTGTGGGTATCATATAAATTAGTGTATTCAATTAATCTTAATTTGTGCCACCAGAGATAGATGGAAATTATATAAACCCATTTATTGTTTATTGTTGGTTTTCTCTCTTGGGGGGGGGGGGGGCGGGGGGG
>JAVJGJ010000014.1:107580523-107656429 GCA_035590215.1 Microhierax caerulescens | reverse complement strand
TCCCCCCCCCCCCCCCCCGCAACCCAGTAACACCAGAGATGGAGATGTAGTCACAGCTGGTGGCCTATTTAGTAATCACCTCAGAGGGAGGGTGCAGATGCACTAACTTTGCTCGCTGCTTTTAAGATTGTGTTAATCCGGGAATGCTCAGTGCCTCTCAGCAAACCCCTTTTAGTAGCGTTACCTTTGGTAAGAAGGTAGGTATGTATGTTGTAGGACAAACATTGCTGGAATGCTATTATTATGTGCTCATATAATATGAGCTCTACTGTCCAGAAACGTGTTTTCATCAGCTGTCAGCAGTATGACAGCTTCTGCTACATACACTGTGGAGGACCTCTTTTTCCTTCATCCAGCTGCGGAGTGGGTTTTGTTAGACTATTCTGCATAGCTGGTTAATTTGGGAAATATTTTTCTGTCTGGGTAAACTAATAAGAAAGCATTACTTCATTTAGAAAAGGATCCGTGTTCGGCTACACATAGCTATGCTGTTCTTGGTGAAAATTAGTGTAAGGTTACCTATAGTGTTAGTGGTGTGCGAAAGGGGGAATCCCTCCTGACTTCCCTCCACCTCTCCCCAGCTGCATCCTCACCTGTCCCAGGCACAGAAGAAAGGCCCTCAGATCAGCTGCCTGCCCTTCTCAGTTACAGCTGCCTATAAAACTGGCCTGTCTGCCACGTGAAAGCTGACCCTCCGAGTGGGAGACACTGCTGAGATGGCCTTACCTGTGGCAATTGCTACATGTAGTTGGATGATCAACTGTCTTCTCTGGTGAGGGAGCACAAGCAGCCCCACAAAGTACTGAAATTGCTGGTTTACACTTGGCCTCATCTATTGCAGCCCAAAGTGCCAAGGTACGGAGAGCTGGCCTGACTCCCTGTTGGACATGCCGTGTGGGAACACAGCTGGGCTGGCATCCAGGGAGGCTTCGGTATGTGGTGTTCTATGTTTGCTTTGGAAATCGCCCCATATCCAACAGACTCGAGAAGGTAAGATCCTCATGCTTCAAAACTGACTCAGATCCTTGTCTTGTGTACAGAAAGAAGGTCCATTTATTTCATCCACAGGTAATACCTAGGGAGCTGAAGTACGGGTCTATTTCAATGTATCTGGTTAGCTGACGTTATTCAAGAAAACAGTTTTGAAAAACAATAACATCCCAGTTGAGCCACACCATCGTAAAATTCCTTTGATGAATTGCCTATGGAGGAAAGATCTGCCTGATTCTTTTTTCATTATCTTACTGAATATGAAGAAATAATTCACAAATAAATAATTTCCAGCTTTTGAAGCATTTGATTGAAATAAAACTTTTTGCAAAGATAACATATATATTAATGGAATACAAAGTAGGCTGTTAAAAATTTTCATAGCAGTACTCAAGGTTCAAAAATCTTAAATAACTGAAGCAGGAAACTTAGTCCATTAACAGATATTAAATGTTTTTCAAGAGGACTTGCATATGAAATAACCAAAACAGCAAACAAACTTTCTACCATGAAAATATAAAACCCTACAAAATTGACATAATTTTCATAAGAAAAAAATATTTAAAAGATACTAAACCATTTTCCACTAGCATGAAACCACACAAAGTTGCTCAAAAAATCTTGGAAGAAAACCAATTCCAAAAAGAAGCCAAAGTAAATACAAATTTAAAGCTTATTCCATTTTAGTGTACTGTTGTACAGTGTAACAACATGTCAGTGACACAAGTAGTTCTCTTTTGATCTCCATTTCAAAAATTTCATTAATTGCACCTCAGTACCAGCATCCAATATGCTAATAGTACACCTTGACTTCTGAGTTCTTCAGAACTTGATCTTTACCATCTTTTTCTTAATTAAGGCTCCTTAAAATACAGCTTAAATTCCATATGACATTTGAAAAATGTATCTTGCATACAAACCTTTACATTTTCTTTTCTTTTTTTTTTTTTTTTTAAGTTGTTCAGTCCTATCTTTGAGTGCATAAAAACATTTTTAAGCATATTGCACTTCAGTGCAGTTTTCTTCTAATAAAAATTTAGGAAAAAAGATGGTTGTGTTACCTCTGTCAATATAGATACTAGTGGATCCAATCACTCTAGATCTGAAAGTGGAGAAATTGCAGGCAGACAGGGGATGCCCAAATAAAAAAAGTAATATAGTTTTTAATTTCATTAATTCCCTTAAGGATAGAGCATTTCAATGACCTAGATAGGCTAAGAAATGGAGGTCTGAAATATTTTATTGATTTACTTAGATCAATTGTATACAAAGTTCTTTGTCCACCGACTATTTCACTGAAACAACTAAATATTGGGTTTTTTAGACTTTGGTGCCCATCTTCAAATAAAATTGATTACATATTAAATTCATATGTATCTCTTAAAATAATTTTTTGCTTTGTAGATGAAATTGGATTTAAAACATGGAACAGACCTAAAGAAAAACTTTATGGAAATTGCTTATGGCATTAGCAGTCACTAAGGAGGTCTATTGAAATCGTATCAATCAAATGAAAGACCAAATTTTGTACTGCTTTTCTTTCTACAGAATTTCTAAAAAAAGATAAAAGAAGGGGTCCAATTCCATAGTATTATATCAGAGCACTTTTAATTATATCAGAGCAATTTTAATTCCATCAAAATTAATAGATACACTACCTTACTCCAGATATCATTTTCTGTGAGAAATCAATTCTACACCTCTAATAATCTGAGGAAAGGACTATATTTACAGAAACAAGAAGTGACATTCTAACATATATAGTTTCTACTCTTTAGTAGTATACCAGGTGAAAATAAATAGAGAATATATTAACTATTGCTAAAGAAGGCCAAAGCAAAATCCAGATCTAATTCTGAAACATTTCAGATACATTAATGCAGGAAAGTAGGTGACTGAGGAGTGGTGAGAAGGCTGTTCTAACACACTGGCTTCATTCAAGAACTGTGGAAAACAAGTAGCATGTTTCAAATGCATCACAGTGTAACAGAAACTAATTGTGAAATACTCAGCAAAGCAGGTAACTCTACTGTCTCATAATTTCTTTTCTAAAATTTAATCCTGATGATACTTAGAATTTGTACTGTTTGTGTACTCCAGCTCTTACTGAGTTTTATGGAACTTTTAAGCATACAGGAATTCAGGGTCAAACTTTCAACTTAAAATGAACCTTGTAATAAAACTTAGTAACTTCCAATTTGCATCAATACAAATAAAACACTTTTGTTTTGGACCTTTGTGTGTGTATCATTGAAATAATGAACATAATCACAGACCACCAACTATTCTTCAATGCTCCAGCTTTTCTGTTCATCAAAAATAAACCATACCATGAAAATCTCAAACCTCAAGCAAAGTTAAGGACCTGGTTTGTGCTTTTCTCATAAATGAGAAAGAGAGTCCAGGTTCATAAATCTTCTGAGAAATTTGGGCCAAGTTTGAGAAAATTTTGGAAAATTACAGTTTTTAATGAAAACTGTGCAAATAATGGGTTTGACATTCTAATTTTGAACACATTTTAAACACTAACCTTGAAATAATATTCAAGAAGGTCATAATAAAGTAAAAGACTTACTTAACATATTCAATTAATTTTCAAATACATATTTATACACACACACACTATACAGCAGATACTCTATGCTGTATACTCTATACTCTTTCAGTACAAAGTCTGAGAATAATGTTTTAAAAAGAGAAAAAAACATAGCATTTACTTCCTTCATAAATAATTAAATTTTGCAGTGGAATGGGAATAGACATTAAAAATATTTTGGACATTTTCAATATTTTAAATATGCTTCTATGGAGTAAGATTTTTCCTGTAGGGATGAGGACATGCATTCTTCAAGCTGAACCTATATAGGCATCTCTTTTCTCAGAAAATGAATTAGGTGTTCAAACTTTTATAGATCTACCTGGGGATGAAATTTAGAAACATGCAACCTAGCATTAATGCACTTGCATTCAGGTAGAGAAACAACTGGGGCACGGGCCTTTCACCTCCAAGATAATGTTAAGTTATTGACTATATCCTTCTCTCTCAATGTCTTACAAGGACTCTTTCCTAAATAAAATTTCTTGCATAAGTTCCCATTTCAACCAAAGGAGTGACAATGTAGTCACTGAAAATATTTAATGCAGCTTGATAAAGCTAGTCACTAAAACATAATCCAAACATAAAGTACTTGTTATTTGCAATTCTTTCTGACTTAATCTAATATGTTTGCAACTTAAAACCTCAAGAATGGTCTCTCTTAAAAAATAAGTTCACTTCCTACTTAAAAAAAAAAAATGCAACAAAATCAAACAAACCCAAAACACTTCCAGTTAAGTAACAGTAACGTTTTCCAGCAGTAGCTCTGATGCATGTGTTCTCTCTCGCACAAACACTCCACAGTAAATAGTAAGAATTATATGTGTACCTTCAGAGAGAAATAGTTTTGGATTTCTTTAAGTCATCTTTCTCATAAGACAGCTATTTCAGATGCCAGTGTATTTATACTTGTCTTGTATCTCCTTATATTAGATGATTATGTATGTATGTGGGCCTGAATATCTTGTTTGTTTTCACTTCTATGCAGCTCACACAAAGAGTGGCACTGTTGATACTCAATGAACCAGCCACTAAATTTGTCCTCCACAATGAGCCTGAGATCAATAACTAATTTTGAAAACTGATTAGTTTGCAGCAGGGAAGTAGACACAGTCTGAATCTTGCCAGAGGATATAATCAGCCAGTAAATAGCAATATTAGTGTTGTAGGTAATAGGCTGGGAACGGCAGAGGAATGGACTATGACCCAACTCCCTAAATTAAAGGCCCTGACACGAAGGCCAATTCAAATTCTCTCTTTCCTTTTAAGCCACGTGACTTGTAAACTGAACTTTGTATTTTAATTTTTTGTGTTGGAATACAGCTTATTTTTATCACATTCCCTGCTTGGTGACTAAGGAGTGTTTGTAAATGCATCCTAATAAAGCTTGCAAGTGCAGCCTTGGGTGATTACTAAAGAACTACAGACATTTTTACAGATCTTTTCTGGTTGTGAACTCCAGATGTTTCCTACATGAAAAATGTTATGTTCTAACAGTTAATGTTGTATCACCAGCCATTCAGAAGATGTATCTTCTTATTATAGCTGGAATGTTGCTATGGTGATAATTGTAAAGCTGTGACCTAGAAGAAAGAAAGCAAATGTATTTGGCACAAAAGAGGGTAGGCACTGTATCCGTTAAGTCAATGAATGGAAAGATAACAAAAAGGTAATAGTAAATCAAAAAATTGCGCACTATCTTGGATACTGAATGATATACTGTAATTAACGTTTCCTTTTATTTTCATGTGGAATGTGTCCTCAATTTTGTGGACAGACAGCACCCTGTCTACATGCAGGTAGATGTCAGTACCGTCCAAAATTACAATGCTTTTCCTTTTCCACAAAGCCCATACATAAAAAGCATCCCTACCCAAGACTTGCTCACATATTTACATTCCCCTTTTAAAGAACCTATGTGTTGCATGGTTAATGTTTTGTATTTGTGTTTTGGTACTGAAGACTGAAGTTGACCGTGAGAGCAGACACAATTAACTATAGGTTTTGATCTATCAAGCCCTAATGAACTTAAAGGATCAGAATAGAAATAGACTTCACGCAAGTGTAGTCACAGGTTATTTGGGGAAGAGCCTGTTCTTGGGATCACCACGATTCTGGATTTCTGGTGAGTCTAGCAGCACTAAATCATCCCAGGCTTTTTGGATGGAGAGATGCTGGGCCTTTGGGGCTCAAACCACAGAAGGACCCAGGTGCTCTGCCAGCAGTCTGCTCGTCACCTTGAGCTAGTTTTTCTCTCTGTCTGCTCATCCATTTCATCATTTGTTCGATGGGAATAACAGCGCTGACCCTTTTGCAAAGAGCTTTTTCAGATCGATGGATGAAGCGCGCTGTTATTTTCTAAGCTCGTAAGCAGCCGTATATGTGGGAAAACAGTGACTCCCATTATGAGGGTAATGATCAAATATCCCATCTGAAGTCAACTACTACTGCTGCTGCAAACTGCAAATGGGTTTCCAGCTCGAAAGCAAAGAGAATTTCTGGTATGTGCTAAAGACATCGCCATTATCATTCATCCCAATCAGCTTGATTAGACTAGAAATAAACAACAGGAAATCATCTATCTGTATGCACATCAGCCCTGTTCCAGGAGTCCTTGCCACTGGAAAAGAGGGCGAAGCCCTGTCACTTGTCCTTAAATGTATATTCCCCATAGTTTTTTCCTACATATCAGGAAAGGAAGGAAACAGGGTAGATTATGTTTCTTATTAAATTTATGTGTTACAACAGTGTGCAATGTGCTTGGACATAAATCACACTACAAAGGACAAAATTACGGAAAGAACTGGCGCACTGTAAATCTCTTGATGTTTTCAGATAGAAACTGAACCTCTTTCTGCAAGTTATGCATTAGTTAAAACACTACTGAGATAAAGGCTTTCAAGTGATATTTTCAAGCAATATTAGTCGTCCTGTAGCTCTGCACTTCACTCAGACTGGAAGGTAGCCAACAAGCACGGCTTGAAATCTGTTAGCTTATGTCTTGAGGGATTTTTTCCAGCTGTATTAAAGAATTAAGACTGAGCTCCCCAACTCTCCGTGCACTGCCTGCATGCTGATCCGGGGCAGGAAAGGAAACAGAGGCATGGTGAGGTAAAGGGATTAATCCAAGGTCAGATAGAAAGTTAAATGTAGGATTTAGACATAGATGCTCGCTGCTTGATTATGTTGAAGACAGACAAAACAGTGAAGCCCTTTTAGTTTAACTTCAAAGAAATACAACTGTTTTGCACATGGAAGTGCAACAGCATGCTATTGTGGAAGGTTTTACAGCAAGGCAAACCACAATTATGGCTCAGACTGAAAAATCTCACATTAAACTTGTCCTAAACTTTGTTTCTCCACAGACATACACCTGGTTAAATAGACTTAGACGGAAGAATAAAAAAAATCTAGGAAAGAAATAGAAAACACCATTTGAAAAGGTAAAAAATAAACTGAAAGCAAGCAATCATAGTTGGAACAAACATCTCCAGAGGCTTACATTGCCTAACAATTTGAATCAGATTGTGGTTTTTCCTTTTTATCAGCTTTTTTCTCCTTCTTACTAGCTGAGCCAGTGCTAGTGACAGGCGTGAAAAGAAACTTTATGAGAGAGACAAAGGTCAAGATAATGGTATTACTGTGCCAGTGCAAAGAACGCTTGGCTAGATGGCAAAAACTAAAGGTCATTTAATAAATGTTTTTCATTTTCTCAATGGAAAAGCTAGAGAAATCTAAAGAATCTGCTGAAAATACAAGCCGAGAAGATTAGTTTGATTTTTTTTTCCATTATAATGAGGAGGAACTACCCAAGAATATTCTGTTTTGGCTGTATCAGACCAAACATTCTAGTGTTTAAGAAAACCCCAGATACACCCTGGGACATTTATATTTGAGCAGTCCCTACTAGAATAAAGACAGACCTACCCAATACATATTCAAAACCAGTTGCCTTGCTCCTCTAGGTGTCTGATTCTGATCCCTCTCCTCTTCACCCCCAACAGCTGCTAGTGAAGGTACCTTGCACAGTCTTTGCACCAGCACCCAGTGATCAGCCCTTTCTTTCTGCACCTGGGTCTGCTGAGAGGGTAGAGGTGAAACACCCTGTATGTGTGTGCCTAGCAAGAGACTAAAACTCACAGACTACACAAGTCAGCAGACAAATTACAAGAAATTAAAGTGAATAACCTGCCAGTAAAGTTCCAGTGGACACATGATTCCTGGTGGCTAGAATATTCCAACACACAATGGATGCTTCCTTTAGGTATTGTTCTTTGGGTGAAAATTCAACGACATACCACCATTTTCAGATTTCATTCCATGAAAAATCCTTAATGTTGACATCTTTGAATTCCGTTCAGGCCATCAGGTATACCTTTCATAGGTTCATCAGTTATAGCTTTTATAGACCCACAGAGGGGGAAAAAATGTCCCAAAACAGTATCTGGGTTTTGTGAGGACTTGCTGTAAACTTTGATGTTAACATTATTTAGTTTTGTGATGTCGCAGGATAGCAGTCACTTTGGGCTCTCTGAGCAGAAATGAGTGGTCTGACAGCTAAAAGAGCAAAGAATAAAATGAAAGAGACTAGACAATTAAGAAAGAGGATAAAGCACTCTTTCAAATAGACTACCCTAATTTCCCTGTAGAAATTTTTGTTATTTGCTATATCATGGAAAATGCAAATGTACTGCTGTGGTGCTATAGCCAGACATGCTGGGATGAGTATGTATTACTTTACATTGTCTGCATTGAGGGAGCACACTGTCATACAAGAAAGCTTTACCACCTTAAAATAATCTCTAGAGTAGCGATATAATCATTCAGACTGAATGACTTTGCTACCATAAAGTTTTGTCCCTTCGGCACTGGATCCTTCTAAGGTAACTCAGCTCCTCACGCCTGCTCCTCCCTTTTCTGTTCTGGCAACTCCCTTTCTTTTCCTTCCAGTGGCTCTGGATATTTACTATATATGACAAAATGACAGTCCAGTCAATAGCTGGGTCACAAATTTGCTTCTCAGTCCCTTTCAAAGCAGTAGCTATGACTCAGCAATAGCTTGGGTTTTTTTCGTAAAACAAGGTTCCTTGGGAGACTGCAGACCAGAATCATAGGCAGAACTGAGATGGCAGCTGTCTTTTTTGTAACCCTGAGCTTCCCAGGGTGGGCTTGACTCCAACAGATCCTGAAACATTTGTACACAGGAGGCAGAAGTACTTGAGATAAGAAGTGCATACCCACGCATCCTACAGGGACTG
This sequence comes from Microhierax caerulescens, assembly GCA_035590215.1. Classification (NCBI taxonomy): domain Eukaryota; kingdom Metazoa; phylum Chordata; class Aves; order Falconiformes; family Falconidae; genus Microhierax; species Microhierax caerulescens. The sequence goes on along the minus strand of JAVJGJ010000014.1, from coordinate 107,647,585 downwards.
ATGTTCCACAGAGTGTGTACACAGTGAGCAGCAAAAATGAACCTCAGTGTGTTGAATACTCAGTGAGACTAAGATAAAAATTATTTATGTCATGAATATGGCCAAACAAAGCAGGAAGAAAGACAGAGAAGTAGAATAAAAGAAGCAAGAAAGGGAGAACAAAGGCAGAGAGACAAAACCAGGAGAAGACAAATGGGGGAGAAAAGAACTGTCAGGCATACAAACTAGTTATGTGTAAGAGGAAGAATGACAAAACCTTGTTGTGATGGCTAGAACAAAAAATAAAAGGGATGTGATGCTTAAACACGCAGTAATCACCTTTTATCCAGTGTGTAGGAAACAGTCAACCAATTAAAGTACAAAAGTAACCTCGAAATAGTTTACCTGTTTAACACTTGAGAGAGCAGAAACAATGGGCTCATATAACTTTTCCAGGTCACATATTAAGTCAGCAGTGAGCCAGACGTGGCTTTCTGACCTACCTCCATGCAATACTTCTCCAGGGGATGTGAAAGATATTTTCCCTCCAACTTTTTCACTACATGCAGCACTTAGGGTCCCATAAGGAACCATAAATCTTGGCAGTTCCTCGTTTAAAGTTTGTACGCAAGTAGATTTAAGCAGTTTACAAATAAAGCAATTGCCCTCGGTTTCACAGTCAGGAAAGCCCCACCACATCTCATTCTTTCTGTGGCTTGACATCCAACGCATGCTGCTTCAGGTCTGGCATTACAGAACTAGTGCAAGGGGTAAAGCTAACAAATTTCTTAGTGTTACCTTTGAAACAAGCTGTGTGCAGCACAAAACTTTTATAATTTCAAGAGGCCAACGTAGTATCAAATTCCCAATAAACACAGAAATTAGCTTCCTCTCAAGGTTCATCCACTCATTCTTTGATTTTTATCAGTTAATTAAATGGCTTGTCAGAAGAATGTAACATTGTCAATCCACATATGTGCTATGTGTTATGTACTGTCAGAAATTACTGATGCATGGTCTTGGCAGGGATGACAGTTATTATTAAATATCAGCTGACAGAGGCAAATTGCACCAGTTTTAGTCAACTAGTAATGACCTGTAAAATTGGTAAAAAACTGTAGGAGGAAAACAATCTGCCAGCACACAAATTAAAATAGCGAGTTACAACCCAATGGAATACTGCATTGCATTTGCTGAAAAGCTCAAGAGGGAAACAAAACCTGTGATCACTGACAGAGAAGGCATCTGTACATAGGAGGTAGATGATATATGGTGTGTATATATATCTTTACTACTTAGGAAGTGAGGGCAAACTTTGCAACTATGGCTTGGAAATGGGCTAAATGTCAGTACAAGTGAGTTCTTTAAGATGTCACATTACGTACTTTACAGAGAACAAAATGACTACAACAAAAAGCAGCAATCCCATATTTGACGTTCTAGCCCCCAAATGTCAATGCCTTACAGAAAACTTACATCCCATCTGACAGAACTGGGTGACCTTAATCCAGAGGAATAAGAGATTCAGGATTAGCTAGGCATATGAGTGCAGACTTTCTGCTTTCTTTGAGAGCTTACAAATGACTGAAGGATAAAAGAAGTAGTTTTCTGAAGTTGAACAACCAGATTCTCTACCTTGTTTAGGCTGCTTTGTGTTAATGTTAGTGAGCAACACACCCTGTGCAAAAGGATTTTGTGGTTCTCTTAACTTTTCCATAATGGCTTTTCCTGCCAGTGAAACCAGATCCTGCAGTGTTTGACCTTGAGTGAATTATTTGACTATGATTCGTGTGCAAGACAAACATAGACTAAGAACTACACATAACATTGAAAATATGGATGACCCAGGCATTTAGCCAGTGGACTAGGCTTACATGATATTTTGGCATGCAGAAAAAATGCACATGTGCTGTTGATGGGCATTGCAAGGTATGAATAAATTTTACTTTTGTAAAGGTGTACATTATAACTGTGTGTGTTCCAACCCCCAGTCAAAGGTTGAGCCCAAATATCACAAAACTACCAGCACAGTTGATAACCATATTCTACCTAAGATTGTCTAAAGTAATAAGGGACGTAACAAAAAAGTATGAACAGCTTGATAGATTCCTTTTATGACCTAGTTTTTTGAAATAAAAGAGCTACATCCTGCACTGTTATAGATTATTCCTTGCTCCTTTTTTTTCAGAGTATGTCAATTTTTTGACTCCTGGTAAAGCCAGGAAGCTTGCTCTTCACTGACAGGAAAGGCAATAAGTAATAGTGAGAATGCAGGACAAAGTGATTGACGGTTCTAACTGTATACACAGGGTTTTCTCCAACTAGAAAGTGGTGCTTCTTGCTGGGATGCTGATAAAGCTTCTGCCACAGATAGTGATGAGTGGTGTGCAATGGCAACTTGTGATAAGGAGGTTACAACATTGTGCAAAGGAATCCCCTCAACATGGACCCCATGACACCAAAATAACACTTAACAGTACAGACCTTCCTGGCTTCCTGGGGAATTTCTTACTAGATAGCTGGGAACCGCATGAACAAGTTATTGACAGATTAAAAAAAACCCAAAACCCCAAAAAAACCCAACAAACAAATCACAATCAAACAACAACATTAAAAAACCCCAAACAAACATCAACCCTGAAAGCCTAAAGCCAGGCTTACTGTTTACATGTTAATTTCTACCTCTGCTGGATGTAGTTTGGTTACAGGATTTGCTCTTTAGTGTAGAGTAGCAGTGGAAAAAGTTATTTATTACTCTATTACTCTTGTCTTCTGGTCTTTGTAGAATAAGAATAATAAAAAAAAAAGTTTCTGCCAAATCTGCGATCTACAGGAGAAACTGCTATTTTCCACCCTTTCTTTTGTGCACCAGTCAATACATAGTTGGGATACATCTTCGTGTCTTCATGACTTCAGTCACAGTTGTATGTATGTATAGCCGTAGCTATTTTAAAGCAGTGACTAGCAATGGAACTTTGGCAGCACGGAACTGGGCATGGGCTGCGGAGGTCCCTCAAGGAACAAGATCATGCACTTTTGTAGTGACTCAGCTTCCACGTGTGCTGGTGTGTTGAACTTTGTCGAACACTCTTAAAGACACATTAGTTTTCAAACCAATTTATGCTCTCCTTTCATATTGTCTGTGGCTCTTATTTTGGTTGTGTGCTGCTGCATTTTCTTCCTGCTCCATAACCTGATATGCCAAAATTAAGTCACCGCCTCTTCTTGTAATTGTAAGGCACAGTCATAGCGGGGAGGAAAGCATGACCTCTGCTAGGGCCATAAACTAAAAGGGGCCCTTAGATGAGACCCCTGCTACCATCAGCTCACAGCTGGGGCCTCCTTCCTTCGTATACTCCAACGAATCAAACATGAGAGTCTGCATGGATGAACAGCAGCCACACAAAATTAAGTCTTGTGTATTGAGGACCAAGGAAGTCAAGACAACTGGCCACAGTCACCACTGTGGAATCTACTTTGCACCTGGAAAAGACATTTTTCATGAGGGCTTAACCTGCGTACAGCACGGGTCACCCTTTCACATACTGCACCTTAAACTATGTGTTTGTAGCTGTATGACAAAATTGGGATCAACAAGTTGCTCCCTGGGTTGAAATTATTGTATGACTGGAGGCAAATAACAACTTCCTGAAGAAAAAAACAGATACTTTTAAAATATGGCATGGGTGAAGGCCTTAGTAAGTGGCATAGACTACAGAAATTTCATTAATGTTAACTCCCGTGTATTCTTAAAGTTGAAAATTTATCATGGTTCTTTATGATGTAAACTACCATTTGCTCTTTTAGCCAAATTTTTTATGTTTGTAATGATCATTTCAGCAATTTACATGTGAAGTAAAGATACAGACTATGTGATAGACTTACAATTACGCAAGTGGACTGTGGAGTTACACAGATAAATTGAAAATCAACATTCATTAAGGATCAGTCATGATTTCACTCTAAATGTTTTCTTTACAGTGGAAATTCTTTTTTTTTTTTTTTTTTTTTTTTTTTAAGATAACAACCTACTTTCCTCTGAATTCACCTTGATTTTAGGCATCAGCTTACCTAAATTACAGAGCTTCTGGTCTTGGCTCTATTAATTCAAGGATAGCATGGCCTTGTTTTACTTGTGAGGGTTTGAGTAAAAATGTACCATGTTACAGGCAGACCTTGTACAAGATTTGCCTGGAAGTATGTAGGACTGGAAAAGACAAGATTTCTGCTCCCTTGTTCTTTTGTTCACCTCACCATCTGTTTGAATTACATCAGTTTCAGCACGAGCACATTTTTGCTCTTATGCCTCTGTTTGTAATACTTATGTGGTTCCTTCCTGTGTAGTATTTGATGGCTAGTATGAAAAAACAATTTTAGCAGTCAGATCTTCAGAGGAATTTCAAGGCCTAATGTCTATTGCAAACAGCACTTAACTCCCTAACCACCTAGGTCAATTGTTTTTTGAAAACTTAGAAAGTAAATGCATCTATTCAGAAAATACCTGCTTCATGTCAATTTAACCTCAAAATGCTGTCGTCCTTGTTTCTAGTTTCACTTTTTGCATTCCTTACGTGGTCTAATCTAGAGCAGATGCAGCAGCTGACCAAAAAAATTCAGCTGTAAACCCCATTATAACCAAGAAACTTCTACAGTGAAAATTCATAGAATCTTGGTGACATGCAGAAACTTATCAAAGTTTGGCGTGCTGAAAAAGACCTACATTAACTTATCTCTTTCTCTTGAAAAGAATTTCAGTTTTCATGTCTTAACAAAAGAGTATGTGGGGGTAAGTGGTGAGAGGTGGACGAGAGCGATGTATCATATTCTGTGAGAGTCTGACAATAACTCACAGGGCAGGATGGGAGGTAGGAATTGTTTAATTTTCTGAACCTCCTTTCTATTCCTTGCTTGTGTGCAGGAGTATTTCTGTGCTTGTCACTGGTTAATGTTAAGAGCAAAGAGATGCAGTAGTGAGGAGAAAGTCTGAGACTCTGCATCAGCTAGGAAGGAAGCTTCCAGCTCTGGCGAGAGGGCAGAATGGGCTGGCATTAACATTCTCGCTTTTCATTCAGTGTCTCTCACCATGTAGCCCCAAGCCAGCTCCCTCTGAGTATGCTGATTTGGTGATAAGGCTCTTTCGGGCTGTATATTTCAAATTTTATTTTTAAAGTGTTGAGGTACCTAAATATCAGGTAAGCAGAAGGTACACCTCTGCAGATCTGAAGACAAATCAGACCATATTTCTGTCAGTACCCTTGGTGCATTCTGAGGGCAGGTACCTATGAGTAGTAGCACAGGGCTTCAATATTAGGTGGCTAAGTATTTGTTGCATCTGACTTTAAACATCTTTTATGTATCTATCATCACAACAGCTCTATGAATAGGTGAGCGCCCTAACAGCTGGATGGCCTTACCACTTCCTTATCCAGCTAATGCCATTTCTACATTTTTCAATAGGCTTCATAATATAAATAAGAGACCTTAACAATAACACAGAAATTTAACCATCAAAACCCACACCATGGCTGCTTCTGTATGAATCTGAGTGCAATGTTTGCTCAGCCTGCCAGTAAGAGAGTAAGTGTGATTTGAGCAAAGGATATATTTTTTTCTCTGGGGTTATGTAGGAAGTTTTTGTTTTTCTTTTTCTTTTGAAACAGAACTCCTTTTACAGAGATAAAATATTCATTTTCAAACACCAGCTCACTGGAATTTATGACTTTATCAACAAAATACTAACAAAAAATTTATGCCAGTGACTCTTATCTTTATTGACCTTTTTTGGGTAAAAAATTATTTCCTAGCACTGCCGTGACCATCAGGTACCATTGTGTGCACATGCCCTTTTTTACCTGGTGGAGGTAGAAAGCAAAGTCCTTGTGAGTAAAGAGCTTAATCACCAATGAAACTGCAAATGGAAGGATTAAGAGTAGTGAAGAATCCAATACGTAGGCATGTCATCCTTTCATTTTGTTTGCAACAAGCAAAATTTCACACCTAATCACTTTTGCTTTCCAGTTATCTTTTCCAGTGTGAATTTTGGGAGTAGTCCAAGTCATGAAAGTTAGCCATATTCAACTTAAAGTATACCTGCAAACCTGCAGAAATGAGGATTTATTGGTCTGGTTCAAGCTCACTTTTAAACCTAAGTGCATGCTGAAGTAAGTTTAGATATTACAGTATTTTACAGATTCTTATAACAGGTATGACCAAATTACTTATTTTCAAAGCTGGCCTGAAGCAAATGAGCTCCTTTCAGTCCTACACTCATCTGAGGACCAGGCTTTGCTCAGATCAACAGTTTCACCCTGACTTCCACTGACTTAAAACAACATGTTCTTATTGTGTATTGGAGACAAAATGCTTCGAGCCAAAATCTATTACCCTGTATTCCTTTGCCTTTCACTTCGGGATATTTTCTATCATGCTGCTTCTTGAGTATGTTTCTAAGGTTAAGTTAGAAACCTGTAAAAATAAATATTTTCAGTATAAATATTATTCTAATCTCAAATATAGCTCTGCAACTGAAACTGCTGTAATACAATAATATTTTTGTGATAAAACTAGCTTGTAGATCTATGTAACTCTGACACTTAATGATTTCTGGTCTGGAAGGTATTAGACTGTGGTTGTGATAATGTCTATAATTGTAGCAGTTCATGCTAGCTAGACTGCACATCTATTCTTCATCTGTCCTTAAACTAATTTGTTCTACGTATGAATATATCACAGTCATCAATTTAAAGTGCCATCCTTTGGCTATGCAGGTCATTAAGGAGTATACATTATGTATGAGTCAAACACACCAAACTTGCACAAATGATTTTTAGCAATGTGCAAAATAGCTGCTTTGTTAGGGTTTTAAAGTTATTATTCTAATTGAAATCCAAGTCACAGCCACAACTAACAAGCAGTCAATTACTTTTCTCCATATGTAATGCCTTGGATGATGAGAGTTATACTGTGGCTTTGTGCTGAATTCTAAAAATATCAATCCACATTTAAAAAACCAAAAACCTTGAAAATCAGGGATAATAAGTTTTCCCACTCATTGCTGCCCATAAAGTTTACTTTGCAATTAGTCCAGTGCTGGGCTCTTATAATTCTTTTCCTGGGAGGGAAATTCCACTCAGTAATGTATCTATATACGCAGAAAGCATCTATTACAACAAGATCCCACTGTATATTACATCTCTAGACAAAGGTCTGGTAATGAAATAAACTCTAAGTTAATGATTCCTTGCAGGACATGAGATCTATCTGAAGTCTCAGGGCTGTACTTGGCAAAAACTGTCCCTAAAGAGACTGAGGGCTCTGGAGCAGACCAAGTAGCACTGCGCAGAGGGCTCACAGTGTGAATCTGCACCAAGAGGGTGGCTCAGATAGCAGCAACATTTGATCACTATCTGATTGATACCTTGTAGTTGACAGGAAATCAAATCCCTGCCTCAGTTATTTTCCCAGCAGATGGATGGTCAATGCCAAAGTAACACACAAACAACACAGAAATGTCAGTCTGGGGAGCCTCAGAGTCTAATAGGAATGTAAAACGAACCCCTTTATTTTCAGAAACTGCTCAGGGGCTCTGAAAAAATTTACACGCAGTTTTCCCCAAGCTTCCTTTGGTCTGGATCAGATTTATGTTCACTTGTAAGATACCCTCCTCCTTCCAGACTGAATATGGAGATGAGCAACCAGAACTATTTGTGAAAAGCTTATCCCATGAAACAGATAAATGAAACTTTACTTTCCTTACCATCTGTTTGAGCTATGCATGCTCAAAGGTACTGAGGAGGAGGATGCACACAGAAGATAAAGTAAACCATTCCCTGCCAGTACAAAAGCAGTGTCTCTTTGGGGGCAACATCTCCAGGAGTGATTAAGTGCCGATCACTCCATTCCCACAGATAGGTACAAAGAGCAAAACCTAGACCTCAGTAAATTAAAAAGGTTGACAGCACAGAATTCATTTTGCATGTACAAGCTGTTAAGAGAAAGAAATAAAAGATGTGTGTATATGTGTATACATTTACATGTGAGAGGGGGGGTAGTGCATAGGATGAGACAAGCATACCACTTACTCTATTAGGCAAGTAGTAGGTGTTCTATTTTTTCAGTGTTTTACCATCACACTAGACCAATACTTGAGGAAAGCCATTAATAATACTCTATCAATGTGACTAAGTTTAAAAAAAAAGCCACAGACACTACTACAAAATCCCTTAACAAATTGTGTAAAAGTCAGTTTTCAAAGTATATATACTTTGTATTTTTCTCAGCAAATGTATGTTTTACCATTGTATATACCTCTGAGTAGGATATGAAGGCAATGAGCCATATAGATGTTGTATATACTTGCCACCATAGATAGTCTTCATTTCTTTCAGTGCTACCTTTATACTGCCTTTTCACTTTATCTCAGAGAACAGAAAGAAAGAAACAAAAGTAATTGTTTTCAATGGATTATTAACTACTGATCAGACTGTTTTCATTTATCACATCATAATCATCACTGAAAAGTTAGTCCTTGAGTCTCTAATTCAATGGGATGGTCACTACACTTCCCCATCAAACACATGAGAAGAGCTGTGGAGAACCAGGGGTCTGGGAAAACAAGTGGAAACACAACCTTTTCACTTTATTTCTTTTCCTCATGTGCCAGGTTCTGCCTAAAGAGTAAGAAACAGCTAAGAAATTAGTATTAATCCTCCTAATATTGAAGTTATTTGAAAAGTTAAGGAGACCTTTTAAGTTAAAAGTGCAAGATCCTGAGGCTTTACTTAATGGCATTGTTTTGTACAAACTTCGATAGAAACAACCACAGAACGTGCCCAAGTATTTCTGTTAGATAAAAGGAGTTGGTAAGTTTTTGATGACAAACTCTGTTGGAAATGCAAGATAAATTTGGGTATTCGTGGTGGCTGTGTTCTTTCTGAGCAGATGCCTGATGTTTTTCTTAGAAAAACAATTGGATTATCTTCCCTGGCTCAGATTTCTTAGGATTCATTTTGCTTTTACAAAGGTGTTATCAGCTCTGATTTAATACAGCATGAGAGAACATACTAAAACTACATTCAGATTATTTCCTTCAGCCTTCCCTGTCCCAGCTAATTCCATGTTCACTTGCTAATTTGGAAACAGAGACTGCATATCAAAGGAAGGCTAGAGGCAATGATGAAGGCTGCAAATACTTGCTGTTTTGTTAGTTACTGTTTTGATTTCCGAAATAGAGGGAAACTTGTTATTAACAAATAGTGGAAGGAATTATATGAACAAAGGAAAAAGAAAGAGAAAAAGAACAGGGCTCATTCTTTGAAAGGCAGATAGAGGTGTGCAGGCTAAGTAGGAAAACTTTCCCAATATGAAGTGAAGCATGCAGCAAATCTGACATCAGAATCAGAGCCTGACTTTCATTCTTGAGAAATGATGTTTATTACAGAGTATTTGTGACATAGTGAAAATGTAGTTAGGACAATACTTTTTTCCCCATATTAATGGTCTGATTAAGAGAATGATATGTTTTGAAATACAGGAAAGCCAAACCATCCATTGCTTTCTTAATCTTCCTGTTCTTCACTGTGATATCAAATACTAACAAGTGGTAGCAAATTAACTTCAGAATGGATGTTTTTTTATCAGTATCTGATTAAATAACCCAATGCATTCCACCAACAGAAAAAAACCAAAAACAAAACCCCTGAACACATTTTTAAACTGAGGAGCTACACAAAGCTTAAATGAAACTTCAGGTATTTCCAAACCGTTAAATGTCATCCCAGGTCTGAGCAATGACTGATTTGAGCAAACACTTAAAGATTGAAAATATCCTGTATTAGTCCACTACAGAATAGACTGTTATGATTTGTTTTCAACATTCATGTGGTATGCATTTGGTTTGGAAAAATGTCTCTCAAGTTGAAAGATATGTTTCCTGATGTCATGATACTGTTAATGTGCCATAAAAATGATTTAGCAGTTGGGATCAATGTACTGCACTCTAACGAGACAATAAAATAGCCTCTGTGGTATCCCATCCATATTATAGGGTCCTATTAAGAAAACGGGTGAAAAAATTATTCATATATAAACTATTTTTAACAGGCTAGTACATTTTAACAGACTAGAAAATACCAAGACGGTGCTACAACACTAGTGGATTTGAATTGGTTAGATGTTAGTACAGTGTTCTTACAGTGTGCATGAATAATGTATATTAATATATGAAGCATGATTATCTGGGTGCCACAGTAGAGTCTTAGATTTTTATCTGCAAAAAGGTTAAAAAAATAAAGGAAACAAAAAGTGTACACATGCACAAGGTAAGAGTTATCTACTGAGCAAAAGGGAGAATTTCAGAATATTTAAGAGCAAAATTAGTAATTCTAACTATAGATTCATAAGAAATAATTCAAAACCTCCAGTGAAGTGTTAGTATATAAAAACAGCATTAATGCCTTTTCTGCAGAATGGTATTTGTAAGATATTTTCAAGTATTTGTTTTATTAAAGTGAACACTTAACATCTTTTTGATCAGTAAGAGTCCTGCTCTGCCCACACATTTAACAAGACGTGAGCATCATGCATTTCAGAAGCTCATTTCTCCTCTCCAAAGAAGTAAGGAGCTTATTTGAGATGCTAGAGTACATTAAGATATCGGATATGGTCTCAGGTTTCCAGAACCACGTAGCTGCACACTCAGATGAAGCTGGGATGTAAAGCCTCTGCTTTGTCTTTGCCATTATTTAAGCATCTTATTGACCAGAAAAGCAGCAAAATAAAACTCAGGTTTGAATTCAGTCACATATTTGTGGGTGCTAATCATGGCCCTCCCTGGACAGTCTACTATTTCTGTATTGCATACAGGTTTGAGATTTGGTTTAGAAGCAAAATTAGCAGAGAAAGTGAAGCAATTCTCTGTGTGTCTAACAGTCTCAAATGTATACACTTAGCCAATGCAGAACAATTTATGCTCTCATACCCCAAATATCTGGGAAGTGTTTTCCAGGAACCTCATTTTCACTGAAGAAGTACCTGTTAACCTGAGCAATTGGCAGTTCCTTGGAAACTGGCTGGAGCAGTCTGTGACTGAATGAGTGCACCTGTGGGAGGGCCCCGGGCTGGGGCAGGGGGCGAGGAGCCTCCCCATGGGGGGCAGGAGCGGTAGGGACAGCGTGTGAGGGACTGAGCCCAGCCCAGCCCCGGCCCCTGCGCTGCTGGGGGGGCAGGAGACAGAGACATCGGGAGTGGAGCTGAGCCCGGGAGAAGGGAGCGGCGGGGGGAAGGTGCTTTTAAGATGTAGGTTTTATTTCTCATTACCCTACTCTGACCTGAATGATAGTAAATTAAATTAATTTTCCCCAAGTTGAGTCTGTTTTGCCTGTGATGGTGACTGCTAAGTGCTCTCCCTGCCCTTATCTTGACCCATGAGCCTTTCGTTACATCTGCTCTCTGCTGTCCTGCTGAGGAGGGGAGTGACAGAGCGGCTTTGGTGGGCACCGGGCCTCCAGCCAGGGTCAACCCACCACAAAATGTTTAGTGTAATCTTTGATCTCATTTTTAATGTATGGTAGTCCAATTCTCTAAGAAAATAGTGCTTCTAATATGGTTTCTAAAGGTGCCTACAGGATATTTGTCTTTATTAACTATAACTTTAAATGTGTATATGCACGAACTCAGTTTAGGAAACAAATACAAGCCTTTCATTTGATCATTCATCTGTTCTGTGTGTATGAAAAATTTTAGGTTGACAAATTTGAAAAGATCACATTGATTATAAACCCCAACTGTCTCCCCAGTCAAAATTCAGTGACTCCTCATGTCATATTTAATGCAGAAAACTACACTTATTTCTAAGAAAAGCCTGGTTGAAACAAATAAAATACCATTTTACTTAGAGTCCCTAATCAAACATCTGTGAAAAACATGGGCAACTTTCAAAGGAATTAGATTATTGCTATTCACATTTACATATTATTTCCTCACACTTTTCCATGGGAAATGAATATGATAATATGTGGTTACCTGTACAGTAATTTTACCGCTGAAGTAGGTTTTCATCCCCTTTTTTTCTCTGTCTGATAATTTTCAGTCTCATTAGGGGTGCTGGTCAGTCACCACCACCATTCAGACCCAACCAGACCAACTGAAACTGAGTTTTACATTTCTGGGAGTTAATGTTTAATGGTAGCCATACAACCCATTCTCCAGAAATTATATGCCAGAATTGTTGGGAGTGCACACCTGTTCAATTTGCCACGGGCAGCTTTCCAGCCAGACCAGTGCATGGTGGAAATGGGGAGGATCGGTAGCAGCAGCAGTGCACCAGGCGCTGGAGGGTCCATGTCAAGTGTGGAAGAGTGGTGGCCCTCCAGCAAACTTCCCATTAGGGCAGGGACAGCCGGCTGCCTGTGCCTCCAAATTAATGCCACCCGTAGGAGATAACGCAGGACTGAAGCCCTGATCAGGCTGTTTGGAGTAATGAGCAGTGCACAGGGAACATGACCAATGCGCCGAACAAACCAGGTAGCCTCTCTGTTCTGCCTGTCCCTGAGTACTCGAAGAGGGGCTTGGGCAGTGCCTCATGCCTTTTTGGGGTTCAAACAAACATGGAGGGGAGCGGAAAAAAATCAGCTCTGTTGGTGCCTGTCCAAAATATATCCATTATCAGTTATTATAGTTGGTCCACGTTATGTAAGGAGATGTATACATTACACACTGTTCTTCCCTGACAACTTACTTTACCAAAGACTTTTTTTTCAGCCTCTTTCAACTCAACACACAAGTGAATATTTACTGCCTGTGAGGAGTCACCAGCCTCCCCCGATCCCTTTTAAAATGAAAATCAAAACCTATTGGAAATTAAATCAAATTTTAAGAAACCTGGATGCCTAGGAAGCTTCCATTAGTTTCTTCAAATTGCTCCCGCATTACCACAGCGCAGAACGGAAACATGGAAAAGTCATTGCCGTTGCACTCTGAAGAGCTCCTATTTCTTTGGCTCCCACAAGATTACTTATAGAAAGAATATACCAGAACCGTAATACAATAAGCTATAATGTGAAACAACTGTAAGCACTTGAAGACTTTTAATACAGATGACACACTGGTCTTTTAAAGAATTAAACCGTAATTTATAGAAGAAACTGTCAGATACACAGGACCTAAATGGCGTTTGAGCACACAGCTTGCTTGCTTACTTGTAGGGATATCAATCAATTTATTAAGAATTAATCTGCACCCCAGTGTTCTCCTAAAACTGCCTAATGTTTTGGCAAGCTACTTGAAAGGGTTCAGTAAGAATTTATAAGGGCAGCTTGGAAACAGATTTTTTTTTTCCTGTCTCAACAAAGGGGATACTGTTTCCCCTCTGAACGTATCTCTGTTATAGTTTAACACAGTAATGGATAGGTTTGCCAAAAATCACAGTTTTTAATGGCCTCTAGCGAAACAGTAGATTTGTCTTTGCCTTCATACTGTGTCCTGCATTTATGCTGTTAGAATTGCTTTTAATCTGCCTGGAAGTATCAAATGCTTTTGGCCTTGAGAACACAAACTTGTGCACACACTAAAAAGTACAGTTTGTGGAGTAACCACATTTTTTCCATGCATGCAGAAGAGTAAGCAGGACTGAAACTAAAGGATCTAATTTCAAGTATTTTCCAGCACTTGATATAAAAATGGCAAGAAGGTCTGGGCAAATTTAAAATGTGGTACTCATATTGCCTCCATAAAATGTGCTAAAATTCCTTGCATGATGTCACTTGAGCAACACATCCAAGCTACAGATATTTTTGAACTCTGAGAACACTTAACACGTGGCACTGACCGCAGATACATAGGGCGTGCAAGGCTGCACACGTAAAATCAGCTTATAACTATCTCAAACCATTAGTAAACAATGCATGTCTTTGACTACAAACAGCAGAAAGTGATATCACACATGTTATATAAAGTTATTACAACTTTCTGGTTTTTGGTTTTCGAACATCTCGCTTTGACAAAAGCAGTCAATAAAACATCAAAGTGGTATTTTGAAAACATGAACCCTTGCTTGTTTGGCATGAAGTTCAAGGAAAAATTAAGCAGATAATAGTTATCAATGGTATACCAGTTTCCAGGACTTCTCCCCGCCGCCCCCCCGCCCGAGTTAACGTGTGTGCACGCACAAATGCACAGACACACACGTACCCATTCTGAAGTATTACAGGAACAGATTTATTAGAAACAGCTTGTTTTGGACTCCGCTTGGGAGAAAGCTGTTTGGTATGGAACAAGAATTTTGCCTCCATTTCTCCATTTTGTGAAAAATCTCAGGGGCAAAGAAGCTTGGCCATTTGCTCAGCTAGCTTCACTGGTTTTTGCCCCAGTGACAATGTCCTCTAACACATCAAATGGAAATGGAGGATTTCCATTTCTAAAAAAAACAGAAAAATTTGCAACAATTGAAAGTCATTCTTCCTTTTGTCTTCTGCCAAATCGGTGACATTCTTCCACTGATTCCACTTTGGGAATTATAGTTTACTAAAACAGTTCTTGCATGGGTTTTTTTTGTTACTATTCTTTAAAAAATTGTATTTAAAAAAAAAAGTCTTTTCCTATTTCCCTCTGTTCCCTTTTAGAATCCATCACCTAAGTGGCTAGTCCAATACCTCCAGATGGACTGTTTGCAAGGTTGGGGACTTATACTTTGCAGCAGGATTTTTGTGGGCATGCCAAAACTGCTGAAGAGAAAGGTTGTTTAATATCCATGAATATCTTCAACAATGAGACACCTTTTACCTTATCCATTTAAACCCTACAGTTGTCATTTTACTTAAATAATGGTTACATTCACCATGTCTTAATGCTTAATGAATAAAATGCACTTCAAAAGTACTGATATTTATAGGAGAAAACAAATTGACTGCTTAGTTGCATAATGCGTACACAGATAAAATTGACCTACTGTAAAACAAATCTGTCACTATTTCTAAAAAGAAATCTAAGGCCACAACAACTGTGAAATCCTACCTAGCAACAGTTTTATTCTAATGTCAATAAAATCAGATTTGCTTCTTTTTGACAGTGTGTTTCAACCAACGCATTTTTGTGAAACAGTTCTTGTAGATTCTTCTAAATTCAAGAGCAAGCAAAGGAATTTAAAGGTAAAACCATGCCCTTGAAGAGAAGTGTACACTAGTCCCTATTTCTTCTACCTTATTAATTCAGAACTTTGCTTAAAAAAAAGTGGTAGTAATTAGCCTTGACATGGACCAGCGCCAGGCTTTTCTATCAAGTTTCTTTCCTGTTTATGTTTGAATTACTTAGGGGCTGCCTCTGTGCGCCTTTGGGTCTCAACAAATGTGTTTTTTTCCCTTACTCTCACAGCACAAAGAATGTAATCTTGGTTTACTGGAGTCTGCTGAACATCATATGATTTCCTTGACTCAGCTGAAGATTCACAAGCTGGAGTGGGGAAAAATGCTTCTGCTGAATATAAGCTGCAACATTAAGAGGATTTGCTCTTCAGAGAAGAGTTGCTTTGCCTGAAAGCCTTTTGCTCTGCATTGTTCTCAAATTCTGTCTAAAAGAATCAGTACGGGTAGAAGTTGGAAGATGAGGCTTCCAGTTAGCAGTTCTTTCGCTCTGCAAATTTGGCACATTTGGGGGAGACCACAGTCCACCTAGTCAACTGCCTTGTTTAAACCTCCTACCAGATGATTCTGCCCAAACATACGAGAGTTTTCTCTTTTTTACTATAATCAAAAGCTCTGCTATAAGTACACATCTCATTAAAAAAAACAGACTGTGTGGAGAACATTTGATTCAGGAAGAATACAGTGTTATTTTAGTTAAGCAACTTACTAACTTTTGTATCTGTGACTACTCTGTGCCCATTTGAGTTGTTACTGGTTAACCAAAATTTATGATCATAATATAAAGGAAAACACAAGGAAATCAAACCCTCTATAAGCATTATTTTAAGTCATAGAAACTGCAGGTGAATTACTTTTCCTAAACAGCTGTCACAATGTGCTTCAAGGTAAGTGGTCACACACAAAGGTTACAAGGCACCCTTCCCTAGAAAATGAACTCATCCATAGGGATTGTGATGGCAGGAACTGGAAACAATTTAGGAAACAAAATGTCTCATTTTGTAGCTTATTTCTAGACAAAAAGAGAATTCTAAACCCCAGGTTCTCCCTTCTTCACTTTTGCACTGGACATTTTGTATCTGCAAAGTGATTTGCTTTTCCAAAAACCTGGACCTGCCAGGTTACTCGTTCATGCATGTAATGGATAAAAAATTACTTGTTCAAATATTGGATTTTTCACAAGTGAGAATTCAATTTAGATTTTAGAAGTGTTTCTGAACTGCCTAAAGATAGTTAGTTATCCTGAAATGTTTTTAATGTCACAAAACCCTCTCAATCTCCTTGAAAAGTCATTAAGAACTATTAATTCCTGTTTTTCAGGATTTGGCTTGCCCAGGTCATGACATCCAACTTTGGACGCTCTTCCCTAAAATATTTTTTAAATTGGGGCCTGGCCTAAAAAAATCAACAACAAGTTAAGCCATGGAGAATTATGTGTATAGCACTGTTTCAATAACTCTTTATAGTCACTGAGTTGTAAATACATCTATATCTCAACAAAGGCTCCTATAACATGACATCCATATGAATGTATATTTATACCTAAGTGATGGTTTTAGTGTGACTGCAAGCTGTTGGGGTAGCAATGGTCTCATCTTTTTTGTTTGTTCATGATGTACTTGACTGAGATTTAGTCATGGGACACAGAAAGAGCAGTAGTTGAGACATCCTGCAATGTGTCTGCTTAGATATATCCCTAAAGACGTTTTGATTGGGTGACCTAATTGAGGATTGAACTAAAGTCCCCTGGCTTCTGTCTCAGTGCTATCATAGGTGACTTAATGGGTCAGCAACATGGTCTGAATTGTCTTTTCCCTGAACAGACACAATTTTTCTCTGTCTAATTCCCCTGGCCTCCAGCTATTTACATAGGACCCTATAGATTTTTTGTGTGTGAACTCTAAAACTATCCCTCAGCTATCATTCTATTTGCAAGGTTCACTGATCTCAAAGCTATTCAGTATGAGGGCTCTTCTGGAGAGCATTATGTGTGGAATTTTCTATACATACAATTGCATGCAATGCACAGACACATTCAGCGTCAGGAAAAGCATATTTCTGTAATTTTCCAGCCATATGGGAAACCATTTTGCATTTCAGAGAACTGGTTATGGCTAACTGAACTCTAAGCATGAATTTCAATTTGCAAATTGTGAAGGTTAAAATAATAATATTAATAACAATAAATCCTAATAAATTATCTTTCCAAGCTGTAACATCCAGAGGCTAGGTATTCCTATTACTAGGATACAATTGTCAGACTTCACAACAACAGATTCAAGACAGAATGAGCTTAATGATTACACATTATTTATTATTATTCTTCTCTATTATTATTTTAAACATTATATTGTATTGCAGTAATAATGGAAGATAATGTGCCTTGGGAATGGAGCATCCCTGAATCTCATTAGAAATTAAATATATGGAATAAGAATGTGAAAGATGAAATTGCTTTTCTACCTGCCAGTGTATACAGAATGGTGTATGACAAGGATGGAATAATGGGATGCTCTCAGCCCAGTGGTCTGTGTATGAACGTCTCCACTATCTGCCATGGAAAATAAAGTTTAACCTCGTACACAGGCATGCAGTCACACCAGAAAGGAACTGCAATGCTGAGGAAGGAGAGTTGACTAGAATTAAAATTTTCCCTTGGAAAAGATGGTAAATCTCTGCACTAGTTTTTTACCTTTGGGATCTTGGCACAAATCCAATCAGAGGTTCTAATTAAAATGAGTTTGATGGTCTCAGCTTAGTTCCTAATTGATGGCAGTTCACACTACAAAACACGTAAGAATTCATTACAGTCCTGCTCAGCTGGCAATTTCTGGCTCAGAGGGAGCAAGAGGAGGTAACTAATGTGGATCCCAGCAACTGTCTTGCATTTTAGGCAGGGTGGTCCTTCCTGGGCAGTTCAAAAGGGGTCATCAGTGGAGTATTAGGGATCAAAAATCAAAGCACTGCTCTAGAATTAACTCAAAGGTAGAATAGCAAATGTACTTACTACCCATTTCTTTTAAGACTCATAGCACGGATATGGAAATTATTACATGTTTCAATAAGAAATCTGCACAGTATTTCTTGGTCTTATAGTGTATATCCCATTGTCAAAATAAAATTTCAAACAATTTTCTGCTTATACATGTCTAAAAAAAAAATTTACTCAGACTGACAAGAAGTATAATGGTTGGTTTTTTTTCCAAAAACATCATTTGGTCCTTTGTGTCAAGATGGTCACAGTTCTTGTATAGATAATAAATAGTAAAATATTTACGTCATACTAAATATGTTAATGAGAAAAAGTAATTGGAAGGTCTAGTGCCAGCCAATAGAAAGACCTTGTAACTAGCAGTGTATAGTGAAATCCACAATTCGCCACTTGGTGAAAACCAAACCAATCTTTATGTTTGGATTTGTTTTCCTTACCTAATCAGCTTCTTTTCTAAGCTTGCTGATAGCAGGTTTCCCAGAATGAAAAAGGCTCAAATTATCTGCTATGTATTGAAACTTTGGGGTGTTTGTGCAAAGTGACATGCTGCTTCTTCAAAGAATTTTTATCATTGCTGATAACACATATACTCTCTTAATACTAATGACTTTCGATAGCACAAAACAGAACTGCTACCTATAGACGGCGCGTTTTGCTTTGCCTTATCTTCACCAGTCCCACAGAGTGCCTTTGCTTTCCTTTTGGGGGTGTCCTAACCTTCCTGGAAAAGCAAGAATAGCCTCATTGCCATCAATGGCTTCAAAACAAGAGACTAGAAATCCAAGGCTGAAGTGTAGTTTCCAGTTTAGATGCAGATTACATACAGGTCTCAGCTCCTGTGCCTCAGCGCCTTTTTTTTTTTTTCTTTTTTTCATTTTTTTTCTTACAGAAGTAATGAGACTTGCCTATAAAAGAACACATATTCCAGAGAGGGGCACCAGGGAAACCACCCAACAAATACAACAAAATAATCTGAATGTGAGTAATTCTGACAACACAGAAGCAAGATACCAAAGGTGTGGAGAAGAACCTTGGGCATAACACATGGTCACTGACCATGCACAATAATGACAAATTACAGACAATAACTTTGTCTGAGGTAATTATAAATCTGTAACATGCCTCTGACATTTTATCTTAACACTACAGTGATATGACCTCATGTCATGTTTGTGAAGAACCAGAAGGCCCTGGGTTAGGTTTTGGAGGTATCTCCATAGCTTGCTCCTCTTGATTGCCAACTGCTAGAAGTCCCATGCTGAAACCCCTACAAAAATCAAGGATATTCATTCAAAAACTTTGTTGGCCCAAAAGAAAAGAAGCCATTGCTTTGTGCCAGGTCCACTTTTTCTGCTTGGTGAGTGGTGTTACCTGCAGGATATAGCATTTTTCCAGAAATGACATTCATTTCCTAGTCACTTCTGGACACACTTCAAGCTGTTGACATGGTCTCCATACAGCTCTGGTCGTAAGTCTTGGCAGAAGGAAAACTAAAGGGGAACATTCCTGATGCTAAAATTATTTTCCCTTTGCAGTCTAATTAATTCTATGACTTCAGAGCTTTAAAAAACACTTTCCCAAGACTCTTTCTTACATTAAAAAGAATGAATATACAAACAACAAAATAGTTTTTTTTTTTGTGGGAAAATGATGCTTTTTGTGTTTTCAGCATTTTTTTCCCTTAGTTTTAGCTGAGAAATATTTTTGTTCCTTGAGGGACATTCACCTCGGAGTGGTGAAGTACACGGTATTCTTTACTTAGACAACAAATTCTTTACATTGTTTTTGAGATGTTATTCTAAAATGTTAAATGTGAAGCAAACATAAATCCCTTATTGTACAGATACTGCACTATATAAAAGGATAAATAAGCTTCATTTGGTCTTTAAAGAAAACCTGATTGGCCTCTTGATACATGTATATAATATATATGATATATTATATACGATATATGATACATGATACATATATAATCAGAGCCATATCTGCAAATTGCATTCGTTTTGAGAGATAAATTGTTTCCATACAGTATGTGCCATTTTAAACTAGCTTGGCATTTTCAAAACATTATTTTGTCTAACATTTCTGTTAACAAAAATATCTCAGTGCACTTGAATCACAGGCTATCTATCCAGAATGTCATCTAGAGGGAAATAATGAAACTAAAAATGAAGCAACATTTCTTGTTGCATTATGCCAGTGCCCTGGAGCGATGCATGGTCTCTCTCTCACTATCTCCCAACCTCTAACTGCTCCATTTTATTACAACATTAGCTTTCCCACTTATATTTCTTTTTAGTTGCTCATATTTTTTCAAAACACTCATTCTTGACTTGCTAATCACCACTGAATACTTTTGCCTCAGCTTTTACCTACATATCACTCCTCAATTCAATTTATTCCACAGACAGCAAGTATTCCTATGCCTGGAATGTAATTTTTGTTTGCCACACAAGTTTAACTTCAACCCCGAGGCTGTTCAGAGACCTATACTGAACAAATTAATATTATCCACTGTTTTTTCAGACGATGGTTGAGTACTATCTTCAGTCTGTTAACAGAGAGAAAACCTAGTAGGGCTCATGCTGTTCCACATACATGAAGCCATCGATTTCCTATTTCCCATCGTTTGTTTTGTATTCATTGTGAAAGTCTTGTAATAATATTGGACTGCTCCACAGCAAAACAGGATTTTTGCTTCTGCATATGAAGAAGAAAGGCACATGGTAAGACTGAATGACTTTGGTGGAGTTACACAATAAAATTAAAGTGTAGCTGGACTAGCAGACAGAGAATCTGGGTTCCAGGTCAGTTATTAAATTAATTAAAGTCAATTGTTCTTAAATGTAATTTTTTAAAAAGGAATCAGAGCATTTAACTCAGTTTTAATAATTTAAAACTTCAAAGTAGTTTGAAAGTTGCTTGAAATGCAGTTTTTAAAAAATGAAAGAGCCTTTTCCTTTTCATTTGTGTACAGTTGAACTCTTTAGTCATAAAATTCTGAATTAAACATGATTTTTTCTCTTTTCAACTGTTTCTATTTTGAGCAAAGTTAAAATTAAGATTTGCTTATTTATATGCTGAGCTAAAATATCCAGTAACACCTCCCAATGTAAAGAATATCTAATACTGAAATTTGAGCCACAATCCAATCTTCACTAGCCACATGCAAAGCATGAGCTGTTAAAATTGTTGTGTACACATCTAACTATCACACACAGCCTAAATTTCTCATGCAAAGCTATGAATTTTTATTCCATGTTCAAAATTAGAACAATCCCTTCTCTGCAACCATCAGCTGAATAAAAGCATTAATCTAAGAGGTGTGGGTGTAAAAGCTAAAAAACCGTCCTGGCTTTAGTCCCAGGGCTATACTACTATGTCTGCAAGGAGGTGGGGAAAGCCAAGGGGTTTTGCTTTGGGTGGGTTATTTTTTCCTGTTGGGGATAGGAAGACCATTTGTAGCATATGTCCTACATCTGGCAGTAGCGCACTGATAAACATGTGTAGCAGCAGGAACCCAATTATCCCTGTTGCCCTTTTTAGAATTACTATGAGTTGTGTTCTTCTAGGCAGCGGAAATAACACATGAAAGCAAAAGGCGCTGTTCTAAAGTTTCCACAGTTCCTGGCACAAATCCACAAATTACATACAATAACAGTCTCCCAAAGAATCCTGTGCTAGTTAAAGCATCGTAGGGCATGCATCATCTTTCAGCTGCATACGTTACAAACACTGCATATAATGGTCAGTGCAGAGAAAAACCCCTAACATGTAAAGAAAGTAATTATGACTATTTCAAACCAAACTTTCAATCAACTGCAAAAGCCCTTTTTATTCTGAAAAGGGGTCTTTCCCATTTTTTTTATTTTTTTTTTTCATTTTAGCTGCTTTTCATTTTTAGATCCCAGATCCCTCCTTCCCTCCCATCCCTGATCTTGGGCTGTTTATAAACCACTGAGACCGCATTGCTGTAAATTGCAGATGAGCCACATCAACACACTCAGAAATTCAGAGCAGGGGACAGGAAACACTAGGGATTTGTCTTTCCTCCTTTTGTGTCCATATGCATAGGGCAGTATAGACAGTACCCTGTGAGTATTACAGGGACCATTTCTATGACAGGTAATTTGAAAAAATTACACCTAAAGACAGAGAAATACAAAATCGTACTATTTTGATAAAATTCTATTTCTGAATGAATTGAACTTCTGCGCATTTTCATCTAAACAATTTTTGAAGTCTCCTCCCATTCAAAGTGATTAATTTATTGAGGTTAATTTCCAGGTGTATTGGCAGGCTCATATATATTTATACTACCAAACATAATTCAAAATAATAAAACTCCATATTCCAGATAGTTGCTGTATAACTAACAACTGGCTTTTCAGTTTAAGAAATGTTATTTTTATCTGTGTCATTGCCCTCTGTTTTGGATTGAGCCATGATATCCAGCACTATGTTGCTATATAGAAAGGAGACATTCACTCTAATAAGTTCCTCATTATGAAAGAGCTAGATTATTTTTATAAAGTACATGTCTGTATTTACTGTTTACTTTCCTGCTCAGAAAACTGAATCATGTAAGCAGCATTAAAACTTTCCTCATAAATAAACTCATGCAAATCTAAAGTTAAGACATTGACCTAATTTTCAGCTTAGCAGATTTTCTGCAGCGTAAAAAGAAAACGAGTAGGTGAGCAGTTATAACAGCTTTTTATTGACTGCTTCGATGTGACCTGTAGAAAAACTGGGGAAGCTGAGAATGGTTTTGAGCTTTGGAGAAAAAATATATTGATTGCCTTCATCTTTGCTCTGGTCATCTTCCCATATCTCTCAACCCTGCTTTGGAAGTCCATTTACGTTCACCAGCTGGAGCATTTGGGAAGTGGTTCTCTACAAAAGGCTGGGAGGGAATGATCCGGGCATTCCAGTTATGTGCTTTGAAAAGGCGAAGCGTCTTGGTATTTGCCCTGGTTAGCCTAAAGGGATAATTCTCAAATGATATATGCATGTGTACTTTACTATCACGGCTCAGAAAGTCCCAACTGCAACCACAACTGAAAACCACTATTCCTGGACATAGGAAGACTTGCACGTGCTGGCTTTCATACCAGAGTTCCATACCTGAGCCATTTCCTAGTTTAAAATGAGGTGAAAACAGTTTTAGTTCAGTAAATGGGCGCCACTGAATTCTCACAGAAATAACCGTAATGCTATGGGCAGTTAGTCCTAAGCTGTATAATGTTCCACATGACGGAAGGTAAGTGTTACGACGTTTATTTTAAAAGTGGCAAACCCAAGGGTAGGTACCTAAATAACCCATCCAGTGACACTGCCAAACACCACCCTCTCCCAGCCTCGGTGCTCGATGTCTGCAGCGCAGCTGCATCTCCCCGTGTTTGATCTCGGAGTCTAAAAACATACGGATGGTGGAAGTGTTCATCCAATGGAGCTTAAACTGACGGTTACTCTCCAGGGGAATATGACAAAACCTACATGTCAGTGGAAACACAGCACACTACATTTTCTCCCGTACCTCTCAACCTGTATGGACCCCTGCCTGGCAAACCCTGCCACTGGGCACCCTCCCCACTTGTCTGGGGGGATGGGACAAAAATCCCACATTTCATAATGTTAATTCCTGTCAGCTAGTTGGGACATAGCCTGAATGTTAGAATTTTTTTCCCCAAGAAATCTTAATGAACAGTTCTGTCCTGCTGCCACTGTCCATGATAGTGGTACTACTTCCAGGAGGCCATATAAGTAGCTGATCCTCCTTGAAATGCAATCAGAGTTCTTATCTCCTTTATGACTGATTTTTGTTCTTTTATGTAACAGTTCAACTGGATGCAAAGAACTTACCAAAGGAGACAGAATTTTCTTAATTCCTTTAAATGCACTTAATTCCTTTAAATTTAAATTCCTTTAAATTTACATATTCTGTATACTCACAAAAGTTTAGACTACCATCACCAAGCATGAAAGCACCAGTGAAATACAGCAGCTCCACTGGATAGGTGCCATTAGGGAAAGAAATAATATTTAAATGAAATTAGACAAGAGATCTCAGGTAGATAGAACATAAATATTTAATTTGGAATTTCACCAAGACACTAGGGCTAACGCCTTTAACTTGGCACATGCAAGATTTTTAAACAACTACAAATTTTGCGATGACCTCAGATTTCACCTCTTCTTTAAAGATTTGGTTCCCCAGTGGAAAAATATAGTGAAAAAGTTGTTTCTTTATTAGTTCAGGTGGGAATTTGACCTTTGGATTTTATTTCATTAACTTAAGAGAATCACAACACTCATGAATAGAACTTGGTTGTAAACAAAATTTGTTCCTGAAGGTTTTACTGGGAATTCACTGCAAGAACCAATTAGGCTGAACACGTTTTACCAATGATGTGAATTCAAAAAGAAATTATATAAATCTCACAGAGGTCGGTTAGGTTTCATAGTAAAATGAAAAATAATCTTCTGCTTCTTTAAAATCTCCTCCAGAACTTAATAAATAAATAAATCACTAATAAATTCAAAGGGAAGAGTGAATAAATAGTTTGACTACAGTAAGCATCCTGCATAAGAACTTTGCTTAGTAATTAGTTTATTTATAGTAAATGTTTTTGTAGAAAGAGGTGGTTTCTCTTCTATTTTTTAGTAGGAATTATTATTATATTATATATTGCTATATCATAGATTATATTATAGTATATGTATTATTATTTATAATTATTGATATTAATTATTCAATTGGCATAAGTCAGAATAAATCCAGTAAGCGATACAAATTCTCTCAGATACAGAGATCCTTAGCATTGTGGCACCTTATCAATTTAAGCACAGCATGTTTTAGACACATAATTTGCAAAACTCGGCTAACCAACTTCAGTGCTGCTGCAAAGAAGACTAAGAGACATTGTTTTGAAACAAGCAGTGCAACCTCTGTCAAAGAAATCTTTTCAGGCACTAATATAAAATTTTTATTTGCATTCAGTATCTCATTTGTATAGTGAAATAAGGCAAGAAGTAAAATGCACACAATTAATTTTGTAGCGTATGGTCTGCAAGTGGTTTCAGGAGGAAGTTTACACTTTCCTCATTAAAGCTGGTTAGGAATATATCTTCCAATTAATGTGATTTTTTGGGCATTGTCAGAAGCTGAACATTGGAAAAAATGACCTTGAAGGGTTTCAACAATCAGCAATGGCAAGGATTTCAACATGACACATGTGCATGTGTGAACATCTACACTAGACAATTAACTACTAAATCAGCATCCTCCTCTATTTATGGCACTGATTAAAACTTGGAGCCAATTTTTTTCCTAGCAATGTGAGATAAAGTAATTTTTCTATGGGGCGAGTCCAGATCGTAATTTATAAAGAGCATGATGTCATCTGGAAAACTCAACCACATCCCAGCTAATGCAACTGTTCTGGTATGCAACAATAACTGCAAGCACAAGTTCTCATTCAACTTAACACGTAAATTTATTATATGATTATGCAACTGAGATGACATAGGAAGTAATGATCTGAATCTCATTTGCATATATTCCTAATTCGCCCAGCAGCAGCAGTTGTGTACCATGATGTCAGAACAGCATAACAGATTGAGATCCTGACCAAGCATATCTGGACTGGCCCACTGCCAGCTTCAGGAGGAGGAGAAGTTGCCCATGGCTGCACCAGGCTTGCACAGTACTGAAAAGAGGCCAAAGAGTTGCTTTTCTCACTTCAATTTCTTCTTTTTGTATTCCACATACCTCCAAATATCTTCTGATCTGCTTCATTTGTCTCTACACCTGAACTCTGAAAATGGGTTTTGGAAGTTGTGAAAGGTGATCACTAGAGTTATTGGGTTAAAGCACCAGTAAAAAACTCAACAATAAGCATGTGTATTTCAACACAACATTTCTTTGTTCAATAATAATATTATGAATAATTGAATATTTAATTGCCTTTTAATATACTGAATTAGTAGATCATTGTGAAGAGGTGTACAAGACCAGCCAGAAAGACAGATAGATGATGTATTTTCTAATAGCTTGGCAGAGTTGTAAGAATATTTTGTTGACTTCTTCTTTTCTCTCAAAGTGGTGACAAGAGTCTGGTGAACATGGAAATATACTAGATCTTATTTGAGAATGTGAGAGTTAAAAAATACCCCAGCAGCAAACAAATTCAAATAGCCCAATCTGTAAAGTGTTGCATATTTAATGGTTACATGTACGTTATCATTAGAGTATATTGACTAGCTTCCCTGGCATAGAAATCTGACTAAATTAGCCACAACGAGCGAAACTTGGTGGCAAACATCACTAACTTATGTGGGACAAGAGTTGCATTCTGTATGTGCAGAACAAGTTACAAAACAGCCTCTCTCTCTAACCCTCCTTAAAACATGATACTGAGTAAGTAGATATTTTCTTATTTTGGTGTAGCATACCTGGATCTTAAAATGAGACTAGCTCTTGGGAAAGTTGATGGCATGTAATTTCCTCTCATTTAGACAGATTGCTTGGAGAATCATGCTAGCAATAAAGATAAGCTTTATTTATCATAATTATAGTGACTTGTTCTTTTAATTAATTTCCAATCCATGCTAATGTTTATATATTAAACAATTTACATTACTGCTTAGTGGAAGTAATATTGATATTACTCTTATTTAAAAAAATATCTCCATTTATGGTATAAACATACACAATTGTGTAATAGAGTTTAAGAAATCTGCTTTGTGTAGCATAGAAGAAATTAGCTCATCAAATGTGTTGTATTTGGTAGAGACTAAAGGCTATTAGAAGCATCATGTCTCTTTCTCGTCAGTTTATCAGATTGTTGCCTGACTGGCATTTCCTCATTACATACCATCTTCTTTATAAATTTTCTTACACTTCAGTACCCAGCTCTGTCAGAAAATGACGGCATCTTTAAATTAACATCCATCCATCTATAAATTACTTCCATTCATAACTCCTCTGAGCCAGAGCCAAATTAAATTCCAAGGAGCCTAGAAGGGGAAGAGCTTATGAAGCAAGTGAGGATTAATGTGGTTTAAATGCACATTTCCTTAATATCTCAAAGTTCCCTTGCCAATCTTCCTTAGATGTTTACTGTTGTTCTGCCAAGTTGCTGACAATTGTGACTTTTAAATTGACTTCATTGTTATAACAGTCAGATGAATGAAAATTAAATTTAGTTACTAGATAATCAGCACCACTGTCAGAAATAATGGTGTCTCCCTCGGTATATACTTGTACCATGCCTCCAGTTTATGATATTTGATGCCAGGATAGGAATTTAAATCAGCCCATTCAGAAAGCAACATAGCGTTTAGCACTGGATGACAGGAAAGGGTCTGAAATGTTTGTAAAAATTCAGTCTTTATGGAGCAGTGGGTGCAATGCCTTGCTCCCAGAGGGAAGGTTTCTGGGAAACCACCATGCAAGTTCTGGGGAGCAGCCGTGGGGTGTGCAAGGAGAGCCATGGACAAGGCAGGAGCTTGCCCTTCACTAGACACCCCAGCCTTTTTTTTTTTTTTTTGGTGTGCTTTTTAACGTTATTTTTGGCGAGTTGGCTGTCTCTTCTCCCTCCAAAATGTGAGCTGACAGTGCACTGCTGACTACCCTAAACACCCAGCAATAAATGGAGAACAAACTTGTGGTGAATCACGGTTCATATGTGTCTTTTTCTCTTGCTGTGGAGTGAATGCAAACTTGTACAGCTTATTTTTATAAATATTTTTCTACTGTTCGCAGGCACCTTCCAAGTAACATCCTTTTGACTATTAAATTTACTAGCCGTGCCAAAATTCACTTTGAGATATTTATCACTTCCTCAGTTTTTCATACTTTATCTTCTCTCAATTTCTGAGTGATAGGAGTCTCCACAATATAACCCACCCTGGAAAACTAAGTAGACTTCGCAGCTATGGTGCTCTTGCCCAGCCTCCCTTACTCCATGCTCTTGCAAGATATATTTACACTTGCTGTCCTACCGTTCCGTGAACTAATATTGCTCCTTCTGGTTATTTTTTTTTTTTTCTTAAAGGATGAAATCCAGTTCTCACAAAAAATTGACATCAAGTTCAGTGAGGCTGAGATCTCATCAAAAGCTGGGTTTTAGTATTAGAATCTGAGTGGTGGTAAGGATACCTGTCTTTAATAAACCCAAATTGAATCTTCACACCTTTCCAGTCCTCTCCTTAAGTATTTTACTTGACTCACTGAGTGTGTGTGTGTATATATGTACATATATATCAAACCATATCTACGTGTATCTGTATTTGAGGTGTGCCATACTCATAATCACTTTCAAAACAGCATAGGACAGCCTTATAAAATCTGTTCAGTAGTGGGCAGCCTATACAAGAGAAGTAGCACAGCAGCAACCTGACTGAATACAGACAGACAAGACATATATGTAATCATAAATAACATTGACCATATTTTTTTTTACACTTATGTGTTTCACTACCCATGTTTCTATTTTAGTGTAGGATAGGAGCACACTCTTTGGAGTAAAGCAAGGACTGACAGAACTGGTTTCTCAGAGAATTTGCACTGCCTTGTCCCCTTTGCAAGGACCCAGCCATCTCAGATTCAAGAATTACTCAGAAAATGGTGCTTCCGACCTAGAAATGAGAGAGCTATTATCTCCAGGTCTGCCCTCTCCAGTTAACTGTACTTCCACGTTGGTCTCTGTTTTCTCTGAGAAACTGCATCGTGCTTTTAATTGCACACCCCAAATCAAATCACTTCCACTGTCTCCTCAATTTCTTCCCCTACGCAAAACAGAATATTTCAAGAACAGATATTATTCAGTTTCTGCTGGCAAACTGCAAACAAGAAATAGTGCTCCAAAGAGGTTTTTCATGTTGTTTAAAGACTAACATTATTTAGCTTTAAAATTTCTCTATTTCAACAGAATATCAGGGGCCACAAAAACACTCACTCAAAAATGCAGAACATTAGTTCTGTCACATGTCAAAAAGCTAGCAACAACAAGCCGCTGTTTTCCTATATCATACCTCAAAGTTAGAAAGAATAAGTACTTATTCTTACTTCTCTTAGAAGTAAGGGCAAATTTCATATTTTGAAAAATGTACTTTCATTTCAAACCTTTGATAGTTTTCTTTTTTTTTTTTTTTTTCCTGTCACTTACAGCACTTTAAAAATGTGATAACCAGATACTGCTTGCAGAGTACAGAAAACATTGGGGATATTTCCAGTAGGTGAAAATAACATGTTTTATTCAACCACTTTGAGGCCCTTGAGGTGGCATGCACAAAAAATTGTGTTCTCTGTTAACACCTGAGTAAGAGGAAGAACAAAGTGTAATGGAGTATTAAACATTGTTTAATCAATTTTGCATCGGTATGCCTCTTGTTTAAAAAGTAATAATACTGGCATCATCTCATGCTATTCAGGACTTACAGAAAGAATATATATTTGATTGCAGTGTACCATCTTCGTTATCAACAATAGCTAGCTTTTATTTAAACAGTGCTCGCCCACCTCTGAAACATCTTAGGCGGTCAAAATACCATGCTCTAAAACACAACAAAAACTCCTGCTCTTCAGGAAGGATAACCAGAAGAATAATCAGACCCATTCCTTTGTTTCTAACCAGCCCTGATTGCTAATAATTTTCTGTCGTCCTCCAAATCTGTAATTATGGTGTTGCTTTCAGACTGCAATAGAATACCAGGTTTACACAGCACAGGGAGAGATAAACAAGTACTCAGTGCAATTTGAAAGGTTTTGACCTTTAAAAGCTGTTAATCTACATGTGAATTATAATTAATCAATTAAAAGAGATTCAGTCTAGTACCAACATAATTAGATACAATTTTACTGCTGAGTAAGCCACGATAACCCCATACAAATAAAGACAGAGGCCACTGATTCCTTTTTTCAAATATCCCAACTCTGCAGTTTTCACAAAAGTATATATGTTTCCCAAGTGTAATTTTTATGGCTTTGAGTAACAGAAGTGTCAGATGGCTAAACTGCATTCCAAGTTGAATTCTGTGGAACAGTGGTTGGAAAAGTCTTCTTGCTTTAGCCTACATACTGTCTTTAAATATTTCCCTGAGAAAGAAGGGAAGGAGGAAAATATGATCCAAGGCACTGCAGTTAATGAAAAGAAGTGATTGCTGATGACTGTTTTCTGGAGTCTTTGAGGCCAAATTCAGGGACAGAACAGTAAACAAAACCCACATAATGTGTGTTGTACTTAACCACCAGAGCTAATAGCCCTCAACCTAAACCCAATGGGAATATGCAGTGATTAGAGACACCTGCAGGTTAATAATTGGAGGCATCTAAGCACAGAGGCAATTAATATAGGAAAATTCTCCTGAGGCTGGAAAGGCAGCACTGTTTAAATAAATAAAAAAATGCATATATATGCATACATAAAAGACGATACTTCCAGTTCCTTTGAATAGTCCAGCTTTCTAGAGGGACCAGGAAAGTCATCACTGAGGCATCCTGCAATGTTAATAGGAGTCTTGTCCCAGAAAAATGGCTGGGATAAAGATTTTGATCTGTTTACAAAACTTCAGTTGTCTGAAAAGTTAAAGTGTTTGATTTGGATACACATTTGGGGATGGTTTGAAATCTGGGTTTGGAACATACTCTTACGGACCCCTGACTTTGAAGCTTCCCTGTGGAAACTTCACGTTAATTTTAGAGGAATTGTATGCCTTGTTACATAGTATAAGAAATATGTCCAAAAGTTGGACATGGGAGAGACTGTTGAAGAATGGTCTCACAAGCCTGAATCCACAGAAATATGAATGATCTGTGATGTGTTGCTTACTGGAAGGCTTAAACACTGGTTAAGATTTATAGAGCAGGAAGGAGCTTGAAGGGTCCTGTTTGGTGGCCACTGTAATGCTGTGCTGTCCTGGTATATTCTCAAATCTGTAAAATCTTTTCTTGCAGCCTGAACACAAACACTATATATTTTTTTTTTAAAAAAAGAAAATAAGAAGAGCTCATATTCTGATATTTGAATCTTTAGAAAAAGCCTGAACTTTGTATTTAATATATAAAGTTAATATAGTTGGCATTTTAAGAAATTACATGTAAGCCAGAAGGGACTTTTTTTTTTCCCCTGGACATTTCCAATCTCTCAGGCAAAATTCCTCCCCCATGTTATGTCTGATGCAACTAATGTTTCACTATTCATTTTCTTTCCAAAGCCTGCTGTTAAAGTAGATGTTTCAAGGGTAAGTAGCAAAGGCTAATGTATTCCTCAGCAAAATGGAAAAATTATGAAGTGAAAAAATACACTAAAGGACATTAAAGGAAAACTCTGACCATGTGACCTGGTCATAAAAAGCATTTTCAGAGAAAGAAATAAAAAACATAGAAATAGAAGGGCATGAATTATTTATAGGCATAAGGTTCCCTGGGAAACATACAAAATTTGCCCTTAAATGGTTCAGTTTAAGAACTATTCCTGTTGGTTTTCCTTGACTTCTAATGAATAAAAAACTTGCTTCGATCTTCCTATATATTCCCATCCCTCAGCTGATTTTCACCTAAAAACAGGCATCCAAGTTATCTAATACTTCTCCAATTTTGTGGTCAGAAGACTTTGCAGAGTGCAAAAGTATTTGGGGCTGAAGAGGGTCTGAATTCATGATTGAACCATATTAAGGTTAAGAAAAGAAAAAAGAAGCCTCACAACTAATCCCAAACACAACACAACATAGTCATTGATTCCTCCTACCCACCTGGGACACTTTTTCCACCCCCTCCTGATAATGGAAAGGGGTAAGGAAACCTTCTTACCTTTCCCTTTCCACTTGCAGCCTTAGGGGGACAAGACTACAGTCTCAGGCACACCTGCTCCCCTGCCCACATGCTGGCTAGTACTTCAGCTCTAAAATAAGTCAGAAGAAAGGCATGGGCTAGATGCCTGTGCAAAGAATACACTTTTCCAGAGCAGTAAGAAGACCTGCAGGTATGTGTCCCTCAACTGCCACACCACGTACAGCCTTATAATTTTTCTTGCCTTTTACAAAATATGCCACACCAAACTGCTTTCTCACAACTCAATGTATATTTTCTTGATCAAGGTTAAAATGAATCCAATTAGAAACACATTCTAAAATACTGGAAACAAGGGAGGAGACTTGCTTCCAACTTTCAATTTAATCCTGTTAATTGACAGTAAACCTATCCAGCTTTCTTGAACTAAATTTCCAGAACATTTTAGCTAAAACCTTCTGGTACGATGACATGTTCAAATGCATTCAGGACATGACAGAAAGGTCTCTCTGAGAAGAAAAGCAAGTAGGTTTTTTTCATATAATTTGCTCATTTTTGTTCTTTACATTGTCATATTAAGTGGGCCACACTGAATTTAATGGAGAAGATAAGCTTTTACTACATTGTGTTCCAAAATCTTCAGAGAAATACCAGAGATAATTGCCTTTAAAATTAATTTAATCAGCAACAGTCTTGCATGCAATGTATCTGCATTGTCTATTTATGAGTACTCCTACTAATTCTAGGAGTAATTTTTGTATTTATAGAAAGCCAAAATATAACCAGCATAATTAATACATAAATGTCCCCTAGTGTAAGCATTTCTCATGTAAATCTAAGTTATAAACAAAGAGAAAAAGGACATTTGAACTCACCCAGAGACATGCAAGATGTGTAACAGAAATGGCAGTTAAGGTCTGTCTGTATTCTTCCTTAAACATCCCCTTCCCAAAATAATATTTCTCCACAAATTTCTTCACAGTGCTTATTAATAAACAATATAACTCTTATTTACAGTGATGTACAATCTAAACCAAGGTAGAATCAGAAGAGCTTCAAGACGTCCTAATAGGTGTTTAGCAGAAAGTGAAGCAATAGCTTTGTAAAAAAAGAAAGAAAAAAGAAAAAAAAAAAAAGAAAAGAAAAAGGTCACAGTTTGTTTGTTACCTAGCCTCTAAGCTTTTAGAGTTTATACAGGTAAATGTAATCCTCGCTGAAATGTAGACGTTACTGAGGAAGTCACACTAACAAAGCACTACAGATTTATGCCTACCTAATAAAACTGTATGACTAATATGACACAGAAGGTAGGAATAATGGTCTCCTAAATCCAAAAATCTGACTTGTGTTAGGGTTGTGAAGTTGGGGCAAGTTAACCAAGGCCAGTGGCCCGCTTAAGTGCTTTCGTGTGCCTCCTCACCTTGCTGAAGGGATTGAGGGATAGGAAATGATGTGGTGACATTTGTGGGGGTGCAATTTGTTCTCCTACTTCTCTCAGGGACGATGCATGATTACGGTCCTCAGCAGAGATTTTTTCCCCTCAGCTGAGCTCTGCCATTTGGCTTTGTTTAAAAATACAAAGGTGCTACATGGTACAAATCACTCCGTGCAGTGGTGGAGCTGTGAAATTTTCCAGCAAATGCTTTTATATGTTTATTTTCCTGAAAACTTGAGTACCTGTTCTTTATTTCAAAGCCTCTTACAATCCTAACTTGATGAGAAGTTAAGTTACAGGTGACAAGTGGAGACTAACTGGTTTGTCCAGGACCACACACACGGAGTGAGATTTGAAAGGGGTATTAGTCCTCAGCCCAAGGTAGCAATGTAATGTTAAGGTTTTCCTTTCATTTTGGGATAAATGTAAAACAAAAATATTAAAAACATAAGAGGCACCTGAACGCTTTCTCAGAGGAAACCTCAAAGAAGTTCCTCATCTAGGTGCTTGGACTAGGGATCACTCACGCTCCGCAAGATATCTCTCCGATTTATTTGTTTTTGTGTTATCAGTGGAATATTTTTTCATACAGTATATAGTTTGAGAGTTATATGAATGCTGGTGGGGTATTTTATGGGACCCGAGAGATTTAAAGATGACTGCTTTTTCCAGAATTCTTGCTGTCATTTCCAACAGCGATCACTGCATTGTGCGTACATCTCTGAGAACACTGTCCTCAGGACCTGTTGCTCCGTCTGAACCATAAAGATCTCAATGAAAGGAACAGAAACGGTGTAGAGCCCCTACCCTGTGAATGGGAATAAAAACCTAGGGGGAATCTGCCTCTCCCCTACAAGCCTCCTGCCGGCACAATTGGTAAAATAGGACGTAAGCACACTGGGTGAGCTCTCAGACAAGAGGCAACATAGCGGTCCACAAACAGGGAAAAACTGTCCTTTGAAAGCTACACATGACTAGCAAAAACTTAATTAAACAGCATCTGTTAGGCAAATACTGTCTCTGCCTAACAATGGCACATGTGCCACTTTACTCTGGCTCTACCCTAATTATTTTTCACTAACATACTATACACATCCACAGAAGAAAGAGTAAACCAAAGCTCTCCCTCTCTCTACAAGGCATATAGAGACACCTGCATTAGTGTCTTAACATGGCTTTGTTTTGCTGTCCTTCATCAAGTTCAACTTCAAAAAATAAACAAAAATAATAAATTTGGAAAGTGACCTTACCATTACTGGACATTTAACAAAGTAATATCAATCACTAACCTACTTTGGCCAAGAATGAGCTATCTGCAAAGGGATTATAAACCAGACATTTTAAACTTGAAAGCATAGACTACTTATAGACTGCTTATTCCTAATAACAGTATCTGGGGTTAGAGCTTTAAAAATGAAAGTTTATAGAGCCCTAGGAACTGATGTTGGCAAGCAAAATAACTTATACAAATATGCTTGGATAACCTATAAATTTCTCAATAAGACAGTATCATTGTTCTCTAGAGTGTGCATCCAGATTATAAAGTAAACTTGATTACACATTTTCTCTTACAGGAAGGTTTAGTAAAGTAAAAATATGTAACTATTTCTCGAAGATCAGCTGCATCCTTTTGGTTTAAACGTAAACATGTTGTAGCTTGGAGCAAGTCTTTAAGGAAAGTGAAATATTTATAAAGTATTTTTCATTGTCCTGGGAGACATAAACAGTCTCAGCAGAGGCTTAACATTTATTAAGTGACCCATCACCAATGGATATTAATTAGCCTTTGCAATGTTTAATGTGGACACAGGATATCTTTGTCTAATACTGCACTCCTGTAAGCATTTCCTGGATGTTTGGGATGCCTTTGTGGCTTATCAGGCCTATACTACTGAAGGATGGTAATGGCATGATAATACTAATATAATATGCATAATGATGTGCACATTGGTGCTTCTCAAATTAGTATTAAAGGGAACCCACTCCTGAAGCTGCAAAGATCCAAACCCCATTTATCTAATGTAATTACTGTAAGGTATGGAGATGGTACCCTTTGGTAAACAGTCAAGAAAGGAAAGTAAGCAGAAGAAATGAAGAAAGACAAAGTTAATATACTATTAAAATAACTAATATTTTCTGAAACTTTAATGATTCAGAAATTTGAATGTCATTAACTTTTTGTAGCCAACAAATGTATGCTGAATAGTAGAAGCAAAACCAGATTGGAGCTATAAAAAGAATGGGTAGATCTATGACATGATGTTCCTCTAGAGTATTATTTACATGGGGTTCTCTGAGCAGAAACGTTGGTCATTTATACACTCATGGAACAACCTTGGTACTAATTTTGTACGTGACCTGTTAATCTGCACTTGCAATCTGCTGAAAAAAAAAACCAAAACAAAAACAAACTTTTTTTGCTTTGTGGGATGCCGATAGGGATGCAATACCTATGATAAAAATATAAAACTACTGCTGTAATCTTGTTATCTTGAGTGAAAGACTGAAACTCGGTTATTACACAATTACCTTTAAAACGTGTGATATATGGCTGGGGTTTGGACTTCTATTTTCATCATGCTTATCTTTTGTATACAGTTGTAGCTTGTGATAATACTAATTTAGTTCTTCTTAGATTGAAAATTAAGATAATTTTAAACATTTTCTTTTTAACTCATGGGGATCATTTTGAAAACCAATGCATATATCTTAAATATAAACCTGGTATACTGTAATATTGGAATTTACCTTCCATGTACCCCTCATACCTCACCAGGAGGTTGAACTTCATGTCCAACTTTGTAATAAGAACAAATGTCTTCTCTGTATCCATTTTTCTTTAACAAATATGCCCAGGATGAGGTTCCAATAGTCATTATACCCGGCTTCCCTTTTGTCACACTAATCACTTAAGATGTAATGTCTCAAAATTCTTTCCTCTCAGTTTCCAAACTCCAAGCTATTGCCAAATTATATTCTTTATATATGGAACATTTGTAAAATCAACTTGTGTTTTCTTTTTGTTCAGATTATTTGTCAAATGAAAAGAAAATATTGTTGAGAGATATTTTTTTTTTTTTTAATGTTGTATGTATTAGTCCTGGGAGTCACTCTGTGTTTCAGAGGAGTATTGAGCACTCCTGTCAAAATACACATGTATGTCAGGCTTTATTACTAATCGGTTTTGTGGAAAACATGCAACTGAGCTCTACTTTCACATGTTGTGATGGAAAATGACTGTCAGATATTTTATGTCACAAACATTTTCACTGGAAGAGATTATCACTATTGGTATAACGAATGAAATTCCAAGTAATATACCTGACTAAACACAATTAAGTAAACTGAGTTAAGAACCAAATGTTTACTGAAAACTATGATCAATCTATATAGATAATTATAATAATATAATCCTCATATAGTGAATGGAATTTAAGAAAATCAAAACTAAATGTATTATATGAGGTAATACTAAGATCAAATTGATCTTAGTAAACATGTGAATCTTTTATCAAGATTTGTTCTATAAATTATGCATTGCAATACCTTAAAAAAAAAAAAAATCTCTTACAGGCTTATAGTACATAGTGTCTCCTCCTCTTTCAGGTTTTTGGTGCTGGTAATATTTGCTGTTAGCTGACACTTTGACCATACTACTTCTCTTTTCTAATCCTGTCTCCAGTTACAAGTGTTTCTCTCAACCATGTGTTGTGTCCAGTCCTCTGGACCTGCATCCTTCTATTGCTGTTTTCTAAAGATTTTTTTTTTGCTGTTCTTGTCTGCATTGACCTAACAATCCAGAATTATAATCTCTTAAACATACCTAATGGGAACTTCTATGAGACTAAAGGGGTGACAGCCTGGAAAAGAGAAGGAGAGGACAGGTAGCAATCTTAAAGCTGAATACGTAAAGAAGCCCTTACAGACACACACTGTTTCTGCAGAACACAAGAACTCTTTGGCCACAAGATCAAAGCAAAGTAGTCAAAGAAAGTACCACAAGGACTTAAAAGCTGCTGACTTGTCACTGGCTTGGGTAATCAGCTACAGAAAACAGCTGAAACTGAAAAGGTATTTTTTTCAGGTAATCAAATGCATAATGATTATAAAAAAACTGTGTAGTTTAATGAAATAATGTTATAATATTAGCTTGTGGAACACCCTGCCTGTCACAGACCCTAACTCTAATTACAATATAAGCTTTTTGAATATGAGGTAATTTATTATTAGTGTAGGTCAGAATGTTTAAATGGGATATTGGGATCTAAGACCGGGAGGAGCAGCAGCCCTGCACAGCCTTAGTGGTTGCTGGCTGAGTCCCTGTACTGATGGTGAGAGCACTTGCTTAAATCGCTGCACAGCTGCAGGGCTGGACAGTTAAATGATTTCACAGTTTATTTACAATTTGTGGTATAAAACATATTTGCTAATTCTCTGGTCCAATTTTTTTTCCAGGTCTATAGACTTAGCCCGTTAGAAATAGTCTTACTGGAAGTCTATGAAGAAAAGTTCACAGAAACTACCAAAGACCCTGCTGACCTTACTGATCTTTAGATTGGACTATGAGAGTATATCTGCTTTCATTTAACATGAGAGGTGTGATAGAGAGAGAGAGATTGCTTTTCACATTCATTTTTTTGAAATCCAATATTATCCTTTTTTTTTTTTTTTGGTCCTTTTAACCTTTAAAGCTTTTTGTAAATGGTTATTTTAGTGAAGTCAGGCTGCTGTAACACATATCCAGATGATGAAACTATTGGAAAACAGAGGTCAAGAAAGGTGTCCTGCATACCATAAAAAAAAAAAAAATAAATCAACGTTGTATTTGTTTTAGTGTTGGTATTTTGGGAGGGGCAGGGTGGACGGGACAAATTACTTAGTCTATTATGCCAAGAAAAAAAATTCCAGTAACATTTTCGGTTAAGCCAGTCAGCCTGCAAAGAATGAATATTGAAGCTCAGCTCATTACCTCCCAGACTTTTAACACATGGAAGTAAGTCACTATGAGCATCTAGGAAAAAAAACTGGTCTGAAGATTAGAAGAGGGCATCCATGAGCTATTTCAATCTGAACATTGGGCTCAGAGCTTTAACATCTGCTTACATACCTGATGGGGGTATTTTACCATATATAAATGTCTCGCAAATACATAACACAGTGTTCAAATAAATAAATGGATATGTACTGGCTCAAGAGGAATAGAGCTGAACATACATGAAACTAGAAAAACAGAAGTGCAGATTTTATCTGAATTCCATGCCTGGATTAAAAACTGCGTGCCTACACATTACATGGCACCATAGCTGCACCTCAGGGAGAGTCAGCTAAGATGAAGTGTGAGATAGTGAGGCACAGGTATATTTTTTTCTAAATTTATAATTTAGATAATTTCTAAATATATAATTTTATTCAAACATATTATTTTATGGTTGTTCAGCAGCAGTTTTTGATTCTGAGAGAATTCAGAGTGTTGAAGTGATGAATTAAAAGGAAGCAAAGGGAACACAGTTCACAAAGATACAAGCTGTTAATGAGATGTTGCTCTAGTTACATAGTTGAGGTCAGTTAAATCATCCTCTCTTGTAAAACCAGTAGGAATGGCTGAGTGATTAACTCATTTGCTAAATGACTGAACTAGATCTTGAGAAATTCATGGAATGAAGAGTAGTTGTTCAGATGTGCAGGTGCTACTACTCAGTTACTGGAAATTATCCTCTTCTGGCAGCTATTTAATTCAATCTAATTACATATGCAAAATTCAGTTACTTTTCTTATGCATGACTCTTTTTCCAAAGTATACTTTTGTAAGGGTTATACTGCATGTGTGCCCTAAATACGTGTTGAATAAAAATACCTTAAACCTATAACAGAAATGTAGTGTACAGCTCAAAATAACTATATCAAAGATGCACTTTTTCCAGATATTCAAAGCAAAAAGAAAAAGTTAAAACCTCAGTAGTTATTTCAAATTGATTTGATTGTAAGCCTGTTTAAGTTTACGATATTGTATTATTATTTCCTTGACTTCTCTGATAAAAATATATTGGATATTTATTTTCTTAAAAGCTATTGGTCAGTTTGGATATTATGCAGTTTAAGCAGCAAAAAAGTAATGCATGATGCAGTAAGTGTAAAAGGCCAATTGAATGTACTGAAAGATGAAGACCAGTAGACATAATTGTGGTGGAATTAGAGATATACTAGATCATCCAGGTCACCTTTCTGACAAAGCAGGGTTGGTTCCTGGAGTTTAATTTCCATGATTTGTTCAGTTTTTCAAAGGACTCATGAAGGGAATGTATCTGAACATTCATTTTATTCTAGAATCTAAAAACAATATTGTGGGCTGAACATTACAGTGGAGAGTTACAGTTTGAAATATTTTTATAGCTTGAAAATCACCATAGCTCCTTACCACTGAAAACTCATCAACTACAGTTAAAAAATTCATAGAAGGTTGGAACAAAACAGAGGAAAACCCATTTTCTACATTCTGTTTTCTTACATTCTTCTTTATCTTAAGATGCTTCTCATTCAAGAAAGTGATATTGTGCTAAAAAGGCCTCTTTTCTTTCAGATTCACATTCAAATATGAGTGTTCCTGGAGTTGTCACAGTTGTTACAGCTTTCCCAAGCATGATTTCTAAAGACATGCATAGACACTAGAGGAAAGAGGGTAATTACTACTACTTCCACTGCTATTGTGAAACAGTGTTCCATGATAAAATGTTCAAGTTGGACTTTTACTGGATTGAAAATCAGAAATGACTGTCTCTAATTAACAGCATCAGGAAGAGAGCACATCATGAATACATCTTCCAAGCACTGAAGTCCCTTTGTTCACTAGGAAAAAATTGTGCATAAAATCAGGATGTAATTAAAATCAAATCTGTTTGAACTTATATTTATATGAACCTTGTTAAACATTTACAAAGTGTAATAGTGAACTATCTGTGACAAATTTATAACCATGCTACTTTGGAAAAAAAATCATTCACTATTAAACAGAAGAGAGTGTGGTGACTAATGGGGTTCATACTAAATCTGTGCTGCTTGTTCTGGATGGTTGAAATCAAAAGAACACTTTTCACCGCTTGGAGTCTGGATGTGCTTTGAAAACCCTGGACTTCCCTCTCTTTGATCCAATGAAATGAAGTGAAACATGTAGCCTCTAGGCAGTTTTTAGGTACTGAAAGATCAAATAGACGCTATTACAGTGCAATTTGCTTGGTGAAGCCTAACAGAACGGATCTGCTCAAAAGTTACTGTGTATTTTGCAGACCACATAGAAGAGAAAAAAGTAATAACATGGAAATTATAGTGCATTTGTAGCATTGATTCAAATGTTGTTACTGAAAAAAGAGATTCTTTACTAACATTGGTAAGGTTGAAGATCTGTACATTTGGCTAAGAAACTAGGGATTAGATCTAGCCTTACATTATGTATAACAATACCTTGGGTCTGACTCAGAATGTTGGTGGGGGGGGGGGTTGGTTGTTTTTTTGGTTGTTTGTTTGGGGTTTTTTTTTGGTTGTTTTTTTTTTGTTGTTTTTTTTTTTTTTAAGGGCTAGGTCTGTTTAAATTGTTTGTCAGAATATGTTCAGTGTATACCTTGTTTTGGTTAATAAACAAGTCCTGGCTTCTGTGCCTGTATTCCTTATGAATTAAGTATTTTCATGACTTTGATAGCTCTCCTTTAATTTAATTTTTGTCTTATCTCTAGTTTTTTATAGTTTTGCTGCTGTAGATGGATAATCACTCAATAAGCTTTTAGGATTCAGAAACATTTTCTTGAATGCAATGGCAGAGTTCCAAATAGCTACAGAAGAGAAAATCCCTAGAAACTTTTTCGTACAAACACTCCCTCATCATACTTTGTGTTTGCCATGCTCTGATTATTTTCTTACAGAAAAATAGACTTACTATAAGACTAGCAATTATCCAATCAAGAGTGGCATCCCAACTTTTCATAAGAAACAGGAAAAAAGAGCTCCATTTGGAATTCACTGGAATGTAGCATGCTGTACAAGTTTGAACTGGAAGTTCTGGTATTTTCCCCTGCTTTCCCTTTTTTTTTTTGATCTACTCAACTAATTTGAACAGGTCTAAGAAATCCTGCTTAACTAAATATGGTTAGCGCTGTCTTTCTTGGTCTGTGCCTCTTAAAATGCACAGCCCATCCCTACTCTGCAGTAGGACACGTGTGGTTGTTACGAGTCAGTACATTTCTCTAAGGTTTGCAGCGATGCAATTAACTCCTCTCAGACTATTCCCTGCCTTTCCTTTAGACCTGGGTACAAATAAAGAACCAATGAGTATAGCGCAGGAACATCATAAATATTATTTTCATGCTAAGAACTGTGTTTTATAAAGGACAAAATTTTATAAAGGCCTCAAAATAACTTTTACATTGTGATATAGAAAGCATTAATTTGGTCCATTGCTCCTGGAAAGTTAATGACTCATCATCTTATCAGTACAGTTCTGCTTTCACAAGGTTAATGTGAGAGTCAACAAAACGTGCTTTAAATCTATAGAAAATACTAATAAATGAGGAGATATTCCATGAGTCTCAGGAGATAACTTGTAACTGGGTCTACTAGAGAGAAGGACATGAAGAACCAGATCTGAATTCTAATAGACTACTTGAAAAAACAGAGTTAACTGCCAACACACCTTGACCCAAACCCTTCTCTGAGCAAAACTGGCATTCCTTTTGTTCATGACTATTTAAAAATAAAATTCCATCCTGATGATGAAAAAAACCCAGATTTTTTTTTTTTTTTTTAAAAAAGTAGTTTTATTTTGCTAAGATAACACATACCTCTATTTGTGTTCTGTATTGTGGAAATAAAAAAAAGATCATATCCCTCATAAAATATCACCTTCCACCACAATCTAGTCACACACCTCAGAAAAATCCTTCTGCAGAGTGTAACTTTGCCACCAGCAAACATTGCCCGGTTGGGATCAAACTAAATTTATTTGTAAGTGTACCTTAGAACCTTGAAATCTATGTCATTCAGATAAACTATTCCAAAACATCTTGACTTTTCCTATGATTCTGGGCATTAGTATGTAAGTAGCAGCACTGGATACCTGACTGGTCAAAGAAGATCCATCAGATCAGCTGCTGGTGTCAGTTAGTTTTCACTAATCCTGTGTTTCTGTGTAAACCAAGTATTCCCTATGTTATGCATAAGCAGAACTGCATAGTTTAGATTAATTCATAGACCCGTTTCTAGAAAACATGTTGTTACTCTTGATTGAAACCTAGAATATAATG
The DNA here is from genome assembly GCA_035590215.1 of Microhierax caerulescens. Classification (NCBI taxonomy): domain Eukaryota; kingdom Metazoa; phylum Chordata; class Aves; order Falconiformes; family Falconidae; genus Microhierax; species Microhierax caerulescens. The sequence goes on along the minus strand of JAVJGJ010000014.1, from coordinate 107,604,963 downwards.
CAACCACAGACAAATGTGTGTTCACTGTCAAGTTATGCAAAACAGCTATTAAGCATTAATACAATATCAACTGAATCAATTTGCCTCTTTCTGTCACTGGGAGATTTCAAATCCCATTTTCTTGTTTCATGAATATAGTTTTGATTTTACAGTTCTAATTTTAAATCTTATTTTCAGTGGTGCCTAAGTGACCCAGCAGTTCTAATCCTGTTTTTAAAACTGACTTAGCCTTCCAAACAGCTAATGAATAACATTAGTTTCATTCACAAGCTGCCAGTTCTTCAAGTTGATGAGGAACTGCCAGTGATCCAGAAAGAAAAAAAAAAATACATATTTTTAATTTCAAGCTTATTTAAAGCTAAATGTTCTTTTATCTTACTCATATTGAGTTAAAGCCAAATGATTCATAATATCTAAATTGCCTGTGACTGGTGAATTCTGAGACTTGGCTGGTGATACTTGAATACTCAAGGTGTAAGTCATGTCACACCTCTTTAACTAGGGCTAGCACATCCTGTGACACAGCTGGAAGACTTCCTTGAAAGACACAATTGTTACTTGGACTGCATCAACGTCAGAGTCAAAAGTATTTCATGGTTTTGCAATAACAATCACCACTGAAGATCTCAGTAGATGGCCAGCCACTTCTACTGTGGAAGGTACTGTTACTATTAAAAGACTAATTTGTACCCTTTGTTTTCATCAATGACAGGCTACACAATGTTTTCTCTGTGAGAAACTCAAACTGTACAAGGACACACTTAATTGCTTACAAACTTTGTCTTTCCTGGATGTGTGTTGAAGCATTCATTCTGATCTTATCTCTCCATAGCTTAATGGCAGTATATATTTTTATGGCTACTTTACACAACTGCTTGAAGAAAAACAGCACTAGAATATTTTTCTTGCCTACCTTTACAGTAACTTTGTTTTTCTTCCTAATTAAGAGAAAGTATGGAAGCTTAGATTTCCAAGGACACCTACTAGAAGGTACGTGTTCAAGTATGATCGATTTCCATGTGATTTGTGTATGCAACTTCCCTAAGGTTCTCCCTTGACTCCTAGCTTAAAGTTTGATTAGGAAAAAAATGGAAATGGCATTAATGTGTAAACTAACCAGAGAGGAAACGCTGAAAAATTGATTCTTTCCTTATCCTAAGTGTGAATGGGGGGGTGGGGAGGGAGGGAATAATAATATTGCACACTCTTTTCATGTCATACATGACTGAGCTCATAGAAAGAAGAATATTAGCTACAGAAAACAAAACCAACATACTAGGTCAGTGACACAATAAATTTTAAGGACAAAAGAGCTACTTCCGAAGCACAACAGCCAAAACAGTGCTTGATAAGGAGCTACTACAAACCCTCACTTTTCTTCTGATGACTAAATAGCAAAGGCAGTAGAGAATAAAACCCTCTGGAACAGAAGTATTTGACTGCATCTATTCTCCCCCCTTCTATGTGACAGATAAACAGTCAAATAATTGGGTAAGCATTGTGATTGAACAGGAGGAGATTTAGGCTTCAAATGACCCTAGCTATTTTTCAAATTTAGAAATAATCTGTCAGTAAAAGTTTGTAGCTCACCTCTGTCAGGTAGTCAGGCATTTTATTTTATTTTATTTTATTTTATTTTAAACTGTTTCATGTATGCTTATATTCCAAATTAGTAGTTTGATGTCAGCAATTACATTAACTTACTCAACAGTACAATGCTGAGGTATCAATTAGAATACATTAGGAAATAAGAAACATGTCTAAGTTTGCTTTCCTGCTAGAATCAAATAAAAATGTCAAAGTACTGCAATCAGACAGTTCAGATATAAATATTCATTGGCAACTGTTTGTGACAGATTTATGAATGCTTTCACCTGCTGGTGGAAAAACATTAAGTTGCAAAATAAAGCTATTGAAGTAAGTGAAAAGAAAAAAAAAGGATATACACAGATGGATGATGATCTTGGAATTATGCAATCTTGTGAGAGAAGAATGGTTTTACTTTTCATATTATGAAAACATTTGTTTTGTGTATGCAGATTGTCAAGGTCTTAGCATTTAACTCACTATCATCACCCAATGTTCACCAAACAGCATTCCCAGTTTATGCGACGTGATGCGCGCAGCTATCTAATCACCACCTTGTGGCAGAAACACATGCAATGGTAATTCTTTGAGGGTTTTGACTGCTATGCTGACTGCTGCTTTCCTAAACTGTTTTAACAAAAGAGGAAATCTCCATTAAGAGAAGAGCATTTTGTCACCCAGATAAAGGTTTGATTATAAATATTCTAATAATAAAAATGCATAGCACTGCTAGAGTGCTTTCAGCCTGAGGATCTGAAATTGCTTTTTAATGTATTAAGTCTCCAGATTTTTAAGAGGAAAGCATTAGTCCCACTTTATAGATGGGGAAACTGATGAATGCAGAGGATAACTGATTAGTTCAATTTTAAAACAAAACATAACACACAGGTTAGAGGCAAATAAACTAATTAAGTATTTTATTGATGGATTAAACAATTTATGTGAGTTAAAGCACTATTTTAATGATTTATGCTGGAGAAGCTTCATGATCTGAAGGTTGTTAAAAGGTATATCAAAAAATTACGGCTTAGTTTGCCATTTGTATCACAGAAAAATTATTTCTGCATTCTTTGCATCGCTCTTCTAAATTTTGCACATTTCACTCCACAGCCCTCATTTTAATTGCTGGTTGCAAACATAAGTGAAATATGCCAAAATTCAGATTATTTTAATAAACTGATGCAGGCAGTTAAACATGTGTTTGTAAGAGTAGCAATAAATACTGTATTCACCTCAGTGGATTTGTGTGATACTCTCTGACACAGCTTCATAAAGATAAAATCAGAAGGAAACAAAGTAGGGGAGATAAGGGATCATAACAACAGTTCTTAATGAACCAGCAAAGAGGAAGCTACTAAATAGGGAATAAAACAGCCTTGCTGCAGTGGTAAGACATATCTGTCCCTGAAATAGAAGTAAATGCAATACTAAAAATTAAAATAATTTAAGCAAGAAGGAAGTTTGCAGGGGTATCTTAACAGGAATTGTATTTGAAAATAAAGAGCCATATAAACAGGGACCAAAGAGCAGAGCAAGGATGAAAAGAATGCAAGATTCACAGAGGAAGGTTCTATCTTTCCTGAATAAATTTTCAGAAAAGTTTCTATTTATCCATATCTGTGGGTGAAAGGAAAGACTGTACCTAACTTGAAGAAGCTCATTTCATTAAGATTTTTTTATTAGCTTGCTTGTCTTTTGTGCTCTGGAATTAAAAAAAAAAAAAGAGAAAAAAAGAAGAAAAAGGAAGAAAAAAAGAAGAAAAAAAAACAAGAAAAAAAAAGAAGTAAAAAAGAAAAAGAAAAGAAGTAAAAAAGAAAAAAAAAGGGGGTGGGGAAAGCTGTCAAAGATAGTCAGGCCAGACAAGTTAACCTGCCTGGCGAACAGACAAAGGATGGTGAAGTACTACACTTCCTCTTCCCTGAATGATCTATTTACTCATGTGAAGAAAAAGAAGACATTTGCTGGAAAGATGTACTCAGAGGAACAAAAAGGGAACCAAAATGTGCTGCCCAGCTTTTAGACTGTGGAAACTATGTGTGATCTTGAATAATATTCATACAAGGCAAATGTGGTGTGATGTTTAAGTACTCTGCGTTTTTTTGGCAACCAGAAATTTGAGCTGTGTCCTAAGGCTCTAACTTCTGTAAGGGTTTTTTTACCTAATCCTTTTTATGCATTCATCATCAACAACATCCTCCAGCAACAATTTACATAATTTAAGTAACAGAAGTAAGAAAAGAATGTCCTTCTCTTTTGAATATGCTGTTTGGTAATTTAACCAGGCATCTGCAAGATGTTATGAGCAGGACCAACTCATTATTCTGTACCTTTTCCCTGCTGCCCTTTCAAGCAGCTTGCTAGGAGGAGCCCTTACTCTGAGGTGGCTTCCCACTGAAGTCAGAGAGACTTAGTATCATCACATCAGTCCAGTAACATACAGTAGTTTACAAGATGTGTAAACTACAGAAAATACAAACTTTCTTGTAAAGCTACGTTTTTCAGTCTAAAGAAGCCAGAAAGAATATCTCCGATTGTATTTTTCAGCATCAGAATTGGAAAATACTGAACAACCTGGATAATACATACCTGAACTTTGTCAAATAATGGCAAAGAACTGGAAGTCTGGGTGAGAATTCTTATTTCATTTGCCATTTCTTAATTTTATAAAAATATTTAAATAAACCTTACTGCGATTTTATGAGAAATTAACTGAATTTGCATTCAAAAGGGAAACCAAGATGAAAACAAACAAGTCATAAAAACTATCCCCTTAAGCAGATATGAATTGGGAGAGGAAAATTTATTTGTGTTTGGTTGGTGGGTTTTTTCTGTTTGTTTTTTTTGGGTTTTTTTTGGGGGGTTGTGTTTTTTGGTTTTTTTTGGGGGGTTGTTTTTTTGTTTGGGGTTTTTTGTAGGCATAATAACAAACCTCTGTGGTGGAATTCTAGTTTATCAGTATTCTTCATTCTTGTTTCCTGCAGGCAACATATACATCAGCTTTTAAAAAGAAGTTACAGAAATAAAAAAAAACAGTTGCTTTCTCTCTAATTAGGCATTAATACAGGCATTACTTCATACCAAAAAGGTAAGGAAACACAACGGTAACTTGAAAAGAAAACATTCAGGGTATATAAAATAATCCTAAACATTCTTAGAAGTATACCGTAATTAAAAATTCTTCAGAGACTGCATGAGTATTTTTAAAAAAAATGGTTTAAAACTATTGCCTTGCTATATTCTATGCTTTTCAGATAGAGATTGCTTCTTTTCACTCATTTATGCTGTCGTGAAACCTGTGTTCCATTTTATTGAATTCAGTTTGACCACATACACCGATCCACTACAAATTAAAACATTTTGTCCCAGATTCCATTTTTTTCCACCTCAACAAAAGGCAGCTGTGGTAGAAGTATTCATGGTCATATTTCGTTTTTCCAGATTAACAATGGTGATTTTTTCTTTCTCCTTCCATATTAATTTGAAGAAGGACAGAGGGATACTATTTAATCTGAGTCATGATCTCAATTTTTGTCTTTGGAATTTTATTCAAGAAACCATTGTAGAGGGCTAATATTTTCTTTATTTCATACATACAGTAATTTGAAGTAGTGTGTATGGAAAAGAGAGATTAATCTTTTATATTACTTGAGGATGCTAAAGGAATATCAGTTCTGAAGAAGGAAGAAAAAAATCATTTTCCTTGCCTTTGGTGACCAACATTTAAATGCAAGGGCCTGCACTGCATGCACACTGGTTTTGCAGTAGTTTCTTTTGTTACTAAGTTTTGATTGAATGAACACATTAATTTTCCACAATTTTTAAATTATATTTTGAGGAAAACAACAGAGATTACCACCATTTCATTCACAGACAAAAAATTTGGTAAGATAATCTGATCACTGTATATCTCAGTCATAACTAGGTGCCTTTTACATATTTCCTTAGTTATAACTTGACCCACATTATTTTTACTGTAATGTTTTCATTCTTAGGACTCCCATGTGAGACTGGTAAGCACTATTATATCTTCATTTTGTGAAAGGGAAACAGACCTAATTCTGATCCCATTATAATCACTGGCAATGCTTTCATTGACTTTAGGTTCTTGTTCTAATTATCTTTCCCATTATTATTCAAGACTGTCAAAAAGCCAAAAATTAACTCAGTTCTCACACATCCCAGCCTATCCACAACACTCTTTAATAAAAATAATTAAATAAAAACCTCATATAATGATCTGCAGAATAATTTGTCTCTCACTGTATTACATTTATTAAGAAAGCAGAGTTTATTAAAACAGCTGATAGCTTATAGTATGAAATGCGCTCTGTTTAAGTCAGTGTCGAAGTTTACATGTTTAGGCCTTTTTGTTTAATACAGCTAAATGAATTTGAAAAAAAATCTCATTAAGATTTCTCTTCTTTAAGCTTTCTTACCCTCACTCAAAATACACCAAACACTCATTTGACAGATTCAGAAAAGAAACAGGATACCGTTCCTGGACCTTTTTTTCACAGCCAAAACACCATCACGTGGAGACGTGGATAAAGTATTACTATGGAACAATATGGTGTGCAATTGTATGTAGGCTGAATGTGCTCATTTTCTAAACAAGCTATGTGATAACAGCTCTGACACATCTCATTAAAGGTCTGTTTTCCATACCATTCACAGTCCTGATGATTTTCAGATATATTATATTATAGATGGATATGTAAATTAAAGAAATATGCTTGAAATGGTGTTGATTCAAGATATGATAAATCACTCACCTCTCCCAAATATGTTAGCTGTCTAGTGATGAACGGTGTTACAAACAAACAAAATCATATTTATTTCTATTAGAATTGTTCTGGTATGACAGCTGTAACAACTCAGGAATTTCAAAGATGATATTCTCACCATTTTCTACAGCCATTCCTAAAAGGAATTGTTTTGATACTTCAGTGAGCCATGATCTATATAATTTGTTTTATTCAGATTCCCTCTTCCTTTTCATCATGATATGTGATTAAAACAGTCCCCGGTAACAGTCAGTCTGACTGCTTTGGCCTCACACACACACACACACGTAAGCACAGAGTAAGGAGTACACAGCCCATAAACTGTGCACAGTGCACACCAAAGTCCAGCCTACTTAACTCATACGTTACACCCTGTTCCTGCATTGGAGCAGCTGAGGGGAAACGGGGAGGGGGGGGCATGCTGCTCTTTTTTTCAAAAGAATTACAGCCACTTTCCACAAAAAAAAAAACCAAACCAAACCAAACCAAAAACAAAAATGGTGGAAAACATGAAAAGGACATCACTCAACCTTCAATACTTAGCGTTGGAGAAGTGATTGCCAAACAGGGAGAAGGGAATGGGTTTGGATGAAAGCTTGTTAGATATTTCAGCAAACAACTCAAATTGTGAATTGGCCTTTTTAAAGGAAAATTAATATTGACACAAGCTGTTTAAAGTGCTGTTGAAAATGAGCAAGATGATTTGCATTGAATTAAGTCTGAGGAAACACTGTAAACAAAACAGAACACAGAATCTGTAGCAACTTCAGCACAAATAACAGAAAAAGTTTTGGATTTGAGCTTAAAATGCTGCTAAATCAAGGCCCACAGAACCCAGGTGAGCTGCTGCTGCACCAGGTTCTGCAGCCACCATAACCCCCTGCTACTAAATAGTTACTGTTTATTTATATATACTGTGAAATATATATCATTTATAGGAAGGTTTCAAACCTCCTATTTATTTTCCACTTTTCTATTCATTTAGTTGAAAAAATATTTTACCGTTCTCTTACTTCATGCCATTTTCCAAACCACAAATGACCACTGGGAGCTTAAAAGAAAAATTAATTCTTAAGTAAATATCTTACTGATTCCATCACAAAAAGTCTAGCCAAACTTGCCCTCATCCTTCTATCGACAGTAATAATTTTACCTCATGCATTATCAGTTCCTCTATCATGTCTATCCATACGGATATAGAGATCAAAGGAGAGATTAAAAATCTTTTTCTTGACCTGACCAAGGGGATCAGTTCTAAAATGGGAGGTCAAACCTGAGACTACTCAGAAGTTTTATTTTGAGGACTGTAGGGGAAATCAAATGATGTAATTGTATTTCCACAGCCCCTTTGGAGAGGCGAGTAGCAATAGCTTTTTGTTGCTATATTTCAGTTAATGCTCACATGCATAGAACAGAAATTACAACAGAGCTACTGTGTCAGCTCCCGATTCGTATCTTGAAACTCAGTCTTAGTTGACTTATATGAGGACAGTCCCAGGCTCACAGAATATGAGGGAAGCTTTGCATTTAAAGTCAGACATAATGAGAAATTCCAAGTGAATCTAGAGTTGCCAAAAGGAACTTGATGGTTGACTGTGAGAACTGATGTCTTCTAGCCAGAAAACAGATGCTATATAGATAGCTTCCTCATGCTACTCTGCTTACGTGTTAGGTCTGTTCTGGAGAAACAATTACAGAGAAAGCAAAGATCAATTATTATAGTCATTTACAGTCCTGACCTTCTAGTTTGAACTTCTGTTTTTACAATGGCTACTTGGAAACTGAAAATTCCTGCTCAGGTGAACATTAAAGTGAACTGAACTGAGGGCACTTTCTCTCACTGTCCCTCCTCCAGGTTATGATCCAGCTCCAGTTCATCTCAACAGGACCTGCGGATGGTCCAGGCTGCAGGGCTTTCTTAATCCAGTGGTAAAAGTACAGCCATAATTTCTGCCTCTAGTGCCTGATTTAACAAAAAGAAGATACCATTTAATGGGCAACTGTCTTATACTTCAACAGACTTAACCTTAAAAGTAGCCCTTGATTCCAAGAATACTGTACTCCAGGTGTTTTTCTGTTTAGCATACACAACCTAGGGACACTCACCCTTCTCAACCTTTTGTTAACCTTCCCAAATGCCATTATAGAGTTTTTATCCTCAAATCTCCATTCATAACCATTTTGAAACATAATAATGGTAAAAGCACAATAGTCAGACAAATACTTGATATCTCTGAGATATAGAAGTTGTCTCCTACCCTAAGACTATTGCAGTGACAGTCATTATAGACAGAGTAAGTATGCTATTTAAAACTGAAACCACAAGTCAATCTGATCACAGTATAAAAATGAAATAACCAAGCTGTTTTTTTAGTTTGCTGAAACTTCTCCCTTTTTCCCTTTCCATTCTGGGCACTTCTGCATTTTCTTCCATCCAGACTGCACCAATCCATTGCACACTGTGCTTGGGAGACAGGGGTCAAAAACAGCTGGACTTTACCTCCTTAAGGAAAACATTGCTGCTGCTAGGCATGGATGGGTGTTTTTTTTCTATCACATCAAATATTTGTATTGGTTCAGCATAGCTGGACATCTCAGAAGAATGATGTTGCCTGACTGTTTCATATTTGCCACTCATATTGCTTTGACATACTTGACTTTTTGGCCTAATTTCATCGATGTTACTATTCTTCATTTATTGTCTATGTACATCTAAAACTAAGTCTGAAGCATCTTGAGGTCATTAAAGAGTGTAAATCACAATGACAAATTTACATAATGTGTCAGTACGTATCTGGCATGCCCTTATGGAAAAAGCCTTGCTAGAAAGCTCTAACACTACCCACACTTTCTACAAGTTTGTTTTAAAAAGTCAAAGTGCATCAAATTCTTACAAGTTCCTATGGTGGTACAGCTTTCAGAAAGTTTGCAATGTATTTTATTAGCAACAAAATTGATCTGTACATACACAATCAAATTTATATCAAGTCTGGTTTAGGATTTTAATATTATGAAATGATGTCACACCAGTACGTGAAAAATGAATAAGCTTGTATCTTAGCTCAATAAAATAAGGGCATTAAAGATCCACTTGCTCACAGACTACATTATGGTTAAAGAAAAATAGTAAAGTGGAACAGTCACTGAATAATGAGAACAGACTGACTACATTCTTTCTACCCAGCTATAGCAGTTGATTCCAATTTGCTTTGTTTCCATGAGAAACGTAGTGGAAATTTGTCTTCATATTTTCTGAAAGCAAAAGCAAACTTATTGTTCCTCCCCCCTCTTCCCCCAATTTTCATTTATTCACAAAAAGAGTGCCTTAGCATCCTGTCTTTAAAGGCTTTTCCTTACTGTATGCATAAAAAAAAATAATCTAGTGATTTCTTTCCCCCACAAGAAATCTACATTTTAAACAGTTTGTTTAGAAAAGCAGAAATTTCCTTGCAAGTTCAGAGCAACTTGAAAATAATTAAGACAGGGAAAAGGAAGAATTATTTGTGCTGAATGATGACTTACTTCATTACAGAAAAGAAGAAAGATTACAGTGAAGTCAAGAACGCATGCAGAGATATGTTGGTCATCAAGGAAAGTATTTGCAGATGGAGGTAAAGTTGGAGAATATAAAGCATAGAGCAAAAGGCCCCAGGGAAATTGTTCTAAAGGAACATGTTCAGTGTCACTGTTATTTCTATAGCAGCTAATCAGTGAACAATAAATATATAAGAAGTGGAGAGTATTATGCTCTTCCCAAGGGTAGTGAAAATGTCCAAATATGATGCTATATATGCCTAGAAATTCCCAAGGTAGCTACAAGACAAGAAGAAACTGTCCTCTTGTGTCTCCTCCAAAATGCAGCTAAATAAGTCTGATATTAATGTTTGGATTTTTTAGTGTAAAAGTAGTTAGTTCTAGTCTATTTCAGGTAAATATTCAAGTATATAAGGGGGAAGAAATAAAATAAATATTTCTATTAGTTTTTAAATTTAATTCCCCCCCACTTTCTTCACTGCCTATAACTTCCATGTCAGAGGTAAAAGAGTTGTAATCATGTAGCCAAATGCCACCCTTTCACAATATCAGTATACCTTCTTTCTAGATTGTAATCAGTCCAAATATTTACCTGTTAATTAATGACCACATGACTTTCAACTCAGAAGTGCCACACAGACAGGTTTCACTACATGTTAATGAGCACATGAGAGAGAATGTTAAAATGTATATTCAGTCAAGAATAATGTATCGTGAGCAACAAGAGGGTGTGAATCTTGCAGAGATGAGAATAATGATCATACTGCTATTAAAGCAGGATAGGACGTTGTTGACGCTCAAAAGGCCCACGGTCTGCTCTTGCCTTTAATACATTTTTTTTTTATTTTATGGCTTCTATCCTGTGAAATAGAGAACGCTGCAGAAATCCCGTGTCTAGGATAGGTTTAGCAGAGCATCGTTTACATCTATGCGGAGTATTAGTCCCATTACTTTTGAAATTCTACTACATTTCAGAGAGATATACTTTGAAGGCCTCTCTCACTGTTAAACCCATAGGTCAAAACCAACAACAACGGCCGATAATCATGGAGTCATAATGACTTAACACCATGGTACAGTTTAAGCACATCTCTGTTCCATTCCCATTCAGCTCCTAAGTAATAAACTAAAATATGTTTTAACAAGTTCTTTTAAAGAGGATACCAGCCTACTTTTAGAAAACATGTAAAGTCTTTGTAATAGCATATATTCAAAATAACACCCTTTCTTTAATGTAAAATTATTATATGTCTTCAAATGTATGCATATCTTGCCTCCAATTGTGAAGTAATCAGTTAAATTGTATTCTTATAGCAATAACGAAAGGTTAGAGAATGGTCATTACACTAATACAAAGACATACGGGAGAGCTTCTGTAAAGAGCTATGGGACTGATCTGACTCGCTGGTTCTAAGTGGTACGGATCCTGCACAGACTGTAATGTTTGAGAGGGATGTGGCTAGCCATAGCGATGACACATTTGGAAAAGTCAAGGGTCACACAAGCAAGCTGTTTGGAGTGGTAGCAATCTTGATGCACTATGGTTCTCTCAGCTGTTGCCATAGGATTAATTTGGGGGATTCTAGAGAGTATCCACCTACAGGAGCAGAATTGATATTTGTAGTCCAAGAATAACATTAATATATACATAAATACTTGCAGTGAAACTGAGCTTTCTGCCTAAGGGAGCACGTTGCTATAAGGGTGATGAATTTGAACTGCTGCTTTGTTACCTTAGCATGCCAAATACACAGCTTCATATTTCTCAACTAAAAATCATTTTGGTTTGTCAAACAGTGTTCTGCCTGTATCAGTTATGTCAATTTTTGGCATGCATTAGCTATGCCTAAGGTAGTACAGGTGACGCCACAGCATGCAGGTGATTTTGCCTGACTAGCTAGCTGGCTGCAGGTATCGATCAGGAAAAGACCTTCAAATTCCTACGTGCACACATTCAACATTTACTGCAGTAATGCTAGAGCTAGTGGCACAATTTACATGAGGAAAAATCATGAGACTACATCCCTCCTACAGGCTGGATCCTAACTGCTGTTACTAGGAAGTGCAGAAACACAACAGACAACAGGGATAAAAATCTAAGATGTAAGGGAGAGGGGCAAGGGCTGTTTTCATTTGTTCAAAGGATGGGCTGGAGGTACCTGAAGCTACAGCTGGGAGGAGCTTGTAACACCATTGTTTTTTTTAATTATTGTTATTTTTTAGTCAATAGGGGCAGCATGTACCCCCAGTCCACTTGAAAACCTAAGGCTGCCTTTTTCTGATGAATAGTTCATTTCAAAGGTATATCCTACCCCTATATTTTTAAGTGTACTATAGAAGAAATATATTTCTATACCTAAAGTGCCTCTTGAGGGGGCCAGTGGATGGTGCTCAGGACTACACACAGCTGGGTCAGGGCTATTCAGACCCAATGAGACCTTCCCTGCACTGCAAATAGCATCTTGAATTTACATGTTGCTCTTGGCTAATCCTCACCTCCAGGGATGAGCCAGTTGGCCATGGCAGGGCCCCAGCACTTCTCCTGCATCATCACCTCTAGACTAAGCACTGCTGCTGGTACTTTATTCATGAGCCATTCAAACCTCTGAGTGGTGCAGGCTGGCAGGAGGTCTTGGGCAGGGTGATGATTCACCATTGCAAATAGTCTGCAGGTGATAGATCTGGACATCCATTTTCACAAGTTGTGGTAGCAAATGTTGCCATCATTACCTATTGCTGGTAGTGGGTAAAGTGAAAAATCAAATTTGAAAACACTGGCCATTTCCAGAGGGCTCCCACTAGGGTCAATCTAAATTGCATGAATAAATATCCACAACAATCTCTAAAAACACACTTTTCCCTGGGTGGTAAAAAGCAATATTTAGCATTGCAAAAGGTAAAGGCTGTGGCAAGGAATGCCTGAATAAATGCCATTTTCAACTGCAGCTATCCTATGGAAATATCACTCTGAAGCTTGCAAAACAAAAGCAGCAGCTGTAGACACAGATTTGCATTTAGCATTTACACCCTACTGTGGATGTGCCAAAATAACAAACTAGAATTGTTTAGGAAGCACAAACAATCCCCTAAGAACCAGAGTTTCCTACAAGAGTCTTTTTCTCTGCCTTTTCCCCCCAGCTCTACCTTGGCTGTGTGATGGGTTGCATCACCTCAGTGTGATGAGGCTGAAGGCTGGTAGCGAAAGCCACTGCTGCTGCCGTTGCTGCCGCCGCTAATTGCCATGTGTAGGGAACGTGCAGCAATTAGCAGCTCCGCTTTGGCTGTGCTTTGATGTCGTGCCTGTTTTGATCTTCTTACCCATCCTCTGTGTTTTATTTCAGACGTTGGAGCTGTATACCTCTGAGCTGTGCAGGATACCACTGGGTCAAAAGTGCTCAATATCTTTTTTTTTTTTTTTCTTTTTTTGTTTGTTTTCCCTCCTGTGTGATGTCTCCGTGAACCAGCCTTGCCAACATCCTTTTCATTTGTGCAAAGATATATGCACAGCAAATATGTTGATTAGCTTGGAACACTAATTTTATACTGCTACATTGGTAAAGCCTTTTCACACCTAGTAAAAAACACTAAATTAGTACAAAAAGGGAGATTATTAGAAATGGACATTGACTACAGCTCATTGTTATCTGCTGTTTCTAAATGTGTGCGGTTTTGAATGATAAAAACACCTAGCACCACTTCAAAATTTTGTCTCAACTTTCACGGATCATCAGATGATCAGAGTCGTTAAGCATTATATTTTGCCTTTCAATGACTGGAGATGCTTCACAATAGTGACACTATTAAAGGGGAAGGAGTTAGATGCAGTGAAAATTCATGGCATGTAGCTATCATTGACTTCTTGTAGGTTATCAATGGGAGAAGCAACTTTATTGATAATAACATTTAACAAACACGTATGATCTTATTCTTAAGGGGGAAAGAACTGAATTTAAAACTCTGCAGGGCACAGGCTTGTCAGTCATACCTTATACAGTAGTTATATTTAAAAATTGTGCTTCCGCTGGTACAATGGCAACAGCTTTTTCTGCGCTCAAGACATTATAAGAATAGATAACATTTGGATTAAAGGAAAAGCTTTGCCTAGAAACAGAAAAGGTACTCCTAGGCACTGGAATTGAAACCTGAGTATGGATGAAACAGAAATAGTTATTTCCTATTTTAGATAGACAATGCACTCATTCATCCTTTCTCAAATATATTTTGTTGTGACTGAAATGTATAAATAGGATACCACGTGCATAAATTCTGTCTGTATGCCATGCAGAGAACTTTCAAGTAATAATATAAACTTTTATTCACACTTTTATATTATGCTTCTAGTTTTATGCTAAGACATGAGAACCACCTGTCTCATATCTCAAATGCAATAATTTTCATTTCAGGCAGGTAATCAGTTTGATTCTAAAAATTTAGAGGCAGTTCCTATGAAATCCAAGCTAAGCACAGCATGGTGTCCTGGAGATCCAGATATCACAGATGAAGGACAAGATGTGATTTTCTAAATGGGAGCAATACAGACCAAATGATGTGTGTCCCATGTATGTAAAATAAATACTTCTCAAATGTACTTATAAATCTTATGACAAAGAAAGATAGAAATTTTAAATTTAATTATAAAAATAAATAAAAATAAATTTATAAATTAAAAAACCCAATATTAGAGCATCTCAAATCATGGTGCCTGTATCGTGTATGGGAAAAGCATAATTGTCTCAACAGCAGATTCAGTTAATGGCTGTTAGACAAAAATCTTTCAGAGACATTGTTAAAGCTTCTGACAGAGAAAAAGTTGAGGGAAAATGGATTTTTGAGGGAATTTAGGAACACTGAAATACTTGCACTAATAAATGAGAATTCAAGAAACGTTCTTGGTACTTTATAACCTTACACACTTGAAAGATGCCACTTACATTTAAACTATGCTAGCATTTTCAACCTGATCATTATAATCCACTACTTCCTTTTCCTCCTTTGTAGTCTTGAAACAAGACTCTCAGTCTAGAGAAGAAATATACTACCTTATTAAGTGGCTAAAGTCTGATGGTGTATAAGTACAAGACCCTTACAAGTATTCTATACAAAAAAATAATGTAACAAATTATTGCAATTTAAGTGGTATTTCCATTTTTCTCTCTAGGATGAAATCCAGATGATTTACATTTTGTGTATCACAAAGGAAACTGAAAAGTATATTTTAGCTCGAAATAGAATTGATCTGATAGCATTATCTGGTTTGTTCCTGTTGGACAGTATTTTGGAGCAGGAGTAATGGCTTTATACACTTCCTTAATCAACCAATACTATTTTAAATGCAATCCTTCTGAAGAGAGTAGATCAAACTGGTGTTAACAGGTTTTAATCATACACCTCAGTTGTTTTTCTGGTTTAAGCACAAACTTCCTTCAATGGGAGGAGTGATCAAAAATCTTTAGTTAATGTTTTTTTCCAACCATTTTTGTGAGTGATAATTCTTAAAATACTGCTTTTTACCACATATATAGATTTCATATGAGCAGGTCAGAGAAAAAAAATGCCACCTTTATTTGCTAATCTCTCTAATAAATAAAATAATCTAATTCCTAAGGTTCATAATGCAGCTAGTCTTTAATGACAGGAACAGAAAATTTGTAAGAGTAAGATGAAATGAACACTAGATTACCAATATGCATTGTGTAACCACTGAGAAACCATTAATTCTGAGGTGACAGGACTCCCTTTCCACCACTAACCCTAACCCTGCTTCACAACCATTTTACACAGATCCAGATAATCATTTGCAATTATCTGTGAAAAGAAGGGATAGATGTGAAAATCCCTTTTTGTGGATTTTCAGAATTTAAAATCTGTAAACGCGCAAATACGTTTTACGATGTGCTTTATCCAAGGTTACACTATCATGATATGCACCTTGCATATCACTACCATGATATCTATCATTGCATGACATACACGCTAATGCTTATGTATTCTGCTTGTCCCACGCATGCATCTGACTATAAAAGAACCTAAAATATATATATAAAAGCCCAATATATCTATTTTAAAAGTCTTTAAAGCTTTTTAGAACAGCTTATCTTCTCCACAGCATATGTAGCCTGGCCTCCCAGGCTAATGGCAAGTACCACAGAAAGAATATTTAAAGGATTTGTGTGTTCTGGGGAACATGATTTCTTTATCCTGCAGTTCTACGCATGAAACAGAAATCCATTTCAAAAGAAGAACAAAGCTTTTTTGTCCAATTTATGCAGAAGTAATCTAATTGCTACCTACAGGTTCCACTTAGCTCCATCAGACTTCTTAAATACAAATGAATTCAGCAATTTTGATTTCACATATTTATTAAAGTCTTCACGTACTAGAATGAATAGGATTTATTACATTTATATCCTTTTCTGAACTTCCAGATTCAGTTTCAGTCATTGCAAGCCCATATAAATGTTTTGATAAAAATCCGCTGAAACACATAAAGCCAGCTGTGCGTCAGACTGTACGTCTACATCATTAGGGGCTCACTGTAATTGTATTTTAGCTGAACACTCACTAAATCCTAAACTATTTTGCTGTTTGCATTAGTTTTTGAGGTTCAGGGCACTGACGTCTCTGGGTTCCTTATGTTAGATCAAATTTGACAAGTTGCATTTTCCTTCTGAGCACTTGAGAGGGCTGAAGCAATCTTCATAGTATTAAAGAATTTCCCAAGTTCACCAGAAATCATTTTCACCTGGTTTTACAACTTGAATAAGACCACATTGAACAAAGAAATCTAGCTCAGGAAAAAATAAGAAAATGTTCTGTTGTTCACAGGTTGTGTGCCTAGTTGACTCTGCTAGGAAATTATTTACTATATTTACCCAACTGAGAAGCTGAGGCACAGCCTTTGTCTCTGCTTCATCTGACACAGGTTTCTCCCAGTTTCATACGATGACTTCGTCCGTTTCAGTAGGAATGCATTTCCTTGTGTTCTGTCGTGTGTTATTCTGGCAAAGAGGACTTAGGCATCATTAAAACTTTCTAAAATCCTCTCATTTACTCCTTAAAAAATAGCTTTATGTGCTTCCTGGTACAATGCAATCTGCACTTTTAGTTATTCTCCCCTTCTGCATCCCATCCCCTAGTTATCACTTGTGGGTAAGTTCTTAATAAATAACAAGAGTATAAAAGAAGTAACCCTGCCTAGCTACCCACAATTATGATAAATTAGATAAAAGGAAATTAAAGTATTTAGCTCTGGAATTTGCTAGATGTATTACAAACATTGATAAACGCAACCGTAACAAGTACTTAACAAAAGTTCACTTCAGCTTGAAACACTCTGAGCCGAGGTTTAGCTGCTACTCCGCAGGCTGCTGTTGGAGATGATGTGAAACTACCCACAGGTGGAAAGCGGTCACTCCAATAAAATCAGTTACTGCAACATCTCTGCTGCAGAGTATATATATCACAGCTGGATATATTTTTATTTTTTTTTAGGAAACCAGGAATGAAAGTCAGACAATGCTGATCTTATAACCCCCTTTTCAGGGTGACAATTAATTCCCCAAACGTGAACATGAAAATATTTTCAGTTAATGTTTATGCACACAAACACATACACAACCTACACATGAAAAAAAATGCAGTACACAGTAATTTTGAGGATAATCACAGTAATCTCAGGGATGCAATAGGGATACTGATTTAAAAATGTTTCAGAAATCTCCAGAATGTAAAAACACACACAAAATAAATAATTTGAGACTAGAGGGGGAGAACTATAGCATTCTTGCAACGAGTGATGATAAAGATAATTAACTATTAAACAAGAAAGATGTTTGATGATTTTTATGCCTCATTATACAAGACAGACAGCAAGAGAATGAAAAGTAGATGCAATTTTAAATGTTATTTTCCTTACACTTATGAATATCTAAATAGAAGAAAAAAAAAGAAACCCAACACAGATGAAGCTCACCCTTCAGGCATGGCAGGCGAGATGTGGCAGTAGTCTATACAGGGTCCAACCCAAAGAATAATTTAGGAAGTGTACTTTCTCTTTAGCTATTCTCTCGACTTGCCTGTTTTCCTTGCTACCTTACAAAAAACACTTAATATTACCTCAATTTCTCATTTACCCAGTGAGGATAATAATTCCTATCCCTCAAGAAGAGATGGGATGCATAAACAATTACGTGCTGAGCTGCCCCTGTGAGCTGGGAAGAGGTAATTGAAGCTATGAAGGCCTTGAAAGAACTGAAAACTGGTTGCAAATGGGTCCAAGGTTTTCTGCAGATTCAGCTGCCATCAGACTGGCCCAGCAGCAGAGAGCAATGAACCGAGAGAAACAGACCGAGACATGTGGGGGGTCAAAGGTGCTCTTTGACAAACTTTGGTTATACAATGATAAGGACTCTACAAAGATATCCAAGAAATCTTGTTTGCAAACAAGTCACAGGCAATGGTGGGTTCAAGCCTTTGATGGTTTTTCTAGATCCTTAACATAGGTACCTCACTCGTTAAAAGTTAAATTCCGTAAATCATGATGGAATGAAAAAAAAAAAAATTACCAATTGTAATTTAGCTTGGCAAACAATCCTGTGATTGGTATTGTTCCCATTATCTGGGAAAGGTCTGATGCCATAAAATGAGCGTTGTTCCAGTGAGGATGCGTTTCGAGTATGTCAAAAATCAAACATCACGCACGGCAGGTCTGAAACATTCCTCTTATAAAGGATGTCTTTGACCTCTGCATGAGCCAGTATCTCTTGAGGAAGGGGAGTTCTGCAACTAAGTCAAACTAAGCTTAAGAGAAACACTGGGTAGCACAGGGATGGGAAAGATATGAAATTGTTAGTATCGATCCACAAACACCTTTAGAGAGGTCTTTCAAGCCCTTTCATTAGGTGTATTTGCTTCCCACGCTTCAAAGAGGCACCTGTCACAGCTGCCACCACTCCTGCATACAGTTGCAATGAGGCTGGAATCTCAACACAGACAAAAATAATAATTATAAGGAAAGAAGGGGAAGGAAAATGTACCCTCATGATTAAGTGAACAAAGCCTGAAAATTTAAGTTGCGTAGCTGGAGAAAGGAGGAGGAAGGGGATTGTCGTTAAGATAATATTCAGCAGCAGAAAATCTGGCTCTTTGACATTCTTAGACAAAGAAACTCACTTACTGCATAACAAAACATTTTAGTTTTCAGGGTAAAATTTATATGACACACCAGATAAATACAAAGAAAGTGGTGTGCATTCATAAGGGACGTATGAACATGACCACAGACTGGCCAGAAGCCTAACAAGGGACAAAAACCTCTCCCATGTTACTTCCATAAATAATTCTTGATATTCTTAATAAAAAGTAAATGGTAAGTAAAAGCTGTATTTTTAACAGCAAGATTAACATTCTTCTGGGGAAAAGTCTTTTAGAAAGAAGAAAAAGCCTCTCCTTTTGGCCTATTTGAATATATATTTTTAAAAAATAAATATACAAATGTCAATAATGTATGCCAGTACAAAATGCTATTTCATAAACAGTAGACTTTAAATATTAGAAGATGATAAAAACTTGAAAAAGCTTTGAAGGCATAATTTGAAGACTAGCTACTGGTCTGCGTACATATTCTTGAGCATAAACGATGACATGAACAAATGGGGGGAGAATGTGAATCCGTGTGTATTCTTTTCCTCCTGTAACAACAACAACAAACATATATCACAGCTACTGTTATATAGTACCCAGCAGTTTCTACTTTAAAGAAAGGCCCAAAAGATCTAGTCAGTAACTGCAACTGATCTTGTGGTAAGAAAGCTCTTGATAGGAATATAAGTAAAAAAATCTCAGTCTACAGAATTTTAGCCTAAAGCAACTGAGTGAAAAAGCCCAATCGTATCAGCTTCAGAATTATATTTGGTGTGTTTCAGGTAAAATATCCCTCTAATAAACCAAATACAGACTACATCGCTGTTTATAATAAAACACATGCTACAATGGTGTTTGCAAAGTTGTCACTGTAATTCCCTCATGAGTGTCACATCGCTTAGCACTTGCTGTGACTGCAAGGACATCAGACATGGTTGTGCAGAGAAGCTCTGAGAAAGCAGAACATAGAGGAAGAGGAGGTGCAGCAGTTTCCATGGCTGGCTGCCTGCCTGCTGTGTCCTTCCTGCTGGTGTTGGAGCTCTTTCCTCAAACCTCATCTCCAGATTTGACAGATGTTTCAGGGCACAAGAGATCGGATGAAGGATGGCTACTTAGGGATGCATGGGTTGAAGTTGGAGGGGTTAGGGAGAAAATTCAGCAGAAACTGTGTTGTCTTAGAACAATTCAGTTGTTACTGATACAGTTACTCTACGTGCATCTATTAGTCATAGTCAGAGAGGAGTCAAAGTGAAAATAGCATCAAGTGAACAGCATAAAAGCTATTCTGATTTGAGAAAGAATAATCAGATCAACGTTTAAGATGATTGTGGATGAGGCTATCCCACTGTAGCACATTCAAGGCACTGGGATTGGGTATGGTAAGAGAAAAGTAGGGAGAACAAAAAGGAAAATTCTCATTTTTCAGTGCTAACTGCTTTCATTCCTTCCCTTGTGCAAGTGGCTTAAGATATGTTTACACAGTTCAGTGATAAAACTCTTGAGCTAGTTTGTATCTTATCTGAAAACATGCCCTTTCACACACAAATTCACTTCCAGTGTGGATGTCCAAGATGACTCACCACTTGATCCCAGCAATGATGCTTTCCTTTTCTCTGACTAGTGCCTAGTAAAAGTTCATGTCCACTTTCATGTTCTGCTTGAGCTTTGGGTGCCTGTTGACTCTTAAGAATATTTTTTGCATGCCAGATTTTGACCTTATATAACAAAATGACTGACATTAGCAGGGAAAGTAGGGGAGGCAGCAGTTTAGGTTTGTCAATGCCAAATTGAGTAGGTGGACAGTTGTAATGCCATTTGCTTGTAAGAGAGAGAAGATTGCTGCTGGATTTCCCCGATGCTCAGTTTTGCCAGTAACAAAAATAAAACTTTCCTTTGGCCAGAACAAAAACGATCACTCAAAGGTGAAAAGTTTTTTTGCATAATATCAACTACAACATCAGCAGAACAACACAGAAGTATGGATTACCTCTCGAGGCGAGTGAAAGAATGAAATGATGGCACCAGTTGCACATATTAATGAAGGAGCTGGGGTGTCATTCTTCTTGCTCATGCAGAATTTCCCAAGTATACTGGGCCACTATTTCTCCAACACATAAACAACAGAATAGATTCAGACCTCAGGTGTCTTTGCTCAGTTTCTTGATTTAGATACAGATCCATGTCTTATGGCTGAGGCCCGCCTGTTTATGAGTTTTATCTAAAACATTACAAAGAGATTCTTCACAGAAGGTGGTGTTGCAATATATCAGGCTATCCAAATAAAATATTCCAAATGCTCCTGATATAAAAAAACCCCAAACAACCAAACAACTTTTCTGGAGGTTACAAGCTTTACGGCATGATGCTGTCATTCGTTAACTGGTATCATAACAGTTTTCAAATCTATGAGAAGGAGATAAAAGCTGTTGTCCAAGAAAGATGGGGGCCTCAGGCACTCACTACCCTTCTCTTTAGAACTAGAAAAGAAATATTTATGGAAATAAGTTACACTCATGACAAACAGATCTTTGGATCAAAAAATCTTACTCAAAATAGGCCATATCCTTTTATTTAAGAATTATTTAAGTACCAAAAAACATCCACAAAAATAACCACAATAAAGGAAGATTATCTCCCACAGAAACCATGGCTTTGTGTTTTTCATTCATCCCTTCTCATGGCTTGCAATCTATCAGATGTAGGTAATATTTCCAGAAAACATCAGCAAAGAAATTAAATCAGCTGCTATGAAAAATACACCAGAGGATTGGCCCAAATCAGCCCAGAATCAAGGATTCTGGAGAGCTCTGTGCAGAGAAGAAAATAAATAACTAAAGAGGGACAGATTCCCAGTGGACCGAAATTAAACGAAGCCTGTGTTTAAAACAATTCCAGGAGATGGCCAATATAAACACCCCCTGCCTAAACACAGCGTACCCAGGATGGGAACTGCAAGTCCAAATGCACAACATCTGGCTCATTGAGTGGAAAGGGCTCAACGTCAGCGTTAACTACCCTTTTCAAACTGCATACTGAGTTTGCCTAAAACTCTGGTAATGCAATTATTTTGTATATGTTGTTCCTGTGGCTGAATGTGAAACCATCTTTGGAAGAATAACATAAAATATTATTCATATCTATTCACATAACTAGAGAAAGAAATTGCCCGCACTAGTAAAAAAACAATTTCTTAATTTGCAGATCAAGTGAACAACAGCTAACGGGTATTTGTCAAGAACAAGTCTTACCAAAGACAATCCCATTTAAGACACAATAATATGATTTCCTTCAGGAAGAAGCAGTAAATGCCGTATGCCTTAACTGTAATAAAGCAATGTCTTACATGTCATAAACAAGCTACAGAACTTGGTCTAGATGAAATCATTAGGAAATAGTTGCATAAAGTAAAAAGCCTACAGAAAATGGGGACTAGAATACCTTCCTGGCAAAGATCTAGCCAAAGAAACTGCATGAAATCTGGGCTTCGTCGGAGTCCATCCTAACCTTGCACTGTTTGGTATGTCACAGAAGACCAGATGATAGAAGGGAAAACTGGTTTAAATTTGCATCAGGCTGCAAGGGGTTAATAAGCTTTCTGAAAAACAGGCTTAAAATTCAGGAGGATGTTTATACTGCTTTTAAGATTTATAGCAGACAATATAAGAAGCAATAGAATTAAATTGAAGTGTGGTAAATTTAAGGTAGAAAAACATTTAAGGTAAGAAAGCCTTTCTAGTTGAAAGAACAGTTAAGCACTGGAATAAATTTGCCAGAGAAGTTTTTTAAGAATGGATTTGACAGTCTTGACTGTTTTCAGACAGGGGAAGTACTAGCAACCTCCTTTCTCCTACGGTCCTATTTCCTATGTATCTTCAATCTAAAAAAAAAAAAAAAGAAATATTTCAAAATAGCTTTTGCATTGTAGTGATAGAAATTGTCCAAGTACAAGAATTGGAAATGCTTCCTACATCATGATAAATTTTAGTTTGATTCAAATAAGGGGGAAAGAAGTATGCCACTATCTTTTATTGCACTGTTTCTGCTCAGAAAACTGCATTCTTTTGAAGACAATCTGCAAGGATACATGGTTATTAACAAACATATGTCATCTGCTCATAATAGAGTTTTTGACTGAAGTTTCTTCCTCTGTTATGCCAAGAATCATTTCATCTACACATTGTGAAAACAACAATAATCTTGGACTAAAGTCTCCTGCACATCCTGCATTTGGTTGTCAAACAATTTACTTCGCTGACAAGATGTTTATGGAGTTCAGTGCAGATAGAAATTATATTCTGCTTGTAGATATTACACAGCATCTACTATCACCTGGAAACAAGACCTTTAAAATTTTGTCAAAAAAGGTTTCTGGGCCAGAAGATCAATATTTG
This sequence comes from Microhierax caerulescens, assembly GCA_035590215.1. Taxonomy (NCBI): domain Eukaryota; kingdom Metazoa; phylum Chordata; class Aves; order Falconiformes; family Falconidae; genus Microhierax; species Microhierax caerulescens. The sequence goes on along the minus strand of JAVJGJ010000014.1, from coordinate 107,581,526 downwards.
ATTTACATGTAATAATCAATGCATTCCTTTGGCTTTTAATGTATACATCATTCAACTTGCCTAGCAGCACACATTACAGTTCTTTTCGTTATATTACTCCTGTTAGGAAACGTGTATTTACTTTGTCTACTATTGATATGAATCAACACAGACTTAAAGCAAATCATGGAATTATTTTCTTCTTTTTTTTTTTTTTTTTTAAATCCCTTTCACCAAATCTTCACCAACAGAGGAACCAGTGAATATTCAACTCAATTTAAAAAACTGATAAAAAAATATTTGTGTTCCTACTCAGCCTGCAGACAGATCACGCAAAATATTTGAGGCAAGAGGTAAACATTTAAAAAACAGTGCTCAGATACCAAGTGTCCAATCTATAGTAGCGATATTAAAAATGCAGACTTCAAATAAAATTAGAGGCTCTAGGTCTTAAGCCAGCTTCTAACAGATACAGAAAAAGATCAAACATGTCTCACACCTGCTCGCTGTGAAGTTCTCACACATTTCTCTGAACTCTCTATTTCTGGCCTCTGACACACCCAGGATGCCAGAGGGAGTGGGTGGCACAGTGACCTAGAGCAGCGCTCCCAGTGCCGGCACATGGCTGGCAGCGATGTGGCCACCGCCAGCTCTGCCCTGGTCCAAGAGCAGGTGATGACTGTATATGATAAATATACAGCAAAGCACAAAAGGAAAAAATTACTCTAGCCAAAATCCTCAATCTTGGAAGTCTAAACCAAACCACCAATATTAAATAATGCAAGTTTAAACCACTAGGCTCTTTATTTATTTTTTTTTAATTGTAACTGTTGACTTGTTTTCTTAATCTCTCTCTGCTTTAATTAAAGGTATGTTATCTGTAAAAGAAAGGTAAACACCCAATTAGCTCATAGCAGGTTTATAAAACTTGATCATGCTTCAAAAGGTTGACTGAAACCCCATAGTAAAACCATAAAAAGTTTCTTTTTAGTAAACATTTAGTTTGTTATTCCCGCCCCCCACC
>JAVJGJ010000014.1:107547167-107580423 GCA_035590215.1 Microhierax caerulescens | reverse complement strand
TACTTCAGAGGCTCCCCACCCCCCCACCCCTCACAACAACAAAACTTCTGACAAACACATTCACTCTCGAACTGTGTTGCTATGATTTCCAAAGAAACATCCCATTTGGGTACAGGTTGATGTCCTGACCTTGTGGTCATTTTAACACCCCTTTCATATAATTTTACAGGCAAATAAGAAATTCTGAAGAGAGTGGAACATATTTCAATGAATCTTGTTCCTTTTTCAGCATCACGAGTACTGTAACTCAAGAGAATTGTGTGACAGGGTAAATCAATAATTCATCAACAGCTGAAAGTGGCACATAGTGAAAAGGGCATGAGTACATAAAAGTGGAAATCTGTGTGGTTCTAAAGAAAATCTGAAAGGTAGATAGGTTGACTGCAGATAAAGCTGTTTTAGAAACAGCAAATGAAACTGTTGCTCTTTGATATCTGCTCCATTGCAATGACCTTATATTCTGATTAATTTATTGCTGTTTTTCCCACCCATTAATAAAAAGTCAGCATGTAGATTAATATGGATATTCAGGTCCTTTACAGAAAGATCTATATGTGACAATTAAGGTTGATCTTGAGAGAATTAAAAATCTACAAAACAGGGCTCGCAAAGCTTTGTGTTGTTAGAAACTAAGACTTTGCAGCGAACAGAAGAGGAATTATTTTAGTATTCAAGGAGACATGACTCTAGACAAATTCACACTCCTAAAAATTCAACAAGATATTTCACAATCATCCATATGGTCTTTGTGCTAATGTCACTTCACAAGCTGGCTTATAGATCTCTTATGATTATTAAAATGTGTTACTAAGTTCCTGAAATTGCGAAGACAAAAAGATCAGTTACTGAACTCGGTGCACTATGAAGGCACATCATTTTAATTCCTTTACCCTAACTTTCTTATTCTTGACTTTGTCATGTAACTTAAACAAGCAAAAGATGCTACCTTCCAATTTGAAAAAAATAAGCTTGTGCCACATGGGAAGAGCTTTGTGGGGTCTCCTTCAGTAAGGAAACCAGCCTTTTAAGTGTTCACTGGGCTGGGAAGTGACAGGAATAAGAGGGGCTGAATCAAAACCAATAGAAAAAGTGTTAAAAATGGGAAAGTAACAGAGCACTTTCAACTAGGGAATGAAATGGAGGTTATGGCATGGCCATTCCAGTGATTGAAAACATCAGGAGGTAAACCACAAACTGGCCACAGTCCTAATAGGGTCTGTGAATTTATACACTCCAAAACAACAGCTCCACTCCTCCATCGCAGGAATCCCATCTCACAGATAAGAGGTGAAGTGTGCGCACAAGCACAGCTCTAGGGACTAATGCAGCAACTGCAAGGTTCAAGGTGACGTGACATGTCTCTACCACTCACCTTGCAGTAGCTTAAGTTGCCATCAACACCAATATATAGACTTTCTGTGCTGCTAAGTCCTTACAAGGATCACAAGGTTCTATTGAATTTGCTGCATACTCCCTAGCTAATTAGTGCACTGAGATACTTTAGACAGTAACAGAGCAGTGAAAACCAGACAAAGGACATAGCTTCAGTTACGTTACTTCTGAGCGGAACTTAGAAATGCTGCTTGTAGATGGAATAAGTTTGAGTTCTTTAAGGACTTTTACTGATAACTGACTCCAAAGCAGGACTCAGATGGCCAAACTGCCATGCATCACAGTATAAGTGCCATTCATTCATACACTGGATTTCTCCAACTTGGGGCCATGTTTTAAACACTAACCTCTTGAACCATGCCTAACAAACTAATTAATATAGGACACAAGTATTCTGTATGTCCTGTAAGATTATTATTTTTTTTTGTACTGTACAATAGTTCCTCACAATTGTGATGTTAATCAAAAACAGGCCCACACAATGGAATTCAGTCTCCTAAGAGGATGTGTGCAAATAGGCAGCAATAGGGAGGACAGAAGTGGAAGAGGCAACAAAACAGTATCCACATCAGGCATAAGCATCCTGAAGAATATTTCCATCACCCACCAAGCCAGCTTTGTCCTTTTACTGGAGCAGTATCTCAGTGGTCACAATCCAGAGGGACCTAAGAAAACTAGGAGAAAGCATTCCTAGCTAGAGAAAACTAATACTGCAGCTACACGACAGATGCGCTCATCAAGAGTCATTCCTTGTTTTCTGGGATACGTGTTCACTCTCTCAATTAGAATCACTAGCTACTGTCTTAGTGATGTTTAACAGTACAATACTGTACTATATTGACAGTCTGATTGCACTATGCTTACACCCTCAGTGGGAGAGGTGGAGGAGAGATGTAGTTAAAAATATGGTCACACTCCTGTCCACCATTTTATAGTTTCCAAAATCCTTATTTCTATTTGCGCTAAACAGAAATCAACAACACAAAGAAATCGAGACAATTCAAGTAAGACACAAAGAATTTGAGAGGGAGGCGAGAAGGTTTCAAAGGATTTTAGACACAAGTGTTGTACAGATGTTTAGTAAATGAAACCACAAAGTCTAATCAAACAAACATTTTTAGGCAGTTTATAGTCATGGGAAGAAAGTGGAAGGAGATGAGAATTCTAGCTTTGATCATGGGGTTAGTATCAAGGAAACAGCTATTTTCAATTTCACTGGCTATTTGGAAAGTGCTGTTTAATATATATATCACCACCCTTCACTGCCTCCACCCTTTGGGCAAGAGCAGGCTGTGGTGCACTCAGGGGCCATCAGGCTTCGCAAGGCTTTGGGTCTCAAGAATAAATGTTTACTTGACTTTTGCTCAAATAGTATCCTAAAAGTAGGTCTGAAGGTCTGTCAAACTTTCAAAAAACCCTACAGGATCTCATACCGACCTCCCCTCCAACTTCACAAACATACAAAAAATTCAAACAGAAAACTAAAAAAAAAAACCCTGTTTCACTTTATTCTCTTTTTATCTTAGTTAAAATGTATACAACAAAATGATCAGCTGCAGCATTGACAGCATCATCCAATCACTCCTCTTTACAAGCTTTGCTTTTAGCACCACAGAGTATTTATGCTTAATTTCTTTACATAATTTTCATCACTTACATCTGATTTTCTTTTTCCTGACAACCCTGAATTTTTTTTGGAAATAAGTGACAAAGATTACAGGAAGAAGTTATAAAAGCTCCTGTACTTAACTTTGATCAGAAGGATTCTACTTCTGTGAAGATTTGTTTACATGCATTTCATGTTGGGTTCTACCATGCATTTGTCATGTGCTACAGGTCATTAAAAGGGCAGATTCACATGCTATATGTCCTCTAACTTTACCTTTTTGAGCTGCCTAGCCATTCCAGTTTCATTGGAGGCTTTACTCTTCATGTGGCTCCCAGGATGCAGGCATCATATTTATAAGAAAAAAAAAAAAAAAAAAAAAAGCTATGGAGAAAACCAGATGGGTATTGTGAATGAACGAGACACACAAATACTGTCTCTCTCTGTCAGGATTCAACATCTAAGCTAGAGGTGAAAACCTTAAAGCAGCAACTTCAGCACCCTTTGGAACTTTTAACTGCATCACACAGCACATCACAACTCTTTCTGGAATTTCAATCACAGCTAAAAATTAATGAATATTTTACTTTTTAAAAAAATCTACCTATACCTGTATACACATTGTCCCAGACCTGCTTCTCTATGGCACCAGTTCCTAAGTAGGCTGAGCAAAGCTTCACAGAGGCCAAAAGGAAAGGCCGCTTTACTGAGATGCTCCAAGCCTTGGCTGCAGCAAATTTGCACTTCTGTCCTGCACTGTCCCAGCAGTGTGGTATCTCTCTGCAGAGCAGAAGATCAACCTCCCAACTGGACTCCCAAGAGCTACATTCAAACTGTGGAAGATGCTAGGACAGTGTTCCATGGCTTCCCTGTCCACCTACATATCATAGGCAATAGCTGGTAACACAGCAAGCTTGTAAATGACAGTCTCCATCATTTATCAGAATTTAATTCTGAACAAATAGAATTTCAGAAACTTTAAAAATATATACGTTTTAAATGCCCCTTAAGCATAAAGCTAAAGACAGAATTCCAGAGATTTACAAATTATATTAAGATTGCTTTTTTGGAGTGGCTTCTGAACCTTATGATCTAAAGACAACATAGCTATAGATAACACATTGTTTTGGATCAAGGATAAAAACATATTGCATATCAGACTTCAGAGATTAAATAAATGTCCAAATAGTAACACTTTTCTGCTACAATAAAACTAATGTTTGATCATAAAATTCTGGAGGTTTTGGATTATTTGCCCCATCTCCACCCTAAATGACTTTCTTTTAAATATCTTCCACAGCAATTGATACATACTCATGTCAGTTACAAGCAAGAACTGTGAAATACAATTCATCATTCAAAATGGATTAAAATGTTATTTAGGATCTTCTAATTTTCAGTCTACTTGGAATAAGATGATGTGCAAGCTTAAGAAGGTATAAGACTGTTCCATGTCAGCAGGGCTATTATCCTCCACAATGATTTGCAAGATTGGAGAACTAAAAAAAAGCAGCATGTGTGAGTCCTTAGGTGATAAATGTCAAGGTACCATAGAGAAAGACATTAAATAAAATGTTCCTTTGTGAACAGAAGCACCCTAGGGTGACCAAAAGTCCAACAGTCTCAGCATCACTGTGGGAAAACCAAAGCTCATGACCAGGAGAGTCTTTAAACAATTACCAAGAGGAGTGCCATCATACATTTCAGATTTTTTTTCCTTTCAAAAGCCTTACACAGAGAAACAAATTTTTACAGACACATACAAAAAGTGTTTCATTCCATCAAATCAACATTTTTCAGATTGTAAGCATCTGTTCTGAAGACTCCTAACCAGCTTTAAATGATCAAAACACACTTTCCCAGTATAAGGAAATTGAAATGGTAAGTGGAACATTACACTCTTTTGCATTACATGTATGAGCTTTAAGTGTATATTTACATAGCACTCTTATTAAAAAAAAATATATTAATTTCCTTTGACTTTCTAAATCTGTGTTGATTCACAAGGCATTCTTAGTCACCATACCTAAGCAAACCAAAATAACGATGTAGTTCAAGTCCTTGAGCTAAACATCTAACGCATCTCTAAAATACTGAGTATTGTACTTTTGTTACCACAAAATTCTTACATCTAAGTAGTGCTTTTAGTTTCTAAATGCATTTGTTTTGAAATGAAAAGGCTGCTCACATACTTAATTTAAGATTGCACATAAATTGATGCTGAGCTGGACCCCCACAACAGAACTGAAGACACTAGTGCCACTTGCGCTCTACAGAAACAAGGATCTCCTGGTCCTTCCTCACAGAGATCCTAAGCAGGTCTGCAATGCCAGGTCTATCGTTCACTATCCTGAAAGTGGGAAAAAGATATTCATTTTGTTAATGCAATTAGTTGTGGATGACAGGTAGCTAACCAGTCTATAAAACCATTTGTGTATTCAGAAGTAGTCACGTAACAATCCCTTCTGCTGCTTTTCAATAAATAACAGGCATTTTCAAACTGTCTTCTAAAAAGGTGGTATGAATTCTTTATTCTGCTGATGCTATCAAGTGCAAAAACTGTTTCCTTTCCCTTGAGATGTAATGACATTCATTTTTATTTCCTTATTCATGATAGAAAGGTAATCCCAAGTATGAGCAAATGATATTCAAATTACATTTTTTGCTAAAGAATATAGGCTGGAAAGTTCTACAGCAAAATTATGCTAGCTCATAAAGGACAGCAAAGTAATGGGGATTGACTTAAATATTTATTTTTAAAGTTTTTGAGATTTTTTTTTTCTGTTTAGAGCAAAGGCAAATTTAGTGCTGGCTTAGGAAATCTTCTATGCATATGAGTCATAACTATGCAGCTGATCAGTAAGAAAATCCCAAATGGAAAGGTGAGCAGGAGTTCACACATCAGGTTTTTTTGCACACTATGCAGAAATAATTTCAGAAGAATAATATCTCTGAGTGAGTTTGTTCGCATCCCTGCTCTACCACTTTTCTTCTGAACGCCACACATGTGCAGACTTAAGATTAGAATCAGCTCTGGGACTCTAAATTGCTACTTCAAATGCTGGAAAATACTGAAAAAGTCAGTGACTACTTAAGCCTAAAGGGGTATTTTACTTTTCTTTGTCTAATCAACTTTTCTGGCTTCTTAGTACACACAAATTGTTTTTTGGTTTTTTTTTTTATTATTATTCTGATAGCTTGCAAGAATATTAACAAAAGGGCAGGAATGTATGGCAGAAGCTCTTTGTAAGACTAGAAGAAATAAATTAACTTGCATAGTTTGAGGAACACACGGTTGAAATGCAGCCCATATGCATAGTGAATATTTATAGGCATACAAATTATATTCAAAAAAGAGCCAGATGGCTTTAGCAACACATCTGCTGTCTTCAAGGCAGAACTTCTGAAGCAAACTTGGGACATCAATTCCTATTATAGAGCAGTCAAGAACCAGTAGGACTACATTTGCTTTGTAGTCTGCAAGAGTTGTAGCTTCCCACACAGAAGTTGATTTTAATCTGAAGTCAGCATCAAAGACAGGCTGCAATATTTTGCGTTTTAACAGGGTTATCATGCTGTTACTAACTAAATGCAAGGCTAGGAAGGGTAGGTCACTACCGAAGCAAAAGCTAAACAAAGTCAAACCTCACACATGCTAAGATAAGTAGTGGTTACATAAATCTTTGTGCCAGCTAGCAGTTCTGTGTGTTTTGCACTACTTTGCACTAATTTGCAGAAAAGTCACACTAAAAATCACAAGGTTTTACACTACACGTTTTTTTGGGTTTTTTTTTTCCCTTAGGAGAAGGTTCTCATTTAGCAGATAGTACTGAGAGGTGATTGAAAGACATCTTAGACATGGACATCAGACCTGTGTGACACGTTTTACAAAATCTTGATATATACTACTGGGAACAGGGTGGGGAAGAAGTCAGGCATCTATTAACTACATGCAAAATATGCATTTCAAAATGAGAAGACAAGACAAATTGGGAAGCACATTTGCCTGCCCTGCCGTGGTTCCTAATCTCCACATGGACAGGCATAAGTTGTGAAAAGTACTGGCGTTTGCTGTCTGGCTGCTGCACCTCCTGCCTCCTCTATTACTGTCTGTTACTCTGAGTAGTACTGTTGCTTGGTTTTATTTATATTCAGCTTTTCAGAAACTTCTGCAGGAGCAGTAGCCCTCTCCTTGCCTCCTTATTTTCCTCGTTATAAAAAGCAGCTTTAAAATAAAGTAACAGAACATCTTAATCACAAAAAGCTGAATTTGCCATTCCTGCTAGAACAGACACAGTCATCGGTGTGCAGCTTTGTCCACTTTAAGATGACACTTTGGGATCCCCTTTGTTTTTCTGATGGAGACCATAAACCTGGAAGCTGGTTCTAGCTCACTGTGTGGAAGTCCCAGTACTGGCAGTTTTTGTACAATCCTATGTCTTGCTAGGAGGAGGGCAAACCTCGCTGTGCTATGACACTACTTGTATTCCCAGCTGGGAGTTAGAAGGAGGGCGGATGAGTGCAGTGGGAGTTGTGCATCACTGGTCAGCATGCACTAGGTGAGATTCAAGTGCATCTGCACCTCTCTCCTGGCACAGGTAACTACAGCAGCATGCTGATTTACTCACCTCTTGACCATCCTACAACCCTGACACTCCCCTATTAGCAGGGTGGCCAAAGGCCACAAAGGTCTTTGGGCTGGAATATACAGCAGGAGCGTGCTGTTCCTTTGCGCAGGACATGCCAAGCCTCTGGAAAGCATGGCAGTTCTTCAGGTAAGCCCTTGCGATGCCATTTCCCCCATGTTTTTTTGCTACTTAAAAAATACGGTCAGGAATAATCACAGTTAAACGAGACTGAAAAATTTGTCTCCCAGACATCTCTAAATGTGGCATGTTTGAAACAGAGTAAGTTTCATTTTTTCAAACTTAACTCTCCTGCAAGAAATAAATACACTGGAAATTAAATTCTAATTTCCAATCAGAAGCATAAAAGTTAAAGCATATGCAGATACTTTTCCAGATTTTTGTCCTAAGCCCTGAAAATTCTAGATATCAATACATTTGCTTACCTCCAATAAGTAAGGTACCACTGCTGATGTATTAATGAATACTCTGTTCCCCAATTTTTCAAAACTTTCTGGAATGATTTTTAGGAAAGCTTTTTGTACTGTATCAAATCAAAACATTAGTGTCTCTTTCCTTATGTATGTCCCTTAATTTTGTTTAGCTATCTAATTTCATCAAGGCTCCCAATCATCCCAAATAAGCTAATAAGAACTTGCTGTGAGAGGGCGTGAATCTGACCCCTTTGAAATGTTAATTGAGTTCCTTATCTGCAAAACCAATATTTGAGTTGTTCAGCTCAATGATGGAGAAAAAAAATAATCCATAATCCTGATGAAATGATAAAATGCACTTGTTTAACTAAGTCATTAAAATTAAACAGTGCTTTTTCTAGGTTCTTATTTCAATACACAAGCTAGGAAAAAAAACCCCACAAAACCCACATCAAAAAACACACTACAAAACAAATGCTAAAGATCACCAATCCCTACAAAAACTCCACAGCAATGCTCTTCCTGTTTAACAAGATCAGCCCAAAACTTCGGTGTGCAACTCTTAGATGCACATTATTCTCAACACCAATATTACCAGTGTGACCCAGATTCATAAAGTGAGTTACCCTGGCAGAACTTTGCCCTTTAAATAGTGTTTTCTATTAGTTTACCATAAAAATGCTCTATGGCACACCCACCAAGTAAGTTGTGATTCTTCCTGCTGCTGTTGGAAAGGAGAACGACGTTTTGATCTCACCGATAATAGCACTTTGAAAGTATACAGAAGTTTCAGAACTGCTGAAGTTTCCATTTAAAGGTTGCCAAGCCTCTTTCTCTATAGACTGGAGGAAGGGAACTGCTCTGCTGTTATTTGCTGTCCGCTGCAGCTTCAGCTGCACAATGGTAATTGAGGAACGGATTAACTTTGGTTAAACATTTGACTGCATTTCCTTTGGGAGACTACGGAAACATGCCAGAAACAGTGATTCTTCAGAGTAACACTTTAGCTAATCTCTAGACCTGCCGCCATCAACCGCATGTGCCAAGCCTCTTCAGTCCTCTGGGAGAAGAGTTTCCATGGGGCTGACGCCTCTCTTGTAACATGTAAGATTGGGTCTTAATGATGCTGGCTTCTTCCACCACCCATAAAGGTAAAAATGAGAACCCTGATATTGGTTTGTCTTAAATCACTGAAAGAACAAGCCAGAACTGCAGCTTTACAAAGCCGTTAGTAGAAGTTAGCAGTGCATCCCCTGTGCGTCTTAATAGAACCACTATTATAAATCGCTTGTGCTCAGTCGTTCCTTCACCTCTGCACAACTGTAGGTGGAAGGAGAGAAACTGTCATTAGAGCGGGTTCACCCTCAATGGATGCTGCCCCTCTGAAACTGTCTCCTGTTCGCAGACACTGTCTGGTTAGACTAAACCACTGCTCTGAGCAATTCACATGACGATATACAAACCGATTTCTGTTTTACATGCCCATGGCAAACTCCCAATGAAGTAGTTAAAAAGTAAAAGCAGTATGTTTATTAAGGTGACAACTACACAAAAGGTAATTTCCTCAGAAAATTACTAAGTGTTATATTTGGAAGACATAATATGTATTTGGGGAAGAAATGAAGATGACTTGGATACTTACGAGGTTTCCTTTTCAAGAAATACCTAATAATTAATGCAAGGGATTATTTTCCTGTGAAAATATTGTATTAAATATAAGTCAGTGGAAAATCTTGCGTTAAAACCATCTGTTTCACTCCCTCATGCTCACAGAAACTGTACATGCATGTGCATGCATGAAAAGAAGAGAATGGATTAGATACAGATAAGTATTCTGAACTAGAGGATTGACTGAGTTGAAATTAATTTTAGATGCAGTGCGATGGTGTCAGCCAGGACCAGATCTTTGCAAGTCTCACAGTGAACAGCAGCATGTATGGAAGAATGTAACTACGTTTTCCTCCTGACCTTTGGCTGAGGTTAGTAAATGCCTGAACGATGACCTAAATCCCTTAAAAGATTTTTAACTGATGTAAATTCTAAATATGCAGGCAAATCTTGTGAAAATTTTGCATCTTCATAAAAAGAAGTGAAGTGAAGAATTATCACTGCCAAGCAAGTATACAGACCAGCAAAACCCATGCTTCAGGATCTCTGTATTAATTGCAAAAGTGACTTATAAAAGTAATTGCAGAATGCCATATTTAAAACTATTTTAAAACTTACAAGGTCTTAGGGGAGAATATAGTCTCACCTGTATCTATGCAAAGCATTCAAACACAGATAAGTAAGGACAGAACTGTGGCCATGATTATCAAAACATTAATTGATCAGACTTTTAACACAATTTTAAATATATTGCATGGCAATAAGTCAGAAACTGCACCGTCTTATGGGGGTTTTCTGGACACAAATGTAACAATTCCCTGGAAAAGTTAATTATATAATCATTTAATTCATAGGTTGGTGTAGAAATGGGGGGGAAAAATGTACTGTTTATCATTGCTCATGTCCAATTATTATGAAAACTAAAAAATTTTAGCACAAAGCTGTCTTGAAGTAAACACTGATTTATTTTTTTTTAACTACTTAAAAAATCTTGAAAAATCACGAAATCTTGTGCTGTAGATAGTCAGTCTGGGCATAGAAGAATGAACTGACATATATAAATATGTCAATAAATTGAAATCCCTGATAAATTCAGGATATTTCCATTTTGAATAAAAAAATCTAACCAATAGTTATTGCTGAGAAGGCTCATGGGCAAAGGGAGCCTTCTTACATTTTAGAGCAAGTGTTTGCTGAGAGCTTCTGAGCTTCAGAAATTACTTCAGTTCAGAGGAAGGTTCCAAACTGAATGTGCACATGTGACTCGACTCCAGGTGAAATTTAGGTGTTACAAACACGCTTATTCCCAAAGTACTCAAAGAATTAGCATGAACCCCTGCTAGGCAAAACCACAGATTTTTAACCCCACTTGACTTCAGGTGAAGTCAAACAAGGTCAAGTGCAATATTTTGGATGTTGGTGTAATTTGAATAGATAGGTTACAGATGTGAGAGAGTTGGTGGTGAAGCAGAGAGAAGGAGGCTGAAGCAGAAGCAATTTGGTTCCCCCCAGAGATGATACTGGATGCCCAAGGGAGTACTCCTGGCTGCTGTTGAACATCTACCAGTCTGCTCCTACCCTATAAAAACGGGAAAAATATCTCTGTAGACATAGACAAATATAATTTTCACCTATTAGCTTCATAGTGTTTAGTTTCCAGAATAGGCTTCATATTTGACAGTCCCTTAGTATTACATATGTTTCTATTATCTATTGTTGTGAAATTGGTTGTGTGTTTTAAAGCATTTTACAAAATGTAGCATATTTTGCCCAGAAAAATTTAATTAATAAAAAGCCCACTAGGTTAAAACAGATATCACACAATTCTTACTGTCCTGAAATCTAACTTCTAGTTTTGTTTAACATATACAGTACTACTCAAGCTTCACAATCATATAAAATCCAATTAAGTCATTCCAGAAGGGATAATATTACATGCAAAGAACTGAAGCTGGGGGCCATGAAAAAAAATACCAAGCATGGTTTGCTATTCCCAAAGACAGAGTAAAGACCAATAGTAAGTGTTCAGTACTAATAAACTGTAGTTGAACTAATTTACAATACAGATCTCCACTGAATACAAGCTATCATCCATAGTAAGTTTACTGTCCCTTCATAAATATGTAATGCTGATATCATGTTTTGACAGTTTTGTATTTTTTTTCAGTTCTCTTTAAAAATAATTCATTTAATAGCAGTCATAAAAAATATCTATTGATTTTAGTAAGTTTTGGAGAAGGTCCAAGGTAAGTGAAAGAAAAAGTAATGCTGAGGTTCTTGGGGAAGAAATAAGGGAATTAAATAAACCACGTAAAAAAACCCTGGCCTCAAACAAAGTCAAAAGGCAAAATTCAGCTGACACTTGAAACGAATACTGAAACCAAACAAACCCCCTTGAGAGCATTGCAACATGTATACACATGGAAGGCTGGTGGAATAGAAAAGTTGAATGTCTCTACAGACTTATAAATACACCCAATTATTTCTGCTATGAGTCCATAACCTGTGGATTTCCACAGAAATTATTTTATCCATCCTTTAACATCTGAAAGTGTAAGAAAGATGGACTTGGTTTGCTCTTGTCAGTCACAGAGCCAAGTTTAAAGCCTCAGATCTCACTGCCTTCCAGTTGTGAAAGCTAACCATTAATACCACAGCATTGTTATTACTTCCTTCTTTTCTTTACAATGAATACAGGATTAACCTCTATAAGTGGTTTTATAACCTCCAACAACAAATCTGAAGCTAATAATTTACAGTATTTTACTGAAACATTTCTATTAACAAGTAGACCACAAGACATACTTCTCATACGCAGTTCTCCTCAAGAAGTTTTTAATTCAACAAAAGTCCCATGAGAGGAAAGTTATGGAGAAAACAACTGCTTAAGAACTCTCCAGGGCATAGTCACACTTTGATATAAGCCAGTCTCCAGGCACTTCAGGTTGCCTTCTCCTGAATATATTTTCAAGGCAGAGTACTTTTGTCTTTTTCTGTTGCTGCTTAAATGTAGCTGAACAATCCTGGTAAAATCTAACACAGTCCAGGTGCATTACTGCTGTTTGCTGAGAAACTGCACTGATGTTATATAGTGTCCTTCACCCTTAAGGTTTTATGGTGTTCTGACCTCATCCATCTCACTCTGTGAGGAGGCAGCTACTGGGTAGAAAAAGAATAATAACAAAAAAACCCCAAACAAACAAACAAACAAACAAAATAAAACCACAAAAAAACCCAAACAAAAAACAACCACAAACTTTGGATGTTCTCTACCTGCCCAGAAGGTTTTTGAACTTCCATGACTATATATATATATATATGCAAAAGTGACACACAGAGAAACAGCAGCTCCCTCAGTACATATTTGCAAAACATACCACGTGTCATTAGAGCCCATCTTCCACATTTCCTAAAAGGAGAGAGAGAGGGAACGTGTAGACAGGACTTAAGATTTGTCAATTAGAAATGCAAAGGCAGAACTCTGAGTTCTTGCAGGCTGATGACTCCCATAAAACAGGCACAGAAAAGCTCTTACAAAGCACAAAGGCATCCTCCCTGCTTGTGAGATAGCAAGACGTAACAGTAGATTGATGAGATTTTACTACAGACTTCTTTTTTCCCCCCACAGACACCCTGGATTCATTCAGTTAACTAAATAGCTGCTGTGTACCAGGATCCTGTTTCTCTTTCAGTTTGAAGAAGATTTTGATTCAAAGATACCAAAGCTGAAATACTATTTCCAAATATCTTTATTTTTAAACATCAGCCCTTTGTCCGTATTTCACCCCATGAAAAGAAAAGGCAATTGCTCATCTGCAGCACAACTCCACTTTCTAAAGGATAGGTCTCTCAAAATTTGTAAAACAGGCAGGCCGGCCGAGCCCTGGAGTTGGTGCTTGGATAATCTTGGAAGCCCTGTGAGGGCAAAGGGAAGGGCTTGGGCAGGCAGAAAGGAAAAAGAAAAGGCACTAGTTTACACCAGAACACCACAGCACCAGCACTTATTTAAAGCTGTCTCAGCTATTTTTTAAGAGTTGCTAGCTCCTTAATGCCTCTCCTTTGCCCTCAGATTGTGGGAGATACAATAGACTGAACTATTTTCAATTCAGCATAAGTGAACGTTGCATATTTTTTCCCTTCTAAGATGGGCTGAACATCTTCTAACCATTGTAGAGGATCTCTAGGAGGAATTATTAACTTCACAGAACACGGCCAGAAGCCAAGAGAGATCTGTACCTTGATTCCAAAGGGGTAAAAGAAATATATCTCGACTTCCATGGAGGAAAGGAGACGTTATATTTGTATTCCTTTTAAATCAAAGCTGACATTTTCAGAGCAGTGATTGTACAAAGAACCATCAAACAGAGGGTGGGAGAGGGGAGTAATCATAGTCCTTGTTAAAAAAAAAAAAAAAAGAAAAGAAAAAAATAATTATTTTTGTAGTCTCAGTCACTAAGAAAACTCATTAACTTATATAATTTAATTGTACCCAGCTGAACTGGTAAATATCATGATAGATTTTTTTTTTTTTTTTTATGGGTCATTACCTGTGTGGTTAAGTGATTACAAAAAGAGATATGAAGCCTGTGGTGGTATTTAGCTTTTAAATATTGACTTTCTTTGTACCTCTAATGCAAAGTGGAAAAAGCTGATGCAGATTGTTTTTTTTGGCTTGCAATACAACACAGTTAAAGTACCACTTGCAGATCTTTCCCAGACACAGTTCTGTAACATGAGTATCTAATAAATATGTTTTCCTGGAGGATTTATTACCCATTGAGCATCATTTTTTCTCTTCTAGTTTTGCTCAACAGATTGTAAAATTCTTCTGCAAGACAAGCAGTAGGTTATTTTGACAAGAAAGGACAAAATATAATGCTGAATATGAAGGAGGACAAGATAAAAAAGGAGATATTGCTGATATTGGTAGATCTTTTGCTTTCCACACTCACTAATTTTATTGAAGGCTTATCAATATCGAACTACACTAATACTCAAACAGCCTTTATTAATCTTTTAAGAATACACATTCCTAAAATAGACACAGTTATATAAGAAAAAAAGCACAGAAATTCAAACCAGTAGAAATAATAATAATAATAATAGTAATAATTAGAAAGTCTACCTATTATTTCCTTTCCATTCCTTATTTAACAGGCAAACTGATAGTGGAGGTGAACGAGTCTTCCTCAAATATCACACGTCTTTCGGTGAGAAAGTTGCCTTATCCCCACGCTATCTTCAATAGCAAAATATCCTCAATAGCTGCTCCTGGAGCAGCTGCTGGGGCTGACATCATTCTCAACACCAGTTTTAGTGGAGACACAGAATATCTGCCCTCTGAGACACAATGCTGCTAAGAAGCATGATGAGGGTATTCCATGTACATTACAGCAGCAGCTACAACGGACGGAATGCAGCAATAAAGGCTCACCATGAAGTGTACTACTCAGGAAAATATGTTTCCATATAGAGACAACAGTGTCATTGTACAGAAAATCGTGGGGTTTTAGTGTTAAACCAAAACATTTAAGTGGTAACACTGAAAAATTAATAAACCCTACTTATGTATGGTCTGTTTGTTTGGGGTTTTTTTTGAGTTGTTATAGTGTATTCATAAGAATTTCTAAATGCTCTGAATCAGTAGGGACCAAACTTCTGTGGGAGAAAGGTGCCAGAAATCAGCTAAACTGTAACTCCCATCATTTGCCAAGGAGCTAATGTCAATTTAGTTTTTCTGAAGTGTTTTAATTTTATTTTCAGTTCTATGTGTTCGGTTTCCTGAAACACCGTGTAGGAGATGAATCCTAGAAGAATATCAGCGTGATTAAAACAAACAAAAAAGCCCCCATAAAATCAAAACTTCTCATCTAAATGACAGTCCCGAACAAAAAAATTGTGACCTACTTCTAACACCTTAGCAAGAACTGTAAGAGTGTACTAATCGTACACTGTACAATTTGCATGAGCTCCTCAGCACTGCAAAAATTTCTGCTTACAAAGAACCATAATTCATATCCCTCTCCTTTTTTTCTTTTTTTTCTTTGCAAGCAGCTAGCATCAATTTGTGAAACAAAGACGAAAACTTATCTCCCATAAGAAATTAGACAAGAACATCAAAGTTACTTTGTGATGAGTATCATCCACAGTGATTTGTTTGAGCAGACACTTCCAACTGCCAGACAAAGTTAATGATAACTCAGTGGTTTTTTTCTGATGCAATTACCTGCTATATTTGCAGCACCAGTGAGAGACTTTTAGGAACATGTCCTTCATGACTCTCTATTCCCAGCTTCTTTTCCTAGTGTGATTTGGAAGAGTCTTATGGATACTCAACAGTGCCCTTAAAGCACTTGGCACACAGTCCAGTGAAAGTCTATGCCTGTCAACCTGGTCTCTTCTTAAATCATAAGTACAATCTAAATATTCTCATTCTTGTTTCCTTATTCTGATCTTTTCTTAGACTCTTGTATGCTATTTTCCTTTATTTTCTTGTGTTTCTCTGTAACCTCCTCCTTCACAGAAGAACTTTAGCAATTTATCACCTTCGTGGGCTTTTTCATTGTTGTTTGTTGTCGTGAGGGTTAGGGTTTTTTTTTGTTTTGTTTGTTGTTTGGTTTTTTGTTTGTTTGGTTGTTTTTGGTGGGGTTTTTTTTTGATTTTTTTTTTTTTTACACTGCTTCATAAATATTCCCCATTCTTTCAATAACAACTATTTCCATACATGAATAAACATATTTCCTTGTTTCAGAAACCTTAGCATAGTCTTAATTTATTATGGACTTTAAAAAGCCCTACAAGTTGCTAACTGTATTGTACCCAGCTGAAACAAAAGAACTGAGTTAAAGCAAAAGCTATTCTTTTGCTGTTGTGTCACATTTCCACCATCATGAGAATATGCAGTGTTTTATGTTCCTTGATCTTGTCAATGCTCTTGAGTTGAGATAGAAGGTTAAAGGGAGGTGACAAGGTTAAATGACTTGACTAACACCCAAAACAAGGCTCAGGATCATTATGAGGCTGCCTTAGCTCTCTAATAACATATGTAATGAGGGAGAATTGGAAGCTTCCCACACCAACAGCTCATGCAGAAGTGATTTGTTTCTCTCTATACCCTTGCCACAATAGGCATCCGTATATTTCTTTTAAGAATATTGTCATGGCCCACTAAATTACCCTCGGGCAACACTATCAGTGGTGCTCCACTTTGCCCCTTTATTTCTTTCTGTGACATTACTCTGCACAAGGGTTACTAGAAAGACAGATGAAGTAGGAGTAGATGGCTCTCTAAGGAGTGATATATAGTAGGTACATAATAGAAAAAAGTGAGGATGGTAAAGTAACAGGAATTTTCATTTCTTTCACCTCATTTCCAGAAGAAATTTTAGACATTGGAAATTTATTGTGCCATGGTTATCAGGTTTATTTTTCCTTAGACTCCAACTTCTTTTTCAGGGAACTTGACTCCTAACAGCCTTGTAATTTTTCCTCCTGTATTTTATTTTCTGTTTCACAATATCAAATCAAAGTTTTCAGTGGATTAGAGAACTCCTGATGAATTCTCTTGTCATCATAGGAGACAACATTTTTACTGAAATCAAAGTCAAACAATGAAGAAGAATACGTCAAAAATTGAACAAGAGTATAATTTATGAACATTGCAGTTTGACTAGCAACAAAAGCAAGTTTCCTAGCAGCTAGGCTGTTGGAGGAATGACTGACAATTTTTAATGTAGGTGTAAAAGTTGTCACGTGAAGTTGCTCTTGACCTGATGGATTTAATAGTTCCTCAGAGCCATTATGGTCTATCACCTCTATGAGTATTAAGGGACTCCTAAATCCATGGATAGATAATTTGGCTGCCACTCTTGCACAGTAAATCTACATCCTTAAAGCCTTCATTAAATTTGCACAGTCCATTTCTTAAGTGCAATTAACTGTGCGTTTCTTAAGAAAAGTAGTTGATTTGTTGCCATCTCCCATAGAACCCATTACTTCCCATCGTCCTTGTGGAAATGAGGATATATCTCCTGAAACTTGTTTAAAAGCATATCCAGTTGCTGGGAATTGGAAAATGTTTATAACTTTTGTACTCCACCTGCATTACTATAGAGCACGAAATAAAGAAATTTTCTATAGCTGGATACAGCTCCTAGTTTGGCCTCGCTGATGCATAACTTTATGAAACACTTAGTTGTCAGACAGTTTTTGGACAGACTGATTTATTAAATCTTGCACGAGATTAATTTGTTTCAACTGTGAAAGCTTAATCAATCCACTTCATTCACTATTACTGCTGGGCAGTCAAAAAATTTATAAAAAACTACTAAAAATTATGGAGATTTGTGCATTTCAATTCACCACACTGTATGGTCACCAAAGGTAAGCAAACCATTCAAAAATTATTATTTCTAGAAGTTACTGATAATCACTTGAGAAATATTACTAAATTTCTGCTTTGGCAATAAAAATTCTGAAGTGAAACTGCTCTGTCAGTTAATACCCAATGATACATCTTTTCAACTTGGTTAAATCTATACACAGCACCAATTCATGATTAAAACAACAGTAACAAAATATTCATTGCTTTATAACATAAACCAGTGTTTTCAAGAAAACATTATTTGCACAAATACTTTTCATTAATGTGGTATAAGCTTGCATAACTTGCAATATCTAATGAAATGAACTTAGCTACTCTAAATTCTCACTGCTTAGGAAAGACTGTGCACATTCTAGAATGAAGTACTTACACAGCATGTACAACTTTCATGTTGGTTTTGTGGGAGGAAGTTAATTTGACTGCATGAATAAAATAACTTACTTTCTTAATTAGACATTTTAATCAGAGATCCATTAGCTAATCAGAGCTAATCAGTGTTTCATCAAGACTGTAAATAGGCAACTTGGGATAAGATGGTCAGGATTTAGGGGCTTGCATGCATAATCGGAAGCTGTGGATATTCTTTTTGAAGGTTTGTCATTCAGAAGGGCCCTGAAAGATTATAATCATTTTGATACACAGAAAAATTAAGAACAAGAGAAGTTATTCATTCTCACCAGCAGCTCATTACAATAACTTTTGAAATGGGTATGTGAAAGAGAAAATTGGGATTTTTTTTCATAGTAACACCTGGCCACCTAAAAGCGAGCTTTAAATTTCAAACTAATCTGGTGTTAGGAGGTCAGTCACCAACATTACATTGGCATTTATGTTTAGTCTTGGATTTTTAAACTTTCAACTCTAACTGAATGCAAATGCAAGCACAGCAGTCACAGTACGCTTTTCAAAGTTGGGCATCCCAACTGTCTCCTCAGATTTCTTACTGTGTAAGTGATTGCTAATACTTTTGATAAATTAGTGAAGTCAAAAGAAAAGAAAAGCTAGGCTAATAATAAGAAAATATACTAGTTTGCTTTATGGATTGCCAGATGAAATATCTACAATTGCTTGAGTACCAAACTGTATCATAATGTCCAACAAACTACAATCGCACAGTTTTGAGCAGGAGGTAACACCTCCTTAAGAGAACTACTGTTGAGAAAAATTAGTACAACTACTTGTAATCATATGGTGCTGAAATAATTCTGCGCAGATTTACTCCACACAGTAGGTTTTCTATTTTTTTTCAAAAGGAGTACCATAAATAACTGTGGCAATAACTGTGTCGTTGGCTGGCAAAGACAGTTCTCCCTTTATCTGATACTTTGAGTTATCCAGGACCAGGGGAAAAAAGATTGCATAAAAATTAGCTGATCAACCATATGTATGAAAAGACCCACTGTGACTGTTTCATACTCAACTACCACTTGCAAACTGGCCTAAAAATCAGGATTTTGTCATTTCAGGGTTTTTTTTCTTACTTAAATTTAAAATATCAGTTAAAATCCATGCCAGTTCAAATCTAATATAAACCCATATATATATATATATATATATATTTATATACACATAAATTTAGTGGAATTTCTTTTGAAGTGAAGAGGGAGGGGAAAACCAGAGGAATGTGCTCCCCAGCATGGGACAAACTGAGCAATGCTAAGATTTTGTTAATCTTCCAGGCCACTGAGGATCAAAAGGACACCTATAATGCAGGGTGAATTTTTTTTTTTTTTTATTCATCATCAAAGTACAGTTGTGTTAGAAAAAATACTGGCATTTAATCCTCAAGTCAGTATTTGCAAACTTCACCAAATCAAGTTATTTCAACAAAGTGCCATGTGGTCTATGCATTTGTACTGTCAGGTTGGAAGAGGTTTGTTTTTATTTCAATGGATGCCAAAAAACTAGACTGAGTAGCTCAACAACTGTGTTGTTAAAATACTTCACTGGCTTGGAGGCTCTAAATCAGAAGTTCTGATTCACTAGACTAATAGAAAACAAAGGAAATTATACAGAAGTAAAAAGGAAGGGGCAATGATCATAGCAGATAACCCTCATCAGTTCGAACTCTGACACTGATAGAAAATGGTCCTGTCAGACTCCGGCTCAGAGATGTCACTGAGCACCTCAGAAAGAGGTACAAAGCAATAGGCCATAGCTTCCTTCCTCAGTACTCATCTCAGGTAAGTTCACTCTTCTACTACAGCATTTTGCTCACCCTGAAATTGATGGATACAGGCAACCACTGTGTGACACTGATCCCAAGCAGATACCACGCATCTTTACTGTTGGGGACAGCAGAAGCAATGCCTGTTTCCTACATTACATAGCACCGATATGCTCTAAAACCCAAAAAAATAAAGACCCCAAACCCACACCCCAAAAAAAAAAACCCAAACCACCAAGCACAAACTGCATACTCTTCATCCCTGATTATCAGTAATTTCACCTTTAAAATTAGTATGATAACTCCTGAGAATCTTAATAAAAAGAAAAATAGATTGAAGGATTATGAAGTTTTCTCTAACATTCTTACCTAGGTGTTACTGAAAGGTAAAGCAGAATATGGTCACAAAGCATTGCAAAACTACAGCTTTATTGTGTACTGTTCTGGAAGACAGAGAATACCAGAAAAATGACTCAAAGAGCAATGAGAAGGCTGACAGAAAGAGGGAATGACAGGAAAAATAGAGGTCTGAGTTTAAAGACTCATTGAATTTTCCTCAGCAAACAACATTAAATGGGAGTGGTTTTTTGGTCATATGAAAAACCATCTTTTGTTTTTTCCAGTAGGAACCATATAAGCTACTACTGCATTTAATCTAACACAGCCAAGAACTTTCAGAGGACAACATGAATCAGATTTGAACTAAAGACCTAGATAAATCTTACTAATCACTGGAGGCACCTAGTTTCAGCAGTCTCATCGAGAAGCTGCTGCTTGTCCTCTTGTCTGAGAATCTTCATGGACAGCTGGAAATCATCAAGCTTTATCTGCAAGTTTCAAAAAAAAAAAAAAAATAAAAAAACCACTGCATATTCGTATTTAAAGAACATCAGTGTTGCTGTGAATCACACTTTGTAGCCTTGTTTTGTGAAGAAATCCCAGAAACTGCTCTTAGTCTCCTTTCCTGTCATACAAGAAATGTTTACTTGCTTAAAGATAAGGCGGAAAAAGATATAATGCAAAGAATGGGGGAAAAGCACCTGTTTCTACCTATTCAGATAGACTTCACTAATTCACCTGGAGAGTGACACAGACGTGATATAGACTTGACAGGTTTCCATAACCAAAACACATGAAACAAAAGCACACAGAGAAGAAAAGTCAAATTAACCACAAAATCCAATTAACCACAAGAAATAAAATTCTTCCTCAGCACACTCTTGCAATGGAGATAGATCAGTGACTTCATCTGTGAAATTCTCTTCTCTCTCCCAGATCAGATATCAGCAGTACATCTTCCTTTTAGTCTTTCAGCTTTCTCACCAAATGGGGAAATACAGTACCCACACATGGAGAACCCTTTTGATCCTAAAAGGTGATCAAATATAGATCAGGCTAAGAGGATTTTTAAGATGGACAACACTAAATACTGCATACCTATTATCTGTTGTTCTTCCACCTGCTAATGGCCAAGGGAATATAAGCTTCTCTAATGACTGTGGACCCAGTCAATCTAATCCATGTACTTATCCTCTCTGTACTTGAGTACTGGATTATAACACACATGAGAAGATGAAAGACTTAGAAAGAGCTTGAGTTTGTTACAGCTCATTGCTTAGAAGCACGCAGCCTTTCTATCTCATCACCTGATGACAGCGGACGCTATATTGCCTTGCCAATAAGCACTAAATCAATAGAGGCTCACTGAAGCTGGCCTGTTCTACCTAAAAGATCATCTCCGGTTGAGATCCATGCTTCCTAAGATGTCCCCAGAAATAAAATATCAATAAATAACCCGAGAAGTAGGAACAAGATGCAGGAATTCCTTGGCATCAGAGACTGCTGTGAGCTTTGCTGGTATTTATGGTTCCAAATCCTAAAAGCCTGGGTATATTCCAACATCCCTGCTCCAGTAGGACTCCCCCACACCCAGGGGAAGTGCCATTATGCAATCAATTTCATGGCTGGAATCTCAATACATATAATTTAAACAAAATAAAATTAAATTGTTGGGTCACCAGGTCATTTGGAAAGAACGCTTTTCTGACAATCAGTCCAGCCTGCTCTTTCTTTGCTACTATAATCTCCACCCTATAAAGCAAAGGAGTTAAAGTCATTATCTCTGTTTGTATTTTATTATGTATGGTCCCAAGTTAACAGTGAATTCTCTTCATGGGTTATCATAATAAAATATTACAGTAGTGTCTGGTTGTGCTGCCACAGTACTCTTATCACTTTCATTCCCAGTCCCTGATTTCATGGGTTTATAAGCTAAAAATAAAAATGAGGTCTAGGTCAGAAATCAGCAAACCAAACCTGAGCCTAGAAGCAATATTTTATTTTAAATGAAGTCAGTAAAATGTGATTTCCCCCTTTACATCTCCAGCCATTTTGTGTATGCATATATAGATATGCAGATGAAATGGACTTTTTTTCCCCAGATTCTTTTTGTCTTATTATCTTTGGAAGACTGGTTTGCTTTTAGAAAACAAACTGGAAGTGAGATTAATTTAAACTATGATAGCTAGTTTCAAAAGAAAAAATAAAAACAGACAGAGGAGATATCAAAGAGGTTTTAACAAAGTATTCTCAACATATTCTATCCAACATGTCCTTTTATCCAAATTCGTGGCCCTCAGACTCCATATAAAGCTTAACGATTAAAGATTTTTATACCAAAGCCTTTCAAAACCCTGTTCAAAGATGAAAAACATTATTTCAAATAAAAGTGTGAGAATACACAACACTGCCAAGTTCTCTTTATGTTATTATGCAGCACTTAATATTCATGTCATTGTTTTCTAAATAATAGAAGCCACTTTCTTGTGTTCCACACTAGCTTAATCTCACATATTGTATGATATTTTAGCAGTAATTTATTCAAAGCTTGCTTCTCTCACCTTTCAGAGAAATACTGTCAGAGGATGTTTCAAAGAATCCATTTTAAGAAAAAATGTTGAGATTAAACCAAGCATCTCCCATGCATTGTGCAATTGAGATTAGAATTTCACATAAAAGAAGACAAATAATACATATGTGTTTGCAATAGGTACATATTTTTATAGATCTGGCAAGTAAAGATCAGGTAGTAAACAAGTGTCATTAACTCTTTTTGGTGTGTTACTAATACATGTTTCTCCTGTTGCAGAGCAGTTGTTGCAAACCATAATGACAAAGTTTAATATTAGTTTCCAACAACAATTTAAATTTCTAGCCACCTGTAATCTAAGGAGATAAATACAAAATTTTTGTATTTCTCTTACTGATAGTAAAACGTCTGAACAGTCTGAAGCCCAGATTCAGCATATGCCCAAGTAAGGACACAGTGGCCTATCATTCAGAGCCCCTTTGGACCCAAAAGCTGCCTGAGGGCGAGTTCATTTCTTGTCTTCCACAGGAGCAGAGATCAATGAATCACCAAATGTTCTTGGCAGTGCAGCCTAACCACTAATCCGAGTTTGAGAAATATATAAACTAAGAAACATTCTAGATAAGCCAATATAATTACCTAGAATCTAAACCAAATGTCTTGCCAAGCTTAGTTTTATTTTTATGAGTGACCAAGACTGCAGTGCTGCTGTCTTTGTGCTCGTTCAGTGGAGAGAAAATATTTGGTCTGAGCTGAGAAAAAATTAATACAACGTCAAGCTGATTGAGTAGTGAAAATTTTCTAGGTTTTCCTGAATTGCTGAATCCTGAATTAATTATATCCTCAACTAACAGCTAGAACGAGAATATTTGCAGAAGGCTAAGTGTTCAGGACTCAAGCAGTGGTCTGTCCAAGTAGACTTAGATGAAGTAGTAGATGTGCAATAATCACTAAAAGCAGCAGCGAAATCAGTATCAGCAGCAACTAAGAGAACAGCTTTAAAATACACTTTTTTATAACCTTTTGTAATCTATTTTAATTATTTAATAAGAATTCAAAGTGGGAGGTTAATAAGATTTATCAGTAGGTGTTCTTATCGATGAGCAGAGCTGTGAGACCTGCATGATGGTCCATCAATAAACAAGAGGGTTGAAATTTTTCATTAAATTGAAAGAAGAAATGTATGTATTTCAATCCAAAATACTTATATACAGTAGACTGATTTCAAGGGCAAACACATTTCAGCCCCCCACAGCTGGGGCTGGAAATACTACAAGTGAGAAATAATTTCCAGCAGAAGCCTGTGGTGCAAAGAGAACCAAAAGAAGTAAATCCATTTTCATAGCAGATAAAAAACGTCTTCCCAGTTTTCACTGGAGAAATGAGCTAGATGACTTGGAAAAACTGGTTTTATTAGCCTGACTGCATACCTCCCATACGAAGGAAATTCATTTTGCAATACATTTTACTTTCACTTACCTGTACATGCTTACATATTTGTCACCCTGATAAGAGTTTTTGCAATATGATACAAATGTACATTCAAGCTAGTAGATAAGTGTGTTTTAACACACAGTGTATTCAGTGACCAAATGCATTTCAGAATAAATGCAAGATGCTTATTAAGATACATGTATTGCATCATGCAAGAGTGAATGTGTTTTATTTTTTCATTTGTATCTGTTTGTCTTATTGTTTACTTATGGTAAATAATTGTATGTATCATTTTACAAGCGTGATAGCCACCTTACATAGAAAGTTCATTCAATATTATGATTTTTTTTTTAATTTTGATTTGGAAATAAGCTTAAAAGCACAATTTAAATGTTTGAAGTCAGGGTAGATGAAAACAGTGAAATAAAAGTGCATATGCTTTTAGCCTTTAGACCTTTTACATGACATTAATAATTCTCCATTTCTAAAACATGATTTGAAGAGATGTTAAACAATTATGGGAAACTAAAAAAGAAGATTTACTTTGCTCTCAGGACTCAAATACACTACTAAACAGTGCACTGAGAGTTCTCATTTATTCCTGGAAATGAGAACAGGAGAGAAACTAACTGAAAACACACAAGAAAGCAAGATGAAATGAGTACTATCAGAAAGAACGTAAATGTTCTTTATTGTTCTCTCACTGTTTTGCGTTTTTTTAGAGCTGCTCTTGCTTGCGCCTGCACCTAAGAGTTAACACATATGCCATGAGAGAGCTATATCAAAATATTGCATTAGGATGACATTTCAGATTGCTGTACAGCTCTTCTAAAATGATTAAAGCTAATTCTAAGAAATCAGAGTAATAGCTGCTATTAAAAACCAAATTCAACTCCTGGGCTTCCTGGAAAGTTTGACATGACAGATATCTACAAGGCATTAATAATACAGAAGAGAAATTAAGAGATCTTGGATCTGTTCCTGGCTGTGCTACAAATTATTTGTATTCTCTTGAGAGTGGGTTTAAACGTCTGTGTGTTTGGGTCAGACCCACACTGAAGGACACAGACTTCTATAAAAACCTGTAGCATGGGCAAGGCAAATGTCTAACCATCTCGCCTTCTAAGGTAGGTTTCTCACCTGTAAAAATGAGACAAAGCACTTGCTTCCTGTGAAAGCTCCCAAAACCATATGCTCATGCATACATTCAGGCTCTTGAGTATACGTACTCCTGTGAATACTGTGGCAAGGTTTTCCTTTAAAGAGCTTACTGCACCAGTCTGGGAAGGCAGCCAGATCTGGTGTAAATCTGCACAGTTCAGTGCTGAAATATAACTCACGAGAGAAGTGGAAGAGTGGCTGCCTGCAGCCATCCTTGCAGATCGACTTTGTCCACAGCTGAAAAATTGTTAATTGGCCTTCACAGATATCACTAAGAGCGCAGGCACAAAGCAGGGAAGTTTCCAAAATAACAAATGGATGCATACATTTTTGTCCTCTGCTGAAATGATTATTGCTAGCAAATTACATTCATTCTATTTTTTCTTATTCAGGAATATTTATATAGGAGGTAAAATCCCAGAGTGCTAATTTTAAGGAAACCTTTCCTAATAAAATAGAACAAAGTTTTGACAAAAGTGGTCAAAAAAAAAAATAAAAAAAATTACCACCTGAAATTATTTTCTTTGCTTTCCCATAAATGTTGTCCTAAAATTAACAGCATTTTAACAGATGCATTGGCATTGGATTATGGCAGGATCTCCTCCTGTCTTCTGATAATGTTACTACTTATTTTGAGAGAGTGATTTTTGCAGACTTCAGAACGAAGGCATGGCACAACAACAGAGAAACATCTTTACAATTGGGTGTTATTACAATAATGGTTGCAGCGCAAGTTCTCGGTTTCATTATGATTGTGACCTGATTTGGATGAACTACTTGTTTTACCTTCAGAGAAGATAGAAACATCAGTAATTCTTGCACCATTACTGTTCTCTGGTTGCTGTGGTATTAAGCGACTACAATAGAGCCCCAGCCAAGTTTTATTCTAATTTTCAGGCAGGATATTTCTCCATTGTCTATGTATTAGAAAATGGTAATGAATTTTGAGTCATTAATACACACTATCAAACCTTATTATACCATCTACCTCTCCTTTCTGTATGCTACTGTTTACAATGAGCATCCGTTCAGCGAATCTTTGAAAGTTTTTTATAAGCATGCCAGTAAAAAGATGCATATCACCCATGCCTTGACAAAGAATAAAATGCACACCGCAGTTTACCAAAACACTCATTCTTATCAAGCAGTCCTTCCTGATCTCCCACACTGCTCACCAGTGGAACAGATTCAATACCTAAATCCTGATTCATTCTTTCCCTGTTATCACTGGTGGGTAGAGAGAATTACAGGCTTTCTGATAGTGCAAAAGTTTTCAATCTGAAATACAAAGTTAGCAGAGATCCAACGGCTGCAAGCTGAAAAATTAGATAAGCTCAGTTTCTAAAACAGTTAAATTCCCAGTAAACAATTTCCTAGGGGCATGACAGCAACTCAAATCCCCAGAGTCATTATCTTCTTACGGATATACTTGGACTACACAGGAAGTTTTTGGCCTGATGCAAAAATTCCTCTGTGAAATTATATGGCCTCTGCATTGCAGGGAGTTGTCAACATTATCAAATTTCTCACTCTAACACGAATAATAAATCCATGATTCCACAAAAATAGTTCATTTAAGTCACTAACATTTTTCTGAGATTTACGAGGAACAAATTTTCTCTTACTTTGTGCTGTGGTGTAAAATACTCCATTTAAAACTTCTGCTACAACAAACCCAAGAGTTTTCATTACCATGTTGAAAGTTCTACTGTAAGCAAGGAAATCATCCAACAGACAGATTGCACAATTATTTCCTCTGAATGCAGGGAACGTTATCCCTGTTACTGCCATCATTTTGGGATAAGGACTCTATATAAGCAGCAATGTGTTTCAAGGTGGGGCCACCCACAACTCTTCCCTTCGTGGGATTTCAATCTTTTTAATGCAAAGGATCTGTGGGAATCCAGAATTCCACCCATTTAAAGCAAAAATCATACTGAGTTTTGGGAGCTGTACTGAACAGGATAACTTTCGTCTATTATTCACATAATTCACATTCACTTCTATAAAGTCTGTCAAGAAAGGAAACAGATTGCAAACATGAAAATTAAATCTACCAACTTTCATGAAGAGCAGAGGGAGACAAACAGTTCTATGGTCCTGACTATTTTCTGGTTTTGAAAATCTGAAGTTAACCATATGAATTTGTAAAATAATCATGGTAAGAATTAGTCTGTATTTGAAAGTTCCACCAATTGGGAGAAAAACTGAGAAGAAATTAGGCAGTAGGAATGATTTATTTTGCATATCTACTTGCATTTTTTTTTTTAAATAAAAAAATCCCTCTTTACTGTCTGATTTTTGCATACCCATGCTCTCTGAAAATTCAGGATTTACAAAACATTACACCAGTAAGAAGGTTTTCTGAGATTAAAAGATAAGCAGCTTTCAGGTTTCTCCTGAAAAGAGAGATCAGGTCTAAAAAAACCACATTGACAACAGATCAGACATTTCCCATGAATCAAGAATCTTGACTCATAGGTGTTACAGTAAGTAAGACAGGTAAGGCAGTGGGGAGGTGGTGGTTGCATTGAAGTATAATTTCCATGGCTGGGCTAGGTGGGAGGGATAAAGAAAGCACCTTTACCTATACTGTCTTCTGTACACTTGAATTCAAGTATTACCTAAAATGAAATCGTTGGTGGCTTTTTATATTATAATTTTTACATCCTTTATTTACATCCTGTAAATCTATTGCCAGCTTCTGACTCTCTTCCAAATGCTAATTTATTTTAGAATGCAGCAGTCTCATTCAGAAAGTGATGTTTCATTTTAACAGCTCCACATGCGTGGAAGATCACATAAACTCAGTGGATGCAGCTTCAAATTCATTTTTCAAAGTGAAGACAAATGGAGCATGTCTGGTTCATATGGAAAGTGGCTGAAAGGTTTTAGGACATTAACTTCTCAAAAATTTGCTAAGAGAAGTAACATTTTCTGAAAACTGTTGCAAGAATTCCAGAGTTGCATGACGTGATGCCCCTTTATCTCTGCTATTAATCATGATTAGCATCCAATACTTTTTTTTTTTTTACAGTTATTGTGAAATACAGGTTGCTCCTGAACCATGTTTTCCTTTTCGCTCAATCATAAATTCTCTTAAATTCTTATGAATTTAGGATTTTGTTTAGAAAACCAGCAAAGGAGCTTTCATATCAGTCTAGTTTTGTCAGACTCTCAGTGTCCTAATTACAATATCTGTATTACATATGTAAAAAACCAGGAGTAAATCTCACATTACAAGGAAAAAAGAAAAGCAGATAGCATGTTATTGACATGCTACGTCCTGTATATAATGAGGTCTCCCTGTGCTGGGCTGTTCACTTCCATGGAGAGCATATTACCACGAAGTACTGCTGGAATGGCCTGCATCCTTTGTGCTAGATATGATGCAATTTTTTTGTACAATTACATCACTTGGTTTTAACTCCTGACAGGCATTGACTTCTTAGTCTTGGTAAATATTTTATATGTGTTAAATATATAAATTTGTAGTTTTAGCTGAGCTGACCTCCTTTTTAATATTTGAAGCGTGAGTATCGTTAAGGTACTAAATGATGTTACTAAATATTGGGCCCTTCTAAAAGATGCACATTCATCAGCAAAAGGGAAGACGTAATTTTTAAAATTGTTTAACATCAGAAATCTTCTATGGAAACTATTGGATGAAGCATTTTGCTACCTTTTAAGGCAAATTGCCTTCCTGTGCTTTAAAACCCCTTTCAGAAAAGAAAAAAAAAACCACAAATGTATTTTGAGCAGAAATATAGTTGGCCAAAAATGTCAGGAAAACATTGCTGGGGGTGGTGTGGTGGTGTGTGTGAGTACCATAGTAATTTTGGAAGGTTTATGTTCTTTCTGTAACCTATGGTATAGTAATTTACTTGCCCATCTGTATACAAATATCAAAGAACAGGTGAGACAAAGAAACTGAGCAACTTGGTTTTATCTAAAGAGTCTGGTCAGTCTTTGATTTAGCAGTCAACTTTGTCTGCTAATTCTGCTCCTTAATCATAAAAGCTGCCTCAAAGGCAGGCATTATCATATTTCATAAGTTTGTTAGTTGGGAAACAAAATAGTAAACCTCGGTTGTCTCATATCACCAATGTAACCTAAGTGTATAAATCAGAAAAGATCTTGGAACAAGGAATATAAGAGGGGGAAAAAAAACCCCAAACATGTAGAACAGTTCAAATAACTGAATTTTAGTAGTCACATGAGAAGTAACTATTCCGTTCAAAGCAATATTTTTGTTGTCCATTTTTAAAAATCTTAGAAAATTTTGAAAGAAGGTGTTATTCTGAGGTTTGAAATATATCATAATGTTCATTCAATCTGAAAAATATCTTGATTAGCTTTGCTTTTTTTAGTACCTGTGGTGAGGAACTGGGTGGAACTAATCTTTATTTGCCAAACTGCTCCACTTTCAACAGAAAGAGGCACCAAGTTCTACTACTGACCTATTTTTGTTACTTAAAAAAGAACAACAACAGCTAGTAGTATCTGTGTTCATCACAGTTTCAGGTTAGATTCAGGCACTGTGAGATGGCCTCTGGATCCTCTGCATTATTTATCTTGAAGCCAAGAACAAATCACTCATCTAGCCAAGAGCAGATAATAGAGAGCAATAATGTGTTACTAGATATCCATCATGCTTTAGCACTGCTTTTAGTACCTTAGACACTGACACTCGTTGGCCCATCTTCAGTATTTTAATCTAAATGTGAACATACTGGAAAATGAAAGAAACCAAAATGGGCTCTTTTGTTATTACATTGTCACTAAGAATGTTGATTAACAGCTGGCCATCTTTAGGTGAGGGTCTGCTCTGACACGGTCCTGTGAAGCCAGCTGTAGGTGTCTTTCAGGAGCCCAACCAGACAGTGTTATCACACCACCTTCTACATGATTTTTGTCTTCTGGAACACTTAAATAACCCCCCCCCCCCAACCTTAATAGAGAAGTTGCTATTGATAAAAAAATGCTTGCTTTCTTCAAATATATCATACAACTCTAGTTAATCCTCAGAACTTGAGAAATGTGAACATGTTTAAAGCGAGCCACTTCTCTATCTCAACATTTACTTCAAGAAATGGAAACTGACTCAAGCATTTCTGCCTCCATG
Organism: Microhierax caerulescens; assembly: GCA_035590215.1. Taxonomy (NCBI): domain Eukaryota; kingdom Metazoa; phylum Chordata; class Aves; order Falconiformes; family Falconidae; genus Microhierax; species Microhierax caerulescens. The sequence goes on along the minus strand of JAVJGJ010000014.1, from coordinate 107,549,619 downwards.
CTGTTTTTTAAAGGCTGAATCAAATAAAGAGAGGTATTTGTAAGACATAACTGTCATCAACTGGGAAAACCAGAGGATCTTCCCAGGACTAATTCAGATTAGCTTCCTTGAACTGATTATGACTATTGGGAATACCTATCAGAATATTCTTAATGTCAGGAAAAGTAATGGTCACAGAGGTCAACTCTGATTTTCTTTACAGCACCTATTCTTAATAGTAAGATGTTACACACAGTACCTTCCTCCGCACTCAAATATGTATTTGAAATTTACATAGCAGTTTTGTTCAAGGTATACTAAAAAGCTTGTGAAAGCTCAGGTTCATTTTCAGCTTCAAAACCTGAATTGTTGTTTCCGATAACCTCATGAGAAAGTACCTGCATAGTGATCAGTATTTTAAAATTAATCCAGCTCATACAGGGATTCAGGATTAGAGCTATTACTTATCTCAAAAATATTTCTAATAGCCCTGGTTAGCAATTATTGCATTCTGTAAGATGCCCTAAGAAGCCAACAGCCTTTTATAGCAGATGGTAAGTTGCATAAAGAATCCGAGGAGAGTTTTCTGTTTCTGCATATAGTAAATGCTATGTCCTTTATTAAGAGTTAATTCATACTCATTGAAACTATCAGCCAGCAGTTAAACACACATTAGAATTCTGTTCACATTGCTCAGTCAATGTAGTTTTGTTATCTTATGCTAAAACTGCCATAAATTTTCATTAGAAGTCCCAATACCACACTAATGTATCTTGCATTTACTTAAAAATAATAAAATTACAATATATCATTCCAGTTAAAGCATTTTTTCTAACACTAAAGATGCTTAATTACAACAGAAAAGCTGAGGGGCTAACACACTTCAAATAAGGCAAGCAACTTTTCAAATTAACCAGTTCTTTAAACTTTAGCAGCCAATAGCTGGTTATCAGTTGTGAACACGCTATCCAGCTAAACTCACTCACAGTTTTAAGAAAAGATTTGTTTTGGTTAGGTAACAGGGAGAGAAGTCTAATGCTACCAGATTATAAACCTAACATTCTGACACAGACACATGATTAATATACTTTTCCCTTCTCTTTATGCATTTTTTTTTTTTTAATGGAGGCACCCTTGTAAGAGTTTTGACTTCAAATGTAAGAAAAATAAATTGAAAAAATAACACTCCTCAATGCCTATATAAACAGCTGATTAAAATCTGTGTTTATACTGTACAGCCACTCCTTCTCAAATACTTTCTAGCTTTTGTACAGAGTGACTTTAAACAAAAGCCTTAACCTGTAATTACTCCTTTATTTGCAGTGCTTCCTAAAACTGCCACATATGAAACAGGAAAGCCATGCATAATACAAAAAGCATTTTTAAATTTAACAAATTACATTTCAAAGTTATGCTTTCATCCTTCTAGTACATCACAAATGACCTTTCCTGTAATAAAAATAAAAGAATTTGAAGTAATCACACTTGCCTTCTAACAATGGACGTTTATTTTTTTTTTCTGGTCTATCCCACTATAAGAAAGTAAAAAAATAATACCAGCGTTGAGCAATATGTATTGTTATATCATGACAATATGTACTCTATTTGACTAAAGGATTATCAATAACTGAGTTTCTGAAGAAACGAGACCTTCAGCAAGGTTCACAGGTTTTTAAATATCCCTGTTGCTAAACAGCATCAGAAATCCTATATTAATATTTTTTGCTCTATCTGCTTTGTGATAGAAATCTTAAAGCTACATGGCTCTTAATCTGTAACCTTAAAAAGTTCACTATATTCCTTTAATAGAAGTATTAAAGATATGCAGCTATAAAGATCCCAGAGATATTTGTCTAAAGTCAGAAAATATAAAGCAAAATTTTATTGGGCTGTTACAGGACCCTTAAGGCACGAATAACATGCTAATTTACCACAGCATGGATGTTGCTATTTCCAGTTCACCCACCTAACACTATTATTGTATCCCTTTGGGACGCTGTGCAGTGTTGCACACCTCTAGAAGTGAGATTTTGACTTTGTGCTTGTGTGTTTGTATAAAGTTATGTATTCATGAAACATATAAATATATGCGTACTTGCAAATGTAACTTCCCCTATGCCAGCCTGTGGGCAGCAAGGAGGACGGGAAGACAACTGTCTTATCAGGTGGGAATAGGAAGGATCAGTCTTTGCAATCCAGAAGGAACTACTGAAGGTTGGAAAAGCTGTGGAACGTCCATCCTTCAGGTCCGGCACCCAGAGCCCAGGCAGCACGGGGGGAGGCAGCCAGGAGAAGGGTGCTCCTCTTCTCCAGACCCCTCAGGCTGGGCTGCTTCAGAGTGGGGAGGTAGGGGGACCTTGTTCACCTCTCTCTCCCTCCCACTGAAACACTCTGCCATTGATGCAGAGTGGACACTGCAGTGGAGGAAATGAATTTAGGCTGGGAAGGACGGACAGAGAAGGGGGAGGAGAAT
>JAVJGJ010000014.1:107518147-107533076 GCA_035590215.1 Microhierax caerulescens | reverse complement strand
GGGGGGATGGGATTCTGCTTTCCAGGTGTAACCCTGCTTCCCAGTCTCTTCTCAAAATCAAGTATCCTGGGGATGGCCCCAGAAAGCTCTGCAGTCTTTTGCCATTCTTAGGTGAGAATGTGGGTAGGAAAGTTTCAGAAGTGAGAAGTGAGTGCAGATCTTAACATTTGTTGAAGAAGTAAAACTTTTAGACACGGAAACTTGAAACATTCATAAATACAGGCTTCTTAAAGCCTACCAAAACTTTGAGTCCCAATCCTTAGAAAAAAATTGTAGGCAACAAGAAAAAATATTGTGGTCTCCCCAGCCTTGGGCCTTTCAAGATTTTTGAATAGCTGAAGAATGTAAAGATTGACTCCCAGATTACACATGGAATATTTCTCACTGTTACAGAGCACATTTCATAAACAACTGTTTGGTGCCTCAGAGTGAAAGCAGAACAGGAATGTGATCATGATGTACAGAGAAACACTTGATTTCAGAACACCTCTCTGTGACACTGGATGTGTATATATATAAATACTGGGCTTGTGGGCACCTGAACTGGTACTTGCCAGCTACAGCTCTCATTTGAGGACAAAGGCCCTCCAGTGTCCTCTTTCCAAAAGCTCAGCAAAATTCAGTATGTTCCCAAAAAATGGTGACTGATGAGTTTCTTTTACCTTTTTTTAATTTTAATTTTTAGTAATAAAAAAAAGAGCAGGTCTGGTCAGTCTTGATTCTCATGAGAAGACTACACAATATCAAAGTCTTTGGTTTGGATCCTATGGGCTTAGGGGGTGAATGACAGCATCTGCAGTGCAGCAGGAATACGTGGTCCCCTTTTCAGTCAAAGGGGACTCAGTCCCAGCTCTCATTGAAAATCTGGGAGTTTAGTGCTTACATCAGTCAGATACTTTATAAATATTTACTGCTGATTTCAGTTATTAAAATAAATACTACGTTGCATAAACCAGATTCAGAAAGTAGATAATCCATCCTCCTATACCAAATGGATGTCAGTCATTATGAACAATAGATCAATGGCCTCTTTTGGCTCTAAATAAAAGAAACATTCTGGAGTTGTTTCTAATTAGGACACCATAAGTTAAAAGCACTGCTGACAGTCAGTCTTGTGGATTTACAGGGCCTTCCATACTGACAGTGATGATGAAGGTACAGAAAAGTATGTGTTACAGTAAAGACAGTCAATAGTGCTTTTTAAATGGCAAGAAACAACACCGTTTTGTAGGAAAATACTCTGTCTCAGATTACCATTGGCTTGCAAAAGTCCCAGTGAAATCAACAGAAATATTTGTGTTTCGGGGTTCTGCAAACAAAAAAATGCTCCAGGTTGCCTTAATTAGATGTATCAAAAACAAACACATGGATGTGGTGAGTGAGTGTATATATATTTTGTATTGTAAAACTCAGATCTTGATTTGGAAGTTTCAGATGGCTCATTACAAAGTCATAGCAAAATCTGAAGAGATTTTCCAAGTGAGACAAGGTATGCGATTTGGGTCCAGATCTACACCTCTCATCATATTTAGTGCTGATCTCCAGACAAACAATTCTCTATTTTCCCATCACTGTCTGAAATTTCACTGAGGACAGGGAATATGGAGGAAAGCAAACATCCCAAATGTTAAGTCACCAAGCACTCAGGGGACTTCCAGTTGAAACTTTAGCAAATATGTTGTTTGCAAACATTTACTTTTAGCAATATGCAAAAATATTAGGTTTTGGTATATGAATTCTGAAACTAAAACTTGACTTGAAAAGTGAGTAAATGGAATTTTAGATCATGTTTGTTATCCACTAAATAATTCATTGTTCCATTTTATACATGCAGCCTTTAATTAACTTACTGACTCAGAGGCATGATACTACTAATCCATTCATTTCCCCAAGCCCACAGAAAAGTATAAAACATGTGTGGGCACAAGCAAAAGACTGGGAGATTATTAAGAAGGAATTTTTAATCAGAAACCTTCAGACAGCTGGATCCCCTTCTCCCAGCTATGAAAACCAGATTGAAGAGTGATTGATAACACCTGTTAACTACTGGCTTTTTCCTGAAGCTGTTGAGTCATAAGCCTGTACAACTATTTTTTTCTAAATACTAGACACAACAGCAGAAACCAGATAATAATAATTCTAAGTAACAAGTTGGTTTTTTAATTAGCTTTATGTATCAAATACCCAATTTCTGCTTGACTGGAAAATATCCTTTAACATGAGAAGAACTTGGATGATTTGTTCTAAAATACATATATTTGTGTGTATATATATACACACACATCTGAAAAGGATGTATCCTTGTCACAAACTTACTGTTTTTCCATGTCTGTAAACATATCCAACCACTTTTCTTAGACCAACTTCATCTATTTACCTACTTTTGTGCTCTTTTGTTTTACAGATGTCTTTATGCCTTCCTCTTCAGGGAAGGACAGCTTTTTTTTCACCAGTGATATGCAGGACAAAAGGAAAATTAGCCATTTGAAACTCACTGGCTTCCAATAGCATCCAAATATAAGACAACAGCACGGTGGGTCCTGCAGTTGGGTCACAACAAGCTCCCCCCAACCCTGCATTCTTGGGGAGGATTGATTGGGAACCTGCCTGGAGGAAAAGGAGCTGGGGGTGCTGGTTGACAGCCGGCTGGGCATGAGCCAGCAGTGTGCCCAGGTGGCCAAGGAGGCCAACAGCATCCTGGCCTGTATCTGGAACAGTGTGGCCAGCAGGACTGGGGAAGTGATCGTCCCCCTGTACTCAGCACTGGTGAGGCTGCACCTGGAATCCTGTGTTCAGTTTTGGGCCCCTCACTTCAGGAGGCACTTTGAGGTGCTGGAATATATCCAGAGAAGGGCAATGATCCTGGGGAAGGGTCTGGAGCAAACGTCTTAGAAGGAGCAGATGAGGGAACTGGGGTGGTTTATAGTCTGGAGAGGAGGAGGCTCAAGGGGGACTATTGCTCTCTACAGCTGCCTGACAGGAGGCTGTAGGCAGGTGGGATCCATCTCTTCTCCCAGATAGCAAGCAACAGGACAAGAAGAAAGAGCCTGCAGTTGCACCAGAGGAGGTTTAGCTTGGCTATTAGGAAGAATGTCTTCACAGAAAGGGTGGTCAAGCATTGGACCAGGCTGCCCAGGGAGGTGGTGGGGTCATTATCCATGGAAGTGTTCAAAGAACATGTAGATGTTTTGCTTAGGGACATGGTTTAGTGATGGACATGGCAGTCCTGGGTTAACAGTTGGACTTGATGATCTGAAAGGTCTTTTCCAACCTAAATGATTCTATGATAAGAATATACACTAAATGAAGTATTGGGAATAAAAAAGAATCTATTACAATGCCATTCCAGTAGCTAATATTTTTCCTTTTCTCTGTTTCAGATAGGGTAGTTCATTTTGCTTGAAGATCTCTTTTCTCCATACATAAACCTACACTTCACTTATTCTTATATTGCCATCTTTCATCAAAGCAAGGCTTTTAATGAAAATTTATCAATAACTGCTTTCTGTGGACATATGCTATAGGAGTTAGACAGATGCAATTCCTTCATTTTCTCCCTTGATCCTAGTCTACATAATTAAGTATCAGACTAGATAATCCCTTAGGTCCGTTCATTATTCCAGTCTATTTAATACCAGCATATCACTCCGGGATAGGTTACTGTGCTCTTTACAGGCTTTAAAACGTGTAGGTTAAAAGATTTAGAAGGTAACTGAAGTTGTGACCTCCTTCCTGGGGGAAGGCAAGGGGCATGAAAGAAAGGATAATTCAGAGAAATGTGGCTTAAGTGCAGCACTAGAGCAATAACCCCTGAAGTTATTTAAGCCTTTGTCTTTTACCAGCTTCCACATAGTCCCTGCTGGGTGAAATCTCCAGTTGGCCTAAAAGACTTAATCACCTCTGGCTGGATGAGTATTAACAGTTAATTTGCATAAGTACTTGTCATTATCATTAACTGTGTTTGCTTTCAGATATATTTAAGTCCACATTAACTCCTTCTTGCCTGGCATTAGGAACACTCAAGCTGGCAGTGGCTACATTGTATTTCCTCTGAACCAGTCTTCTATTTAAGGCATATCTAGGACAGCTGTGTTCTTTAAATGCCAACCAAAGGGAAACGATTCCATCTACTGCATGAAAAATTTAAGACACTTAATTTCTGTATAAAGGCAAGATGTGGTCACACAGAAATGAAAATACAGACTCTAAAGCATAATACAGTAATAGTAAGTAAGGTAGAGTAACCTACTTGCCAGAACACCTCTCTAGGTCTCGGATGACTACTTGTAATCCTAGCTCTACACAGTGTTGATGGCTGCTCTTAAATTAATGAAGATTTAGCTAGCTGCAGCAAACAAAATTTTAAGTGCTTGCAACTCAGTGTAAAGCCAAATCCTACAGTTAGGCATCTAGGCACTGTATATGAGGCACAGATTTACCAGGGAATCTCAGGAGGCTGTGATATCTCTGTAAGTTTGATGCATTGCACAGGCTTACATTCCCCTATCACACAGTATAGCTGAACTGCTGAGTGCACTTGCTTCTCTCCTTCATTGTGGTTGGCTTCGTGCACTCCATCAAGGATGCTGTGGGGAGGTGGCATCTCAGGATGAAGAATCAAAGAGCTACCAGCAGAACTGCAGCACTAGTGTTTAAGGCTGGCAATCCCAAAATTCCCCCAAGTGTGAGCAACTCTGTGGTACTCCTGAGCGTGGACCTTATCAAGCACCTCCCTCTTTTTGTCCCAGAACTTCAATGTTTTGGGCTTTCTAAAACAAAAGCAACTGCCTTTGTGAGGCTAGCCCCCTGGAGCTGAGACTGAATGGAGGCTCTCTCCATAGTACAGGGAGAGACATTATTTACCTGCTGGTTATTGTAAACAGGAGAGACCTGCCTCTAAGGCTCACTTTCTGGACTTTGATACATTTTAAATTGGTGAAAACAGAAGTAATCTTGAGACCTAGAACTGAAATCCAGAACCTCTCATGAATATGAAATATCTGTTAAGCTACAGAATCACTTCCCTTTCACTTGGTGTCCTTCAGGGCATGTAATTCCTGAGAACCCTTCTTTCTACCTTACCTTGAAAAGCTTATTACTCTGGTTAGAGCGTATTTTCAGAAGATGTATACAAGGGCTTTAACTGAAAGAAAAAGCAAACCTTGGTGTTCCACTTCCTAGTAAAGCAGCCTAACATTAAGCTACTGATACAGAACTCGAGGACTATTAACAGTGACTTTACTTGAAAAACATTTAAACATAATTTTAAACCAAAATACTTAATATGTACTTGAAATAAATATTTTATAAGCATTTCCTAGAAACCATTTTGACCTGACATCTTCCAGAAATATTAAGAATTCACATATCTGATGAGTATTTAGGTATGAATTTGTGCTGTTTCTGACTTAGTTTTGCAGAAACAGATGCCAGATCAGTTCTAAGCTTGTCACATAATTAACTTCTTAACTGAAAAGGACTTAAAAGAAACTTAAAAGAGACATTTTATAAGATTAAACATCTCTAAACATTTCATTTCAACATCTGAGCAGGTTTTTTGGACCAAAATTTTCCCTTCAGATGTCATATCCCCACTTCATGCTTCCAAATATGTTTCCTTGCTCTCCAATGACAATGAACAGTGGTGCAGAATCTGTTCCTGTAATGTAAGCAAAGCAATGTTTCAGAATATTTCCTCGTACCTCTTTAAGGCAATGGTGAAATTATTCCTTACTAATTCCTGAGAACCTGGGTTATAAAGACCTGCTATGATTGTTAATTCAGGGAGTTTTCCTTTCTGTTGCAGTGACAAACCATGTGGTAATGACAGCCTTGGGCTCCCCTGCATAAAAGTTGGGCAACAAACATCTTGAAAACCTTTCTTGCATTTTCATGGCATGAGACTTTAGGCAAAAAGACTAATATCATCTGTCATTATAGCAAACTAGCATATTACATATTCAGGTCACATTAATAATTAATATCCTACATATGGTATAAAATAACCAATTTTGCATCTATTATTTTTCTTGAGAATAACATATGTGAACTATATTTTGCATGCAGCTTTATTTATATTTTTTGCAAACTACCTATCAACACATGTTTATACACTGGGAATAGATGTTTTTAATAAAAATTAGTCACATTCAGGATTCTTAACTCATTGTTTTCTACAGTCTCATTTTTAGAACTTTTCTAGAACAAGAGAAATCGTGACCCTTAATAATATATCCTTTTTTCTTTTTCTTTTTTTTTTAATATTCTTTCCTGCTGCAATATTAATCACAGAAACTAAAGTTGGAGGGCAAAAGAAAACACACTTGTTTAGAAATCTTAAATGGGTAGAGTAAACAAAGTCAGTATCATTTTGTAGAAAGCTATGAAGTAGAATTATAATCTTTGGAGGAGTTTTATCAGTGTCTGAGCTGGGTGTAATATTGATTGGCAAGTTTTTGCATACTTATTTCCAAAATGGAAGAGTAAAGTCCTCACCTCTTGCAATATTTTCCTACAAGCAGAAAGTCTGAATTACGGCTTACATTAATGTGCACTAGGTCATGCATGCTTTCAACAATTCATATTAAATCCAAGTTATCTCTGCATGTACTTGTGATAAGCTTGTAAACCTGTAAACAACATTCATCAGCATATTCACAGCTGAAATTCATTTTGCACCTTTTCCAGTAACCCTCTGTTTCAAAGGTCTTATAGGAATAATTTCCTGATAATGTACAAATGTCAGTCATATTTCCCAAATTTTAATGTCAGGCATAGTCACCTCACTTTCTGAAAATATCACAAAATACATTTTTAAAGCAAACAGGATTTTACATTTACAAATCTGAAATAAATGTAGTGAAAAATAACACCAGACCAGTTAAATTGCCAGCATTAACCAGCTTTGGAAATTGAGGTAACATGAAAATTTCTGTTTCCATCATTGTTCACAATACAGACAGACCCTTGAACTGAAGCCTGTGCAATACTAACAGTAACTTAGTAATAACAATTCGTACTTAGGGACTGAGAATAATTTTTCAGTTAAACTTCTGTTTCTTAAGCTCTATCTGAGGATGAACAAGGTACAGCAGTGTTTCATGTCTGCCATTCTTGATATAACCTAAACTAGTCAAATGCATCAAATATAACTGTGAATGTGTGATTTAGAAAAGATTTCTTATTCAAAGAGGTTACTTCTATTTTAAATTATAAGTGGAAAAATTTACATTTTTCTTCAATAAATATGAAAACTGTGATTGCTGAATATAAGTGTATCTGAAAGACAGAGGTCTATTTGAAGTCGTGATACTTAGAATACAAAGCAGGTTATTCTATTTTATTTTATTTATAGGTGAGAGATTTGGCCACATCACTAGCGCAAAACCTCCCATTTGGGAGCCAGACACTTTGTTTGCTGGAGGTAAGACTTGTTCTATTTCCTGCAGAGGGGATTGATAAAAGACAGTGTTAACAGTAAAATATATACATTTCCATACATATATATTTGCCTGGGACACGATGTCACCTAAGCCTACAGCTCACTATACACAGGTAAACAGCCTAAAACACAAAACAGAAGACAGTGGAAAACTACAGTACATTTTTTGCCTAAGCCCTATAGTCATTAGACTAAGTGTCTTGGAAAGGAAAATTGTAAGCTATGAAGTGTATTAATCACCAATAGGTTTCTCGCCAGAATGCTTATGCACTTCAGTCTCTATACATGTTAAGACTTCAGGATAATAATTAAAAAAGCTATTTTCTAGACAACAATACTAAAATAAAAATAAAAATAAAGTACCATTAAGTAAATGGGTTTTTACCTAATGGCAGTTAACTCCAGTCAAGAGGTAAACTACATTAATGCACATTACTCCTTATGTCAATAATTTAATATTCCCCAAAATAATTTACACAAACACAGATAAGGATTTAAGAAAATAGAAGGAGGAATTAATCTAATGCTCCTTGAGTCAATAAAGGAGTCCTGTGAAGGCAGTTCCAGTTGTTACTTACAAGCACAACAGAGATATGGGCTAGGGTAGTCACGCATGGATTTCCAGAGGGAGAAGGGAGCTTTAGGTCTCCATAATTGGCATCACCAAGTGCCACAAATCATAGTGACAAATGCCAAGTTTATGAATTAGGAGCTGGAATTAAGTCCCCCAAATATGGACCTTGCTGCCATTAAATATCAAATTTAGACCTCTAAGTACTGATGAAATGTGCCATTAGATATCAAGTTTAGATTCATAAATGATAATGACATACATGGAATAATTAATACCAGTGAAAGACCAGGTCTGTAGACCTTTCCATGCTGTCTACATAAATTCTCAGAATAAATGAAAATTAATACTATGTTCTCCATTTCTGACACACAGTATGGTATGATAATGGCTTTTTTTTTTACCTATAAAAGCCAGCATGGCAACTGAGGATGGAGTGATCCTGCAGCTCTAAATTACCATACTTACTGTCTTTCTAAGTGAAAGTGATAGCTGTATTACAATATATTTTAAAAACTATGATATATTTATCATGAGAACAATTAAGAGAGACGCCATAATTGCAGCAAATGCAGAACTGGATAATCTCTAAGGGAAGATACAAATCTCACACTTCCTCTAAATGCCTCCTTCTTCTCTTTAATATATTTCAGAGTGTTAGAGCTTAAACTGAAACTTGAGGGGGGTTTATTAAGGGCCTCATGAGAAAAAGGTATGCAATGACCAATAACCTCAGTTTGCAAATTCTGACCCTTTCATTCTGAATCATGCCAAAATGCTGCAAATGAACAAGCCAGGAAAACTACTGCAAAGCTGTACTGCTTCTCTCCACCTGCAAACTTTTGCAAAGTGTGCAAGTCCTTCAGTTACTTTAATTAAAAGGCTCTATAAATCATACTAACACTATAAACCTCACTTTGCCAGACTCCTGAGTTTTAACAATTAGGTTTAATTGTTTTTCAACAATGTCCTCTTTAGTATGTATTAGGTACAAACAACTTTTCTTACACAGTGGGAACTTTTCCATTGCAATGGCTTTTTTTTTTTTTTTAATTATTCTTTTAAGGTAATTTAATAGCCAGTGTAAATAAAAGGACACTCTTCCTCCATTTACTTGATATTTCTGCATTATTTATTAGTATACAATACAGAACTAGTATATCATGGCCCACACATCATATTGGGCCATTCTTACAATTTCTTTAAAACAACTTTCATTTATTTGTTTTCCATCCTTAAACAAATCTCAATGCATGTCTTGGTAACCTCTCAAGTTCCCTATCCAGTAATTAAAGTTGTTTTTTTTTTTTTAACTGAACACTCTCTGCAGAGTTGACAGAGTGCAACAGACAGCTTTTAGCACAAAAGGGAGTGGCACCATATTGATCATAAAAGGTGGTTCTCTCACTCCTTTTTACTGGGGAAAAAAACCAGCGTGTTATGTTCTCTTCTAATATATTTTTGACTTTTCCTGTGAAACTTGTAAATGAAAGACAACTTAATTTTTCTGATGCAAAACAGGTACTGTGATGTTTGAATCAGAGGGACTGGAGGAATAAATACAGGTGTGTATTAAAATTCAGAGAAACATTCTTGTCTGGGAGTCTGTATCTTCCACTTTCTTAGTGCTACATCTTGCATTCAGATCTGAATGTCAGATTTTCCACAGCACAATGACACTTCAAAGCAGCACTTGTCTCTGCTCAAGTAATGTGATGGCAGAATTAAAGGGATGATCCACAATCTGGTGTAAACTAGAGCTCATTAAGAAGAACATTTTCCATAAATTTAAGGTGAAAAGATATCTTTTATCAGGCTTTAAAATTTGCATTAGTTTTACAGGAAGGCAGCATCTGAGCTGTTAAGTAAGAGGGTAGCTGTTTGGACATGCATGATAACACTCTGTGACCCTGCTTCTACTAACACATGTGGGACCATGTGTATGACCGTGCCTCAATCTTATGGCAATATTAAGAAAATCACCCCACATAAAATTTTCACAATAAGGTGATGATATAGAACCTAAAATTTTGTCCAAGGTGATTTCTTCTAAGAGTAACTGGTCAAAGAAACCACAAGGGAAAAAGCAAATATTCATATAGTTCTGAGCAAAGCATAGTGTCTCTGGTTCAAGGTGAAGTTATTGAAGAAATACCCTGAAATACCCTAGCTACTGTCATCTTCAAAGTAGCAAGCAAACAAAAAAATCAAAATAATAAGTTAAAACTGAAAGAATGGAAGAACATGAGAATAAGGAATCTTATTAAAAGTAAATTGAAAAAAACAATTAGATGAGACCACTGTACAGGGCATGGAGCCTACCTGGAAACATCACATTATAGGTTCAGGGTATACCATGTATTAACCACAACAATCAGCCCTCAAAAACCCATCACAAAAAATCAAAACCCAAAAGCCAACCTAAGAAAAACCTAGCATAACTAAACACAATGATTAGTAAAAGTAAAAAGACATCCTTCTGAACTAAGAGTATGGAAATCAAAAGTAAGGAAAACAAAGAATGCATAGTATGTAACAAGTTAGATTTTAAATCATGGGCAGATCAAGAAGGTTTTGAGAAATAATTTGCTAAGCTATTAAAAAAAAGCCTATAAAAGCCTGTTCTAATATGTTAGAAGCAGGAACCATACAAGGGCCTGTAAGGTTCAGAGATTACAGAAAAACAGGTTAAATAACCTCTCTGTGTTCCTCACCACATAAAACCAGATAAATTTTCCCAATTACAACTTTCTTTATACAGGAAAAAATGAAGAAATGGTCTTAAATGGAAGTGTCATTAGAAGTGGCTTTAGATGAAGTGTAAAAACCCTTGTAACTAGTTGTATGGATTCAATAGTACTCATTAAGCATTTATAAGGGAACTTTAAAATATGATTTTAAAGCTATTGTGTGCTTTATTTCATTTCTTTTAAAATCACAGACTCACACAGAATGGCTGAGGCAGGAAGGCACCCCTGGAGATCATCTAGCCCAGCCCCTTGCTCAGAGCAGTGTCAGCCAGAGCAGGTTGCTCAAGGCTATGTCCAGTTGGGGTTTTAGTATCTCCAAGATAGAGACTACACAACTGCTCTGGGCAACCAGTTCCAGTGTTCAACAACTGTCACAGGAAGAAAGTGTTTCCTTATGTTTAAATGGAATTTTCTGCATTACAAGCTGTGCCCATTTCTTCTTGTCCTGTGAAAAAAAGCCAGGTTACATCTTCTTTACTCACCCTATCAGTTACTCATACACATGAACCAGACCCCCCTGAACCTGCTCCTGCTCCAGGCTGAACAGTGTCAACTCTCTCAACCTCTCCTCGTATGACAGGTGCTCAGGTTGGTCCCTTAGTCATCTTTGTATCCCTTCCCTGGAAGGGTCTCCCTTGTACTGGGGAGCCCAGCACCAATCCCAGCACTCCAGATGCGTCTCATCAGTGCTGAGCAGACAGGAAGGGTCACCTCCTTCAACCTGCTAGCCACACTGCCTAGTGCAGCCCAGGAGGCTGTTGGCATTTGTTGCTATGGAGCTTTTCTGGGTCATGTTTAACTTGGGTGTCCATGAAGATTACCCCCCCCCTTCCCAGGATCTTCTCTTCCAGGCTTGTGTGGGTGTCTGGGGTTATTTTTTCCCCAGCTGCAGGATTTTGTACTTCATGAAGTCCATGTCAGCCCGTTCTCCAGCCTCTCATGTCAGCCCATTCTCCAACCTCTTGAGGTGTCTTTGAATCACAGTACAACCTTCTGATCTACCAACAGTTCCTCCCAGTTGCATCAACAGCAAACTTGCTGAGGCCATGCTCTATCCTATCATCCAGGTCATTAATGAAGAAGTCAAACAGTATTGGCCTAGATCAACCCTCTGGTGTGCACCACTAGGTACCAGTGTCCACAAGGACTTTGGGCCACAGATCACAATCCTTTGAGCATGAGAATTCAGCCAGTTTTCAGCCCACCTCACTGGCCAGTTGTCTAGCCCATATTTCATCAGTTTGTGTATATTACAGGACACTGTCAAGAGCCCTAAGTCAGTTACCCTACTGTAGAAAGCCATCAGATTACTGAGGCATGTTTTCCCCTTCATAAACTCACACTGGTGGCTCCCAGTCCTTGAGCCTTAAAGAGGATCTGATGGTCACGAAAGCCAAATCCCTGCTGTAAAGATCAGCTGTCCATTAGGTGTTGATCTGCAGGGTCCATCCACTCCTCCTCAAGCTGTCCCCCTCACTGGTCATATTGAGTGTATCATATCAACTGGCTCCTTTGGCCCAGACCCTCTCCCCAAAACCCATGCAGACACAGTTGATATACCTTGGGTCTTCCCTGTCCATGTTGCTGGTGTCCACATGGAAAAGCAGCAGGGGAACCATCTGAGAGCTGGACAAGCCTCAGCCTTCCCTTCATGACGTCCAGGCTCTGAGCTCCCAGCAAGCAGCAAACCTCCCTGGGCAGCGTGTTAGGTTGGCAGGTGGGGGCCTCCATCCTTTGCCTCAAGGAGTCTCCCACCATGATGCTTCATCCCTTCTCCCAACCCAGCTGTGAGGTTCAGGCTGTTGGCTGGACACAGATCCTGACACCTCCTCTGCAGCTCTGATGTGGACCAGAGCCATTCTTCTCAGGCCAGAGCCCTCCAGCCTTCACTGTCAGGGGATCCCTACTTTGCAAGGCCATAAGCACAAATCCTGCCTGTTCTCCCTTGGGTACACCTGGGGACTGAGGCTCCCCTTCTGTCTGTGGTCTCAGGAGAAGAACCAGTCTATCTCCTTCCTGGCACCTGCAGTCCCATGCCCTTGTTCCACAGCACCTCTGCTTAGCCTCTGTATCAGAGTCAAGAAGAATGGGGAAGTGACAGCAGATCCTGAAGAGGCCTTCAGCAATGCCTGTGGAAGTACACGTCCTACTTCCATGCCAGGCAAATCAATAAAAAGCATTATAAAAGATTAGAGTTACTGGATGAAAAGATAAATTTAATATATTAGGGAAGTAATAACCACTAGCTTTTATGGAAGGAAATAAATCTCGAAAATCTACCAGAATTCTTTGGGGAAAGTAACTATGGATAGATGAGTGCGATGAGGGAAATATAGAGCACATGGCTTTCCACATCACTTTTGACAAAGTCCCTCACTAAAAATTGCTGTAGAAAATAAGCTACAGAAGAGATGAGCTATGGCCAGGTCATGACTTGATAGAGGTTTAAACACAACAAACAAAATAGTCGGGAGAAATTTACTACTCTAAGAGCCCTGCAGAGTTCATGTGTAAAGTAATCTGAATCTTCAGAACATCCGTAAACGATCTGGAAAGGAGAGTGGATAGGAAGATAAATAAACTGGTACTTACTAACGGTTGGTCAAAACTAAAGTGGACTATCAAAAGTCACAAAATATTCTCATGATACCTGATGCCTAGGTAATAAAATGGTAAATGTAATAGAATTATGCAGGAAAGCCACCCCAGTCTCTATGTCTCAGAAAAGAGGTTTTGAAAATCTTGTGGATATTTGTTCATACTTATCAGTTTAATATTCAGCTGTGGTCTGAAGGAGAATATATTAGGAAAGGAATAGAGAACAAATAAAAAACAAACAAAAACTTCATACCAATAAATAAATCTTTTTAATATATGAATTTTGAATGCTGCATATTGTTCTGGTAATGCAATTAAAACAAACAAACAAACAAACTTTAAAATTACATAGAAGTAGTACAAGAAATGGAAAGAAGGTCTAAATAAAAGAATCACAAATTTAAGTCCTTTTAACTTTTTGGGAAAGGAGTGAGAGAAGTCTGAATGTAATGGTATAAATTCAAAGAAACTGATATAATGTATATGGCGGGTGAATATGAAGAATTTTTTCTTCCTCAGAATACAACAACTAGGGCCATCAAATTAAGTTATCAAAGAGCTGTTTGAGAAAAAGAAAGGACAGTACTTTTCCACAGGATAGATAATTAAGCTGTAGAACCTTTTACCACAGGATGTACGGGATGTCAGAAACCTAAAGTGTTCAAAAGCAGTTAAAGGAATTCACAGAAAGGTTTGTGAATAGTACAAAGTACAAATATAGATACCTCCACTTCAAATATGAACCTCTGCTTCAAGAAACACTATAACTACAAAAGTCAGAAGGTTATAGCCCAGGAAATATTACTCTGTTTTTATACTCTTTCCCTAACCATCTGCTAATGACCACATGCAAAACACAAGGCCAATCTAACTGGATTTTCAGCTGGAGCCAGTACAGCTGTTCATACGTTCTTTAAAATTAGAAATGAACCATTTCCCTAAAGTTCAAAAATCTGTAACATCCCAAAGTTCTCATTAAGACAGTTCATTATAAATTAGTTTGAAGACTGCAGACAATAAAGAATAATAACAAATCTGTCGTAACAAGCATACTTTATGTATTTCTAAAGAAGAAAACAAAACCTTCAATTAGTAGCAGCAGGGGATGTTAGATGTAAATTGGAGTCTTTTTTTTTTTTTTTTTTTTTTTTTTTCTGGAGAACAAGTGGGAATTCAAAACGCCAAACAATTGATTAACTTCAACCTATACTTCTATTTGAACTATGAAACTCTTCTGGCAGCTTTCCATCCATCATTGCATCCCTAATTATCAAGGTGAACATGTTAAATTTGCTTTATCTACTTTTTACCTTTAAAACAGCATTTTCTCACTGGATTTCAGCTAAACACAGCTGGAAACTCTAGATAAACGCAGACATTTCTGATGGAGACCAAAGTGTCTCTCAGATGTTCCCTCAAATGTGTTAAAAAAGCTACAAACTGAGTCACTTCCACAGTAATGGGATTAGAAATAGCCTGCAGGGAAGCATGTGCCAAATGGTGCCAAATAGCAAGGATTATAACAAAAAACTGTGACATTATACAAATACCTCAGAGTGAGGCTCTGGG
>JAVJGJ010000014.1:107495507-107516827 GCA_035590215.1 Microhierax caerulescens | reverse complement strand
GAGGTGTTCCAGTCCCCACATCCTCTTAGCCACCTTTCCTTGGGCTCTCCCTAGTATGTCCATGTCGCTCTTGTACTGGGGAGCCCAGACCTGGACACAGCACTCCAGGTGTGGCCTCACCAGTGCTGAGTAGAGGGGAAGGATCACCTCCCCTTGACTTGCTGGTCATACTTGGCCTGATGCAGCCCGGCACACCACTAGTCCTCTTTGTGGCACGGGCGCAGGGCTGGCTCACATTCAACTCGGTGTCCACCAGGACCCCCAGCGCCTTTTCTGCAAAGCTGCTTTCCAGCCGGTCGGCTCCCAGCATTTCCTGGCACACGGGGTTGTTCCTGCCCAGGTGCAGGAATCGGCACTTCCCTTTGTTGGACTTCATGTGGTGCCTGTCTGCCCATTTCTCCAGCCTGCCGAGGTCCCCCTGGATGGCAGCATGACCCTCCGGCATATCAGACACTCCTCCCAGGCTTGCCATCAGCAAAGTTGATGAGGGTACACTCTGCCCCGTCATCCAGATCATTAATGAAGATGTTAAACAGGACTGGACCCAATACTGGCCCCTGGAGCACACCACTAGTTACTGGCCTCCAGCCGCACTGTGACACTCATGACTGTCCTCTGGGCCAGGCTGTTCAGCCAGTTCTCAGTCCACCTCGCTGTCTGCTCACCCAGCCCATACATCAATAGCTTGTCTAATCTACCAGGCCAGTCATTTAATCAGGAGTTTATCAAGTTGGTCAAGCATGAAATTTTAATGTAAACCAAAACTTGTACATTAAAAAACAAGGGGTTTTGTTCATGAAGTGCTTGTGAAAAACCTCCATTTAATACACTTAAGTCTTAAGTCAATAAAGAATATACTTAGATATTTTCATTAGAGTTTCTTTTCTATCCCCTGGAAACACACTGACATAACACTATTCAAACCAGAGCTAAATAAGAGCCTTGAATTCTTCATGGTAGATGAAATTATAAACGAGTATAATCTAAGGTTTGACAATATTTCAACGTGAGTTATTTGGACTTAAATATATTCCTAGCATTTTGCACTTTCTTTCTTGAACAGGTCAGAAAGAAATGATAATTCTTTGTTGTATATACACCGGGTTTATCTGAATATCAGAAATCCCTTTACTGAGATATTTAAGGCTCACTTTTCATTATAGAGTAACAAAATATTAGAATAAGGTTAAATCAAAACAAAACCTATGTTTAGAAGAAATTCAATGCAATCTGATTTGAGCTAGAAATACTGAGTTCCTCTGAGTATTTAAACCACTGAAAAAAAACCCCACGAATAAAAAATCCCTGAAGAAAACAAGCAGTCAAATTCAAACCAAAAAAGGAAAGAAACTAATAAAACCCACATAGTGAAATGGGGCAAACTAGAGTGCGGGTGACATGTTCCAAGTCTGCGTCACAATTAAAATAACAAAGATTAGCACGGACAGGACTTCAGTTTTGCACATGAAACAGCCAACAGAACTAAATTCTGCTTGTGAATCATAGAATACTACTGAGTGAAAAATGATATATAGATTAGATTGTTTCCCAAAAGAGGACAAGACCACTTTGTTGCATGCTTTATTCAGTAATAAGTCCTTTGAGTTTTAAAATCCATGCTGTACTCGACCCTAATCTCACACCTTTTTTGGATTGTGCCACTGTTTCTTTTCTTCCATTTCTCTTTGAATCAAGGTCTGGCTGAATCTTCAAAAAAAATAGTGTTTTGGCTCAAACTAATTTAGTTTATTAAATATTTTGTGGTTTCCTCTTTTCACCTTGGTAAACACGTTTACTGGGATTGTCTATATCCATGCTGGCATTCCCCACATCCATGTGTTTTTTTGTTTTGTCTTGATTTTTTTTAACCTTGTCTATTCCTATCCTGTTTTGTTATTAGCATCAGAAACAATATTAGGCAGTTCTGAGTACTGAAATATTTTTTGTCATGGATTCAAATCAAACTTAAAACATGAGTGAATAAATCCAGAGAGCCAGAATATAAACTAAGCTTATGCTTCAGATCTTAGTAAGCGAACAAAAATGTAGAACCCCACCTGAGGTCAGCAGGCAGCTAAGTATAAAGTCATATAATTAATTTATCATTTCTAGGATATATTTAGGACCTTTTGGTTTTGTTTTTAAATCTTTACATTCTTGTTAATGTATGCTGCAGCATTAGCTTGTTGCGATTTCTCTAAGCTTCTGGGTTTTCTTTTCCTTTAGTTAATCCTACCAGAAAAGTCAACCTCAATTAGTAGCTCTGGGAATTCAAGTGAAATATTGAGGTGCATTAATTTGTCAAAATGCTATACATGTTGCCATACAGACCATTCAATATACATTTTTCTAAAAAGCTAAACAATATTCCCTTTTTATAAAAGCTGCTAGTTTGTTTTTGGCTTTTTTTTCTGCTTATTTACTTGAAATTTTTAACTCAGTATATATAATATGGAATATAATATATTCCATTTGCCAGTATTTAGGTGCCCTAACATTAAAATTTGATCCTGTTCCTTTATCTGCAGAAACATATGTGATACTCTCTATGCAACCAAACTCCATCGCTGCAATTTCTTCTGAGAATATCCTCAGTGAGTGTACTGTGCTAAAGGCAGTCAACTGCACTAGTGCACTGGTCCCATTCATTTCAAAGTCATCTGTTCTTTAATGTACTTTGCCTAAATATTTTATGAAATAGATGTCAGGCATCTTAACCAGCTTTTACTCTCCCTGTTGTTCGATGATTAAATACTTCCTCAGTTAACTCCAAGGGGAAATAAGCCTTTAAATTTATGTTTGAGATAAAGAAATAAACTTTGAGTGTGAGCCACTTGCCACTCTTCCATTCAGGTGCTTCAAGGCATATCCTGTGCACTGTTAGGTAGCAAATTCAGGGCACTGACTGACTTCACCAGAGCTATAGCAGTTCCAGCCTCCCAGGAAGGATGAAAACTAGCAATTTCACAAGCACCTCTATTTTGAAATATTCATGATTTTCAGTTAAGGCTATCTAGGTTTTTTTCATTCTTAAGCTGTAAAGCATCTAAAATGGACTGAAAAATTCCGTATCTTATTTTTATGTAAACAACTTATAGAAGTAGTTTTGTACTAAAAGTGGAACATTTTCTTTAATTTCACTGGTGTAAAAAAAGGTAAGATCCCATTTAAAAGCTGCAATAGGGTCTGTAGATTCACTATGCACACGGTGGGGAATGGATGATGGGAAGCACCCTACACTGATACCCACTTTCTTTTATTTGCTAATATTTTAGGTCAGCTATTTTTCCACATCAGAATATTAATATCCCAAAATTATTCCTTACTTCCACCTAAGCCCTAGTCTTTCTGACCTTCGAATCATCAAATCAGTTATACCACGGTGGATCCTTTCCAAGTTCAGGAGTAAACAAAAGGAAAAGTGTTTAAAGATCAGATGTGTCCTGTAAGCATACATTTAATATCCTCAATTCAAGGTCTAAAGTTTTTCTTATCCAGCCACTCTTGCTTAAGTGTTTGTACAGCACCAAACACAGCTCATCATAACTCTTGACTGGCTTCTTGCCCATTCTGATACAGCCAGCACACTAAAATTTGCCATGTGAGTGACATTTTGAAAATAATTTACGGCGACCTTTTAAAAAACATCTCGACCCCCCCTGATCTGGCAGACAGAACCAACAACATTACAATACAGAAGTCCTCTGAAGGCACGCATTTTAAGATTTGTACATCTTAAAAGCAAAACTCTTTCAACTAAGTATGCAAGAAGTATTTATCTGCTGCAAAACAGCAAGGCAACTTTTCTGTGTTTTGGGTCAAGCTCCAGTGAAAACCAACGATAGAGTTTAAGTTTTATTATTTCCAATTCTTATTAGATCTATGAGAATGGGTTAATACTGTGCTATACCCTGTATTTGTAATGGCTATGAGGGTAATGAAAACTCAGAAGCATCAATTCCAGAAGTGCCAGTGTGGTATGGTAGACGACGTTACATATGCCGTAGTCTGAACATGCTGTGGCTTGAGGGTCTAGCCCCATTTTCTGCTATCAGGCAGGTTGCTGAACTCCTGAAAGAAGATGAGCGCTCAGGAAATTATATCACCAAAGTGCTATAAAGGTCAAGGTAATGTTATATTCCATTTTTCTCTTCTCCATGCAGAATGATGGATTAAGAACTTCATTCCCTTTGTAAGTTACAGGAAAAGAAAGAATGTATGCTAGGCCAGATACTCCTTGATTTAAAAATGGCATTGCTTCAGTTGCCTGCCGTGAAGTTAGAACATTCTATTTCAGTTGATGAGACAGTCCTACATATCTGTTATTAGGAAATGAGAAAATAATTGTGCAACAACTGAAATGCTGATCCTTAGACATGGAATTTTTTTAGAATTATTATTTATAATCCCAATTCAGTTTATAAAATCTGGTCACACATATTCCATATATAAAATGTGAATAGTAGTTTTAATTAGGACTGTGTGAAATCTTGATATATGGCTATTTATCAGATAAATGGTTGAACTAGTATTCCTCAGCAACATTCAGAATCCCGCTCATATCCAGCAAGTTGGTACATACAGGTCTAGGAAGGCACATAAAGCAAGGATGTAGTGAGCTGTAACTGTGAAATATTACTGCTTGTTTCTACCTCACAGATTTTAGATTAGCCTTTACTGTCCAGAAGCACTGTTGAATAATATGCCCCTGTGAAGTACTACGGATTGAATTCTTATTCTACAAATTTGTCCTGTATGGTAAATAATACATCATCTCATCTTTCTACTCTCCTTCTCTCTTTAATCTTTCCGGTATTACTTCATCTCTGCTTGCATATATATATATATATATATATATATATATATATATATATATATATATACAAAAATATATTCATATTCATAAATTAATTGAAGATGCAATCACTATAACATGGAATGAATAAAAATTCCTCTATGACTTTCAGGATCTATGAACACAATAGTTCCTCTGGTACAGATAATTTCTGCAGCTAAGATGAAGAAGAAAAAAAAAAAGAAAAAGATTGAAAACTGTTTCTATGATTGATTGGTCAGAAATGTCCTTAGACAGAGCCCAAGCCCTGAGGTTTGGGAAAGCTGGAACCTCAGCTGGGTTTTGCAAATTAAGCTTCTATGAATATAAGACACAAGTCTTTCTCTTGTAAAACAACACTGTCTTCTTAAACACCCTTCTTTCCATACTTCTTGACTTCAGCTTGAAGAAGACCCCCACCTGTCCTTCCTGACTAACCCTGTGGTGGTAACAATACAGTCACAGTCAGGCATTAGCATCATTACAAGTACAACCTCTGCCCAAAGTCCAACTGTCTTTTTTCTGCTGTAAACACCTTTTAGATAGGGAGTCAGGCCAGAGATCAGAGAATCTCCTTGGGGAAAACAAGCATGTATCATCTTGTCCCCAGTAAAGTGAGAAGGTTATTCAGCTGTTATTATAGTCCTGAATCTGCTAAACAGCTCTTGGGTATGGAAGCACATTAAGTTCATTCAGTCTGAAAGATTTCACAGATAACAGAGAGATCAACTCAACTTCAAAAAGGGGAAACTAACCATATTTGAAACTAAGAAATGAACATATCTAAACAGTAATCGGTGGATACAAACATATTGGTTTTTCTCCCTCACAGACCAGGGACTTTCTACTTTAAGAAAATGCATAAATGTAAAACAACCTCAGTGTAAAAATATTTTCATGTCTAGCTTAAACTGTTTATCAGAACTGTCAAAAGCTCCTGTCATGAGTAACCGGTCCAAGTATAAAGCTGGTGAAACCCACACTCTTTTTTTTTTTTTTTTTTTTTTTCCTTGTGGATACAACAGTAAGGGAAAAATGTAGAAGTATTCTAGATTTCATGGCTACATTTTAAATTTACTGTAGCTAATTAGCAAGCAGAATTCCAGTACCATGAAAGAATTATAACTGTATATGAATGTAATTATAACTGTACAACAAAAGAAGTGAGTGCTCATGCCTCTTTGGTATAGTCTGTGTTTCATAACCTATTGTATTACTTGGCAGAGTCCCTTTATGTCCCTCCACGTAATGCCTTGCCTTCGCCCCAGATAAGAGTAAGGCTTCTCTGTTTGAGCAAAGGGAGCAGAAGGAAAACTGGAACGTAGACCTGTATCCTGCCATTCCTCCCTGTCTGCTATCTCTCTGTGCCTATGTGAGCATGACTGTGGGAGCTTAGGGGTCCTGCAGGGGTAGGGGAGACAAAAGGGCTACCCCAACTCTTGTCTACTTTGCACAACACCTCCTGTCCTGAGGGCAAGATTAGCATGGCAGGGATGTGATGTGAGGTCCCAGAGGCACTGCCATTCACAGCCTCTCCACTGACCCCTGACAAACTTGTCCACAAAGTTCAGAATAAATATACTTTTTTCATAATATGTTAAGAAGGCTCCAGATATTTTTGCCTATTGCATTCATGGTCCCGACCACATAAATAAACTTTCTATGACAATACTTGTGTATACACACAAAAACAGCCCTACTGTTTTTGCATACGTTGTCTGTGCAAATTTAAGATTCACCTAGTCAATACTGTAATCTAGATATTGGAACAAGTTCCTTTGCATTTGGGAACTCATACTTCTTTGCTTTCAGGATGAAGTTACACAACAGTTGCTCAAACATCAAGTTTTCTCCTGCCCCCTCCCCTTCGCCAATAAATGAAAAAAAACTTGGGATTTCAAAAGTCTTAGGAGTCAGATTTTGGTGCAAGGACAATCTCTCATGCAGAAAACAAACCAATAAAGCATATATTCTTGCAGGTCAGAGGAAAACATACTCTTTGTCTAGTCATTGATATTGATTAACTCTGTAATAGTCATAAAGCATCTCAGGAAACCATGTGAAAAAGAAATATCATACACACACCTTGTGAGACATTTATATTCACTCCACAAGAAAAAAAATACTATGTACATACTTAATGTAAACCAATCCATATCAAGACTAAAAAAATTACAGCAACAAATTTTCCTGAGTGAAACTTCATTTTCACAGTCCTATCAATGCCTGGACACTACATAATCAACAGAGGTACATGCTAAGGAATTGTAGTTTCTCCTTTTCTGTCACACATTTATAGCATATAACCTGGTTTAATATTATACTCTGAATTTCAGCCTGGTTATACTGGATTGTGCAAAAATAATGCAATGGCTTCCTCCAAGTGAAAATGTCACTAGACTACATAGGTGTGTTTGTTTACCTTAAAATTAACTTCATAGTCTTCTTTCTAATGAAAGCACTTTTTAAAGAAAAAAACAAACTAAACTAAAAGCAAGAGATATGACATTTTTAGAAAAGACAAGATACAACTTTTTCATGTTTAAAAAAAACCCAACAACACAAATAACAAACTGCTTTGGTTTTTTTCCTGTTTTCATCAAGCTCTGTCTTATAAAAAGAAGGCAAAACTACATACCCCCAGTCCATACCTGGTACTTTTACTTATCCTTTTACTATCCTTGCTCATTTTCTCTGTGGGACTTTGGCACTGCATGCATTCAATGTGAGATTTTCTGTTTCAATAAACTAAAACCAAATTTAAAACATGGTAGGTCTGCATTATGACTTTTCTAAAGTTATATGCAGCCATGCTGCTGTTGAATTGCAACAAAAGTCTTGTCAAGAAGTAATTAAAAGCACTGCCCATACGCTACAAATAACACTAAAGAACTCCTGGTCTAGTTTCAGCACAAACATGTACTTCTAGCCTCTTATACTGTCACTTGACAACTAATCATATTGTGACCTGAGGACTGTATTTAATTAGAGGACAGCATGTGCAATATATGCATCTAGGCATTATGTCAGTAGCCATTTTTCCTGTGTTACAATGTTCACAGCCCTGACAACATCTCTTCCTAATGTGCTAATTAGAGCAGGGTGACTAAGAAAAATCATTTGTCTAGTCTCGTGTACAAAATAATTTGTGAAACTCATCAAACAGTCAATATATTTTTTAAAAATAAACTACTACAATGAAGCTGTGTGTAGCAGAACATAATGGAAAAAGCATTAAACAATTTATTTAAAAATATAAATAAAGTGAAAATTATCCAGCTAGATGGTCTGATTATATGGTCTGAATATATTTCTGCACATTTCTTAATTTACTAAAAAACCCAAACTATAATTACATAGTATTCAAGACAGATATAAAACTGAATGTTTCTGCTCTTTCTGAATTTTACATTATTTGTGTCAATTATCTGTGGAACCAATGGATCTATTTACATCAGCTGAGAATATGTTCCATAAGATAAAAATTTGCATCTAGGGGTTTGTCTGACATGATGAATTATCTGACAATATCCATTCAGCATTTGTACCTTTCTAAATTGAACTGCATACATATATATATATATATGAATTTATATACAGTACAGAGTCAATAGAGCAGCTCAGAGTTCCTGAAATATTATGGAATACCAGATTTTACTTCATATCTATCAACCTGATTCAATGACTATTTAATTCTAATACGGTTCAATGTATCTCCATATTAAGTGCCAGCCCTGCCAGAGATGCTCAGAAGTCATTGGGAGTCCTCAATAATAAATAATACAGGGGTCCTTTTGCAAAGAGTCCCAATGTTTTATAATTTCAATTTCACTATGATAAGCAGCAATGGATACCCTGCTCAGCTAAATGGTTTTATGGAAATACTTTACCATCATTGAAATACTGTGGCCAACATAAAATGGTACACTGTTTCCAACAGGAAACATTAAAGCTTAACTTGCAACTATAACGTGGAAATCTAATAACAGTCTATTTTTAGGGAACTGACTTTTAGGATACAAATAAGAGTGAGGGGAGGAAAAAAGTTTCTGGTGAAAAGGGCAGCATGATCTCTAGTCTGGCTAAGCAGCAAGCTGTATTTGCTTTTATATTCCCAAGGGAGCTACTGAAGTTATGATTGCCTTAGCTTTCATTCATCTTTGTTAGGAGCTCGTATTCCCTTTTCTCGATCCCAGGCAGGCTTTTTTGGGGGTGTTGCTGTTTAGAGTGTGAGGACAGGGTGTATCTCCTCCAACGTGGCTGTTCATGGGGCAGCAGTGGCCAGGAACGGTGCAGCACCTGCTGCCTGGCTTATTGCTGCTTCACTGGCTGTCCATATTGGAGTGGGCTCCTAAACCAGAGCCCTTACTTACAACCTCACTTGAAATATGTATCAGAAATAAGCTTTCTGCTCACAAGAGAGAGGTTTTGCTTAGCTTACTTCATAATCCCTTGATTTTATTTCTGATTAAGTCTTAATTGTTGGTAAAGTATTATTAACCTTAATCCGCTCAATTTACCTTCAGTGCAAAAAGCCATGGCTTTCTTGAATGGTAATTTGCAGAATTTTACTTCAGCTAGTAGAACCCCAGAAAGAAACCCATCTTCTTTTTAATGCATGCATAAATATGAATTTCAAAGGAGATGACTTTGGTATTTGATTTAAATTTCTACATAAACTAAAAATTGCTGTTTCTAGGGACTGTCTGTTGAAGAAATAGCTCTTTCACATGCCTTTTTAAAAGGCAAAACAGTACCAAACATTTTTTTGCATAAAGCACCTTCAAAGGTATACTCAGAAAATGCTTGTTCCAAATAAACCCCCTCAGACAGATAAAAGGCAGATCCTGCTGGGTTGCTGAGAGATCGAAATGAACATTAGCACCCATTTTTCACTCTTTGTGTCATCGATCATGTTCTTAAATGCAGGCAGAGAATAAAGGAAAACCCAAACCAATCAAAAAAACCCCTAAACAGTTGCACATTCTAAATTTTAACTAAAGTTTTTGAAAACAAGATTCATAACTTATAACTTACACTATGAAACAGTTCCCTCAGAGATTTGCTTCAAACAACTGAAGACAGAAGTCAGCAAACCAGCAAGTACTGTGCTAATCAAATGAAGAGGGGATTTAACAATAAATAATGGAGAAGAGATTTAATCAGATGCAGAAAGGTTGAACATTTAAAAGACAGTTCAGTGCACATGAATGTATTATTATAACTCCACTGAGTTGGTAACACACATCTCTATGTATCATAAAATATAAGAAATACAAAAAAACAAGGAAATCAAGATTTGCCTGTGTGCCTTACATGATTACTAATGAGCACTAAGTTGAAAGACAAATTGAGATATATTTGATTAGTTTTTTCATCCATGTCTATGTATTTTATGGAATATTAGAAATAAGAAAATGCTACCAAAGG
This sequence comes from Microhierax caerulescens, assembly GCA_035590215.1. Classification (NCBI taxonomy): domain Eukaryota; kingdom Metazoa; phylum Chordata; class Aves; order Falconiformes; family Falconidae; genus Microhierax; species Microhierax caerulescens. The sequence goes on along the minus strand of JAVJGJ010000014.1, from coordinate 107,506,563 downwards.
GTCAAAAGAGAAAACAATGAGGAAGTATCTTATGGAATCCAAAGAAAACTTTCTTTTAGGAAAACACCTTAATCATTAGGGGACTGAATGAACAAAAAAAGGAAGAAATGTACCAGGATCCTATACTGAGAAAACACAAAATTAATTCTGAGAATTCAACTTTAGAGCTGTGTTTCAGATATGTTGGCTATTTGTTCTGGGTCTCATAAACAACGTTCTCAAGTGGAAAGTAAGCCACACCTTCAAAACAGAAAATAAGCACTGAGTTTTACAAACCATAAAGTCTGCAGAGTGATGTATTCACAAAGTCTGCAGAGTGATGTGGTCACAAAAAATCCTAATGCAATCAAAAAACTTCACGCAGGTGCAAGAAGCCAGTCACACACTCCAGAGCTGAGGGTCTCAATCTCAGAGTTTTAAATTTGTCTTCATAGAATATGTTTTCATGTCTGCATTCATACACACATTGAAGCAAAGAGAGTTTATCTGAAGTTAGGAAATGTTTCAGTTTTAGTCTACCTTCTCTGTATACACATAGATTTTATTTTACAATCAAGTACTATGTTTTCATGTCACTGGAGGGGATGGATTCCCTGGACATAAATTTTGAATATGTAGCTGGTGCACTGCTCAGTTGGTCTTACACAGTAACTCTTGGAAAAGTTGATAGATGTCTTAATACATGAAGATGAGGTCTGTGTTGGAAACACAAACATGAACTTTCTGTACAGAATAAGAAAACATCTGTAATTTTCCCCATCTGGAATTGTGAAAATAGATGCTTAATCTGAGTGGCACAGGTAAACTTTTTTTCTGTTTTCCTCAAAAAATAAAAATTAGGTAAGATTTATACAACCTTATACATTTTTTTTTCAAAGTTACATCAAAATAGAGCTGAAATTTTGGAAGGAAACTGGGGTGACAGTGATGTTTTTATTTTTTTTTTTCCCCATGATGCTCAGAGAAACCCAACATGGAGGACCAGGATGTAATGTCACAGTTTTAAGGAGAAGAAAGCAACTCTTGGTAAGGCAGGCTTGCCTCAGTACTCTATCTCTGTCCAAGTGAATGGATGAAGAAGGAAGAGAATGGGTGAATAAAAGAATTTTTAGCAGCCAGCTTAAGCATTTTTTACATCAGAAATTTTGTCCAGAAAAGAGATCCATTTCCTGAGTTCTCTGAATATTGCACTCCTTTGCAGACACATAGAAGAGTGGCCAAAGGCCACAGAATTACACCCAGGAATTTGTTATGTTCTGAACTGTGGGTTCTAGCACAAGGTTTCTGATGAAAAACAAACGGACATATTTGTAGTTTCTGGGGGAAAACCTCTAACTTTGCTATAGTAGGTTTGAGCATTAGTTTTTATAAAAGAAAATTATCAGAAAGAAACCTGCTCTGGTTTCACTCCTTCAGGATGAAGAGAAGAAAAGTTACAATTTTCAAAATTACCAAGAAAAACTTGTATCAAAGAAATAAAGACATAACCAAAAGTTTTTCAGATGACATTTCCAATAAAAACCGGATTGCCAAAACTGATATGATAATTATAGGAGCTAGGGTTGAAGACATGATGTGGAGGGATATTTACCTCAAGGAGGACATTTCTTATTGTGAATAATGACAAATTACACAGAAACTATGAAAACTACAAGAGCAGTCATCTTGGCTAGGCAGAAGGATCAAGGTCATCTCTCTCAGGCTGCTGCTTCCTCCTCCTCCATATTTTCTAAATGGAGGTATGGAAAGGACAACAGAAATATTCTCCTTAGTTTACTTGCACATGTGCCACCTCAGCCTACAGCACCAGCTTCAGAGTGTTCCAGACAACCTGCCCAAGCCTTTGGCCCAGAGCAACGTTCAGCAGAGTATCTATTAACTGCATGTACCTTTATTCAACACATCTGCTAAGCTTTAGCCTCAATGAGCTTCTGCTAATCAATTTAACATTGTTCAAGCTTTATCTTATCAAAGGTTGCTGTTATTTTCCTCATGGCACAAGCCAGGAAAACACAACAGTGACTTATTTGCAGTCAGAGCCAGCCCTTAACCAGACTTGTGTTACAGCATGTTTCACAGTTGCATCATTGCATAACATTTGTAAAATTTTAGTTTTCTAATTATTTAAGTATGTTTGCTTGAATTTCACCAAACAAATTGCCAAAGGAAGATACTTTAGGAAAGCTTAGCCTGGACATTTAAGCCTTAGTTATGTAAATGTAATTAAAAACATGAGGGGAGACTGTTGCCGTTAGTGGCATTCCACAGAATGAACACAAGTAAAAAATTGATCCCTGTACCCCAGCTGATAATCACTATCAGATTCAAGTAACTGTCAATTTTTTAATACTGTAACAAGCAGATTTTAAAATCACAGACTCACACAGCCTGGCTGAGGCCAAAGGCACCTCTGGAGACCAGCTACAGCAGTTTGCTCAGGGCCATGTCTCCTTGGGGTTTGAGTGTTCCCAAGAATGGAGACTCCACAGCCTCTGTGGGCCAAATATTCCAGTATTAAATCACGCTCACAGTAGAAAAGTATTTTCTCAAATTTTAATGGCATTACCTGTATTTCAGATTGCACCTGTTGCCTCTTGTCCTGCCACCAAGCACCAGGAGGAGGAGCCTGGTTCTGTCTTCTCTGTCCCCTGCCATCAGGGAGCCATCTGTATGCATGGGAGCTGCTGTGCCCAGTGACAGGGCCAGCGGCAGAGGACTCGTTGAATCAAAGGACGTTCTGATCAGATATTACAGATAAATATTCATAATGAGGGTAGAAGATGCTGGGACCAGTGTCCAGAGCAGGTGCAGAGTCTCCATTTACATTTACTCATGAAACCTGTGGAGAAGGCCTTCAGCAAACCTGGCCTTGGCCTGCTTCAAGCAGGGTTCAGACCAGGTGACCTCCAGAGGCCCTGTCCATCCTCATTTATTCTGTGATTCTCAATCTATTTTAAGCATAGAAAGTATGAATTTAGAACATATGCCTGAAATATGCCAAGTGGACAAGAACAAAGTGACATTTATTTTCTAATTTTTCATTTAAGCATAATCCTGTTTCTGGATTATCATGTTAAAATTTGGATTACACTCTTTTGTCAAAGGTTCTAGCTGTCCAGATTTTTTCCTTCTAGATTTGAGGATTACCTTAAAAGCCACACAAAATACTAGTTTAACTAGTGTTTTCTTCCTAGTTTTTCTTTCACCCACACACCCTTTTATCTCTCTCTCTCTTTTTTTTTTTTTTTTTTTTTTTTTTTTACAGTAATGATGGCAATGCTTTTGATGATACAATCCTGAAGGTACATTGATTCCCTGGGTGGTCATTTCAGCCACAGAATTTTAACTAGACTAATTTATCACAGGATAACATGATCTCTTGTCCTTTGTTCCTCATTGTGTGTGACTGGGCCTCTCTTCAAAAATTGTTTATCAGGCACAAAGTAGATAATTGTTCCAGTGAATCAGAACTGTCTGTATTTTGATGTTTTGACAAGCTGTTTTAATGTTACTGTCATACATGTCTTGTATAATTACAAGATCTTTTCAAAGCAAGGATATTTATGTATTGATTATTTCACTCTTGTGTGCTACTGTCAATTTCTGTAATTTATTGTGGCATGTGTGTTTCTGTTACTCACTTACATGGACCTCAAAATATCTGGGGGCAGGCAAAACATAGAAACATTTCTGTGAAAATAATATTCTGGTTTTATTCCAACTCATTTCTATTTCATACAACTTCACAATGGTACAATACTTTCTTTCAACGCTTAAGGAAAATTTCCAAGAATGACTCATTGACTAAAATGCCACAGCAAAGAACCCTAGTCATCAAATCTGAATATAAAATATTAAGTTCTGTGTCCCTAAGGCAAAAAAATTAAAAATGATCCTGAAAAGCAGAACTCTGTACTACATACAGCCACAAATCAACACAGATCATTACTGTGTCTGAATTCTCTTCATCATTTTACCCACTTGTGGCATTTAATCTATTCGGTCCTGGTTAGGAGGAAATGCAGCGAGCTCTGCAATTCCATGAGGAACAGAGAAGAAATGGCAGCTGCGTGAGGAATCCTCATTCCTGCCTCGCAAGTCCGCAAATGTTCTTATATTTCACTAGCCATTAATTAGGACAAGCCTTCACTTCAGATGAGCCCACTAGCCTGACTTTGTATGTGGTAAAGCAATGGGACAGAACTGTCCCTTGTGATTACTTCTTGCTCTCCAAGCTGCCAACAGAAACAGACCACGGGGCAGTGCGCATGGCTAGTTACTTGAAACAATGACAGTAAAGAAGGAGTTAGTGATCCACTGCACACCTTGTATTCACCTGGTTAAGTAAAGTAAACCAGTACTTTTTATTGTTTACTAAGCATTTTTGCCTGGTTTCCTATAAGCAAACAAGATACACGTATCTCCACTGCATCTCAAAATGTCCATCTGATTCAGCCAGTTTTGAGGAAAGAATAGGAAGTTCAGGAGACAGACGCTAAAATTAGCAGCTGGTTAGAGGCACTATCAAAGGCAAGGAGACTTCAGCCCTTGTGTATTTCCTTTGGTTTTGAAAAAGACATTTCATATTATTGAAAAAATAACCATGGCAACGCCCATAGAGAGTAGAGCAGTATTTATAATTCATAATGGGGTGAGAATGCTAAATAATATTAGTAACCTGTAATACTCACCATTCATGATGAGAAGCCTGTGGCTAAGAATTTTATCTGAATCTTTTGAGTCAGTTCTATGGAAAGATTTTCTCCAGTATATCTGATATTGACTAAAGTGAACAAGGGATAGAAAATAAGTTTCATGTCTAAGTCATCATCCATGTTTAGAAGAGAACATTCTCAACCTTATTCTCCCATTAATATGCAAATTCTAGGGAATTTGCGTATTAATGGAGAGAAGAGATTACTTTGGTGATCATTTGTATGGTAAATAATAACATGCGTTTTATAACACGACTATCTCTGAGGACCCTAAAGCATTTTAAAAGCATCTTCAGACTCAACTTATTGCTATGCAAAAAGAACAAGAAATTATGTTGAACCATGGACATCCTGCTGCTCTCTCTTAGTTTCTTAACCCTGTTTTTCCTCATAGTAGCATCATATTATATCCAGTGTACCTCAGTGTTTTATTCCTTAAAATTATATAAGACCCTATTCAGTTTAGTAATACTGAGTCTGAGCTTTATAAATTAGGAAATAAGTTGCTCAGATCTGATTGAAGATCAGCAGGCTTCTGTGGGATTTACTAAACTGGGAATCGGTACCAGAAGAAACTGATCAGAGAGGGATGTGGGTGAGCCTCCAGGTAGACATTGAGCATGGTGGCAGGGAAACCTGGTAGAATAAATTCAAAAACAGTCAAACAACTATTTTGAAACAAACAGGATGAAGAGTGCTAGGACCACATGTTTATCTGCCAAAGATGGAGGGGAAGTAGTGGTGAATGGAATCAGGACACTTGAAAAAGTGATGTTCTGAAAAAAGCCAAGACAATTAACTTTCTCAGCTCTGTATGTGTGTGTGTAAGAGTCAAACTGGTTGCAGCTAATCTGAAGACCTGTACTGGAAAAAAATAAAATTAATGCAAATATCTAAAATCTGGTCTGTGTCTGTAAGCCTGAGCTTGAGAACAGCATGTTGAAGTATGAGTCTTGAGTTTGTAACTTTATTATGAATAGAAGATAGAAGGACAAAATTGGATTACTCTTTTAAAATATATTGAAGTACAAGGAATTACATCTCATACATTCTGAGACACTCTTCAATTACCTCATTTATTCATTCTTGCTAGTTCACAACATCCCCCTTCCTGCTTGGTTATCTGGGGACCTGTTCAGATTTCACATTGAAGGATCAATTCACACAGCAATGAAATACCACTGCCTCTTGGGGGGAGGACAACATCTGTTAAATAGCACCCAGAAACACTACACAACAGTTTATAGCATCAAATGCAGAACAATTATGAATTTAATTAGAATCAGAGTGGGATTTTAATGAGAAAGAATGCAATTATGCATGATGAAAATGTAGGGCTAGATTCCTTTATACTCACTCTGAGTTCCCTTACTACCTAAGTATTTCCAAGAATTTTACTACCAGCAAGGGGGTATAACCTGCCCCTGAACAGTTAGGGACCCAGCTCTCCTTTACCAGTGAAGAACTGTGTCCTCAGCTTCTTTGTGCTACCAACATGTTACAGAGGTAGTTCATTAAGAAGCTGCAAAATCAAACACCATCAGCTGAACTGATCTTTCACATTTGTTCTCATCTAATCTTGCAAATACCTATTCTTCACATGTTCAGTTGAATAGACTACATCTCATCAGCAAAATCGTACATGGATTTGGATACAAAATGATATATGAGTTTGGCCTGGAACCTAACTAATAGTCTGAACTGACACAGATCGGCAAGATCTTGAAGCGCCTATGTCACAGGTCTACAGAAGAGAGAGGTTTAATGCCTGTACTGGCTGGAAGAGAGGGGGATAAATAAATTGTTGTTTTCTTCTACAGTAACGTAGGCAATAGCCTGCTTAACTGCTTGTGAAATCAACCGCTGTAATATGACAATTATTTTTAAAGCTGATAAAAGAGAAATTATAGTATTGTCATATTGATATATTGTTTTTTTTTCATTGCAAATTGGCATTAAAGTCTAATTGGAAATAGTTTGAACCAAACTATAGGATGGATGTTTGTGTGTGACTGAGAAATTTTCATATCAGGCACTGTACAAGAACATAAAAGAGAAAAAGTCTATCATACTTTAATGGCATTTTCTCACAGGGAGAAGGTCTCTGTCCTAACAGATGCTAAATCTGGGGGAACCTGAGTTATTTTCCTCCTTCAGAAATGCACCTTCAACGCATAGGATCTGCTTGTTAGAATAAACCTCCCAGCATGAGGAGGAGGAGTAGGAAAATATAATATATCAAACCTGGAAAAACCCTGTAAAGTCAGTAATTTTTTTTTAAAAAAATATTAAAGCCAAAGCTAAGTAAAAAGGCTAATAAAATTGTATTGTATCACAGTGGCTGTTTTCTCTCCTTCATGTTTTTTGAGGCACAAACTTACAATAACCAATATGTTTCCATGCAGGACAAAAAAAAGTCTGTTAAATGTCTGAAACAGTGTATTGGCACAGATATCCCAGAAACTGAGAGGCAACTGCATAACCATTGCCTCTAGCTGCAGGAACATTTGCCAGTTACAAAAGAGAAATGATGATTACTACTCCTCCTCCCCCTTGGAAAAACGGATGAACTAGCCAAAGGGCAACAATAGGAATATTCTAAAGCAACACTTTCCCCTCACACCCGTAATTTAATCTGTAGTACTCCAACACACCAATGTAACCCTAAAATATAATTTTGTGGCAGTGGAAATGGCTAAATGCACTTTAATGCACATTTTTTCATAGTTGTCATAGATTCTATGTTAAGATTCATACTGGGTATTTGGAAAAACTCATAAACTGTAAAAAAATGAGCACAGACAACTGTTCATCACTGCAATATTTGCCTGTCACTGAGCAAAAGTGAAATTTACATAATGGTATCCACAGTTTTCTCTGTGATGTTAAGCTTTTCAGTTTTTCTTAGGCTATAAGAAGCTTTGACTGGAATAAGATTTTCCTTGGTTTTTCTTAAATTCATTCTGGCTATGGTCAAGGGGCAAACCCAATATTATCACTGTCTCATACACAATTGCTGTAAGAGTTCATGTAAAAAATGTTAAACAATAAAAAAAGACAATAAAGACTGTCAGCCTTTTCAACTACTGGTTGTTTTGATCCTTATTGTGATAACAAATATATATAAACAAATGTAGATTGTCTTTTCACATTTTCAGAAATGGCTGCAGAGTTATTTCATCATGTCCCAGAAATCTGATCATATTTGGCTGAGTCCTCTGGAGTTAAGTCAAATTTTATATTTAGTATCATATAAAAATAGACATATGTCCAAGCAATCTGATGATAGGATATATGTTTGATAAAAAAACGAATAAAATGTGCAAGGAAGTCTCTTCTAGCTCTTAGGTAAAGCTGGACTGTACAGTGTGATTTTTGTTGCTTTGCTGGTATACTTGTCAACCTAAATTTTGTTTCTATCTGATGTTTCCCAAAATCTCTCACAGCATATTGATCTAGCTGCTTCTCCTCTACCCAAGAGATATAGAATACTCATACTAACTTATACAAAAGCTAGTAATGCTGTGACCCTATCCAGTGTAAGCAGAAATATGAGATATCCATTTGTGATGTTGAGCAATATAGACTTTACCTAGCTGCTGTGCTTTTTCTTTTTTTTTTTTTTACCACAACACTGATAAAGATACAAATACATTCTTACTGAGTTATTAATACTTTTTTTTAGACCACTAAATGTAATATTGCAAAATGAAACCCACAAACCGGCATGTTTTTTCTGAAGGAAAAACCCAACAAAACCACATTCTAAAGAATTTAGCACCAAGTAGTCTCTGGCTAAAGATGAATTAATGTTAGACCAATTTGGCAGACTGCAGACATTAATTTTCTTTGTTAGCTTATCCACATGACTTCAATTTTTGTCCTGTCTATGTGTAAGCTGGGATGGATAAAATAAGATCATTCACCTCATTCAAATCAGTCCTCACTTTATACATGTGAGAAAGCCAATGATTATAGCTTTTGTTGAGATTCTATCTAGATTCTTCAAGTCCTACACTGTTCCTTTGAATTTTAGGGTAGTCATCAAGGTCTGGAATATACATTGTAGGATCTCCTCTTGTCTTCGTTCCTAAGTGGGGCTAGGAAAAGCGGCTCCAGAATGTTCATACCTAAATGTCGCCTCCTGAGATTTCCAGGTCATTTTTACAGATTCAGTAAATTCAGGAAATTGACTGATGACCTTAGGTATACACAAGCTTTCAGACTTTCAAGGTTTGTGCATCACAGGTCTCAAAAGATCCTTGCCTGGAGAGAGCACAGGCAGGGCAGGCAACATTAAAAAGTAAGGGGAGAGCAAGGGAGAATTATTTGTGATACTGAAGAAATACTCTTTTGGATATGCTGGGGAAGCCTCCAATAGATTATTACAGTGAGGGTGATGAAAAAGAGGGGAAAAAATGTCTTTAGAGTAAAAAATAACTACAGTGATTTCAAACATGTAAAATGCTACTTTTGGTGGTAAGGAAAAAATAACAAAAGAACCTATACAGTGTACATTGGCAAGCTCCCTAAAGTCACTTGCTTCTGAACGTTCAAACGCTATGCTTATTCCTAATACCAGATAGCACTCATCAAAAAATAAAGACTAAGGAAAAACAAAAGGAAAGAATGTTGGCACTAAGATGCTCTCCAAGTGTGAGAGCTGCAGCTAATAAAATGGAGCGCTTGGATTAAGTTTTTTCATTAAGGCCTCTGTCGCTGCTTTTGAAAATGAAGTGAAACCAAAGCCAGATTTGTTATGGGTCAGCAAGAAGGAAGGAAAGGAGGTGGGAGTAGGGCTAAGTGCCAAGAACATCTTTAAATGCATGATCCTCTTTCTAAGAACATGGGTTATTAACACAAGGGAAAGAAAGGCAGGGCTTAAACAACATAACATAACATTCTTAGGGGAAATCCTACAAACACATGTAATTATATATTTGATTTAGTTCTTCAAGCTGCAATTTTAGTAGTTTTATTATTGTAAAGCACAATGCATCATCAGATACTTTCCACATTATAGTCATGTAATGTCTCCAAATTATAGTCTGCAAGCCAGAACTGGGGATTTGGTCTAAGTAACAGAGTGGTAACGGCAGGAAATGTTGTGATGGATGTCAAGTGCTACAAGGTTCATTTTGCTGAACTAGACAGCATAAAGAGAGATGTTGTTACAGTTCTAAAACTTTCATCTGTCTACCTCCTACTGTTTGGATGGGACCAACCCTTTGAATTCTATAATAATAGGATCTATTTTTTTTTCTTTCTTCCTTTGCTTTCCTCCCTTCCTCTCCCCCTCTCTGTTTTTTACTTTAATTGTAACAAAGCCTGGGTACCAGCTGGCTGGCAGGTTGCCTTTCTAAGAAATGAGGAAAAGTTGGCCAAAGATTCAATAAAGATCTGGTGGGATGCTTTAATAAGCTGAGCTTGAGTCTCCAGTTACCTTTTAGATTCCTTAGGCTCAAAAATTACTAGACATGGAAGATAAGAAAGTGCTTACGATGTTGCCAGTGAAGCCATGGCAAGTACCTAGGTCTTTGCCAGTGAACAAAGAGGTTCTAAAATTGAAAGGGTCAAATCCTTACTAGCTTTGGTCTGCAAGTCAGAGGAGTTATCTGGGAGAAAAATTAGCTCCAGGTGGTTTTCTTTATCAAAGAAAAAAGTCCTGAGCTTCAGTGGAAACTCAAGCAAATGTAAGGCTTAGAAGTTATAGGATGCCAAGTAAAACCAAAGAAACTAAATGCTTGTTTAAGAGAGGAGGTAATATTTCTATGTCTCTACAGCTCTATGTCTTTTATTAGGAGTTTCTGAATATGTCACACTACTCTTAAATTAGTATTTGGCTGCAGGTTTATTCAAGCATACATCTCAGTCTCCCTAAATAACGTACAAACCATGTATTATCAACTCTGAAATGTAACCATGTTTGTAAGAGAAGAGCAGGAGACAGGGGATTACTTGATCAAGAACAAGTTGCCTTTGATAAGGGCCAAGGACAGAGATATAAGCTACCACATGCTCACCCAGGAAGTCACAAGACCTTCAGAGAAAAGGTAATGAACTAGTGTGATTCCTCTCACAACAGAGAAATCTCTTACACAGAAACAGTAAATGAGCACAAATATATAAGAAAGAGCTTCTCTTCAAAATCATAACATGGCTTCTGAGGACAAAAAGAACGCAGGAAGGAGAAGCTTGCTTTGGCCAGAAGCAGGAGGCTGCAACCACTGATGAGATTTCTACTAACCCACAAGGATTTAGATGTTGTGTTTCCCTTCTTCCTCTTTCATAAAAATTGGGTACCAATTAAAAGGTTTCCAACTCAAATGCAGAAACAGGAT
>JAVJGJ010000014.1:107473383-107495407 GCA_035590215.1 Microhierax caerulescens | reverse complement strand
GCCCCCCCCCCCCCCCCCCCCCCCCCCCCCCCCCCCAAATTGCTGAATCCAGCAAAGTGGCAGTTGAAGAAAGATAATGAATGAGAAACCTGAAAAAGAAAGATAAAGAAAACTGCCCTGGAAATAGAAAGAATCCCAGTTTTACCAGTTTTAACATATTAAGTAGAGACAAACAGCTTGAGTCCCTTCTGCTCACTGCAGCAGGAATATCACACCAGGCACTAATGATTGCTTTGCAGTGCAAGGGAATGTCTCTGGGATCTGGCATTTCAAGTGTCAACTATAACACCACAGACATTCAGGCTTTGCCCTCAAAACATAAAATTAGTAGTACAAGTGCTGTATTTGAAATGTTCCCTGTGAAACAAACCAAAAGGCAAACATTTATACACATGACTTTTTTCCAGTTAATATCCCATCATATAATTTCCTTTCTCAACATTGGCCTGAAAAGGTATGAACTAACTTGGATATGTTACCAGGGGAAGGTTGAGAATAAGATCAGAGATGAGTCCAGAACCTTGTAAGCACATCAGACTAGGAAGGATGAGGAATATACATTCTGTAGCAGCTTCTCACAAGCGAAATATATTGGGTGCAGCTGTGAGGTTTTGGCAGCAGGGAGGTTGCAGGGGTGACCTCTGTGGGAAGGGCTGAGGGGTTGCCCCATGCCAGACACAGACAGTTCCAGCCAGCTCTGCAACAGGCTCACAGGACACAGCTGAGATCATCAGCAATGCTGCTGGCACCTCCAGGAAAAAGTATTTAAGAAAGGGTGGCAAAAGTAGAGGAGGAAACAGAGGGACTAGCCAGGTAGAGGGTTAGGAGGTGTCCCCTATCCCTGAAGGCTGACAAACAAGCCACACTGAAGCAGGTCGTTCCCTGTAGGGACTGTAAGTTGTGCATGAGACCATGCTAGAGCAGGCATACCCCCTAGGGACTGCAGTGTGTGAAGGAGCCATGCCAGGTTAGAGGAAAAGAGTAAGAAAGAAGGAGTGGTGGAGGGAAATCTTTGCATGCTGATCTGGATCTCCTGGACTGCTTGTAACCCCACTGGAGGGGCTGAGAGTGATCTGTGGTGTTAATGAGGTGAAGCGGAGGTGCCTGGATTGAAGTGGAGACTGGAAAGTTGTCTAGAGTGAAGTTGAGCCTGTGGAAGTGGGAGAAAGGTGTTTGCTGGTTTTGTTTTCCAATACCTGAATCAGTAATTAAATACTTAGGGCAAAACATTAAGTTCCCCAAGTCAAGTCAGTTTTGCCTGCTGTGGTACTTCGTAGGTGATTTCCCAGCCTTTATTTTGACCCACGAGTTTTCTTGCTCTCATTTCTCCTATTTTTTCCCATGTCCCACTGGGAAAGGAGGGACTGGTTGTGTGGGTGCTTAGCTGGGGCACACCCACACACCCAAAATCACTAACCTAGCTGTGCTGCAGGCCAAAATATCAGCTGATTGACTCATCCTTAAGTTGAATTGAACTGACTTAATTTTTCTTGTAACAAGGTATCTTAACCGCTCTAGCAACTTGCGCTTACAGGAGGAGAAAACAGAAATGTTTTTAATAGTAAGGGAGGTTTTCATGCAGTTCCAGTAAGTCTTTGCTGTAACCTATTAATTCAGTGCCATTAATTTCAACAATCTTCTTATACCACTCCAAATAGATATCCCAGCTAGCTTGCTTTATCCTTTTGCTGTCATTACGAGAGGTCGAGTTTGAATAATATGGCTTTTTTATTACAATCAAGCATTTCATTTGATTTCATCCTGCTGAAAAGCTAAACTAAACACCTGTGTTTCTGGCCATTAAAATGACTGCCACAGATTCAGCACTTCAAAACTCTGAAGTGGAATTCAAGCAGAGATAAAGAGGAAGACAAGGGGTAAGCACTGTTCAAACCATAGTCGTCTTCAAAAGCTTGTATTATGGGGGGGGACGGGGGGGGGGGACACGGCCATGTAAGTAACTTCAAACCTAGCTTGATAGTCTGTAAGTTTAAGAAATGAGTATGTAAAAGGAAAGAGCCATGGGTAGAGTCTGAGCTGAACAAAGCAAAGTGGCAACAACTGATTTTGGTCTTGGGGGTGAGTATCACTAGACAGGTCTTTCAGAATCTTTGCCAGTCTACAAACTCCCAAGGAAGTCAATCTCCTGGCAAAAAGCAACTTCAAATCTTCTTGTATTTCTGGGTGGAAACTCTGGGTAAACATATTCATTTTTTAAAAGCAGTACTTTGTTCAATGAGAACTGACAACAGCTATTTTGAGAACATCTGCTATGTTCTGATGGATTAAACTATGCAGAAAAATATTATGATCTGCTAAAATGTTTTCTGGAATTTCTGACCTCGTTGTAGATGGCAAACTCACCAATCACACTGAAATTTTCCTTTGTTGAATTTACAGTCTTTTGATTTTAGTATATATTCAAACCACATAGGCTACAACAATAATATTTTACATTCTTCCTATTTGGTGCTCTATCACAAGTTCTGCTCTTAGGACACCAACTAATCTTATTATGCACAGTTTGTTGACATCAAATGGAGTCAGTTTCACTGGGTTCATAGACAGCAGTAGTTCAATGAAAATACATGATGCCTCTTCAAATTACAAATCCAACCCCAGAGTGTTCAGAACAAAGAAGATAAATAATGATGATCCAAACAGCTTATCATTGTCCATTTCAAATTGTTATTCACGAGTAGGAGAGATTAGACAGTCTGCCCATATATGGGGAATGCCAGGAGAATGCCAGGTAGATGCCAGAAGTGTGGAGGCTTCCCGTCCTGTGCTGCACTCAGGGATTCTGGATACCTCTGTGTGTAGCTGACGGTCAGCAGCCTCACTGCTGAGGGTGAGGGTTGTTCATGGGTCATAATTTATTTAAGAAAAAAGAAATCAGAGCACCTTTGACCAAAAAAAGGACTATAAAAAGAGCTGTAACAGAGGGAACTGAAAAAAAAAAGAAAAAAAAAAAGAAAAAAAAAAAAGAGGGAAAAGTCAATAGGGGCCTGGAATGCGATGAGATATTCTTTCTTGAATCAGCAGTTTGTGGTCCGATGTCCCAACAGAACTACACCCACCAAACCAATCTTTTTATTTGCCATGTTTGCTTATTTGAGAAAGAGATACAAATGCCTATCCCTCAACACTCAACCCCTATGCACCACATAGCAGAATCAAATGAAAATTTCAATGAAAGAAAAAGAGTAGGGCTGGTTCAGATCAATTACTCTATGCTGCTGAAGAAGAATGCCTAAAATTTTGGAGGACTGCGTGGGAAGCTGCTTTTAAAACCACTTCAAGAATGTCCTTGTTCACAAGAAGTAAATTTCTTTTGCAGCTTTAGCATAGTTAGAGTGTTTGTCACTATGTGTTTGGGTGAGATCTGAATTGTCCAACCTAAGAGTGAAAAGATCTATATCCCAACACTAATATCATGGGCTATGCAGACTAAGAGCTCAATCTGTTGACACAGCATTGAAAATAATAATCAAACTAGCTCAGATTACAGTTTGTCAAGCTTTCTAAACCAAGAAACTGCATTTGTCCTCCATTACTAATCACATCTATTTTTATTAAACCTGAAATCCTGTATGCAGCAGTGGTATATGAAGTTTTAAAATCTGCTCAGAGATTTTGTCTTGTCAGGGAAGCAACACTCAAAAAGCCGGGAATTTTAACTTAAAGAATGCCACAATTTTATTCTAACAACACAGCTGAGACACCAATCCTTCATTTTATATAAAAAAATCATGATACTAAGTTCCATATTTTTCATTTTCAAGGATAAATTATAAAAATATATGAACTTAGAATCAAAACCATATTTTGAGATGATTTTTCATTATTTTATTGGAAAACAAAGGAAATTCAACTGTCCAGCTTTATTCTATCTTTTCCTTTACTGCTGAGAGATTTTTAATTAATTATCCCTAGGTCACAAGCACTCTGGATAACTGAAATCAATAAAGTGGAATTCAATAATAGCAAATGAAACAAATACTACTTTTAGGAAAGACAAAGTAAAATGCACAAATACAAAGGAAGTCAAATGGGAGCAGGGAGTATTTTTGCAGAAAAAAAAATCTGGACAAATGGCAGATCCACTAGGAATCCACAATGTAATGTTTTTTGGGAAAAAAAGACATCTTATGTTAGGACATAGCGATAGGAATGGTTTTGGGAAGATGCACAGGTAGTGTTCCATTGGTGAGACCTCAGCAAGAGAACTGTGCTCAGTTTCCACAGTTATCATTGGCAAACTGGGCGTAGTCCAGAGAACAGCAATAAAAATGATAAAATGTTTCAAAAACATGACATACAAAGAAGCTGAAAGATTCAAGTTGCTTACTCTAGGAAACAGTATATTTAGAAGGAAAATATAACAGTTTCTAACCACTAAGATTATTCTCCATGTTTACCAGGAGGAAGTCAGGAAGCAATTGGCTTGATCTACAGCACAAGTGAGAAAATTCCATAGCTGTAAAAGACAATTATGTCCAGGAAAGGGGTGTCAAGGAAGGGTGTCAGGTGTCTTTGAAGAGTTTGGGAACAAAAGTCAGTGTCAATATGAACATAGGAGGCATCAGCACTGCTACTGACTGGCCTCACTGATCACTGCATCAGTGATTGCTGAATAACTAATGTTGCTTTCCTTTGATTCTCTAATGGGTAGCTGGTTTGCGGGTGGGGGGGCTTGTTTGTTTAGTTTTTTGTTCGGGTGTTGGGGTTTTGGGTTTGTTTTTGGTTTTGGGGTTTTTTTTTCTTTTTCTTTTTTTTTTTTCCACTGGTCTCATCAATTTTGCTGAGTGGGTAGAAAGGATGACTAGATTACCTGGATGCTGGCCTCTGAGGATGCATTGTGCTTGGAGAGGATGCAGCTGCTGCTTCAGTGTCCAGTCCTGGGCTTTGTTACGCAGCACAAATGCAAAGCAATTCCACTCTACTGCTCACAGCTGCAAGCTGACCAAAACTCAGCTCTTGTAATGCTAAAGTAATTGGCTGTGAACTCAGATGAGGAAGTGGCTTGTTCACAAGGGTTTGATTCTGGCAAAACTGCCTTCCTGCTTCTCCAGATTTTTTTTTTTTTTTTTTTTCTGGGGGAAATTCATTAAAACCGCTGAAATACTTAAAAGCCTCCTGGAAATGTTTAACTAAAAATCAAAACCTTCAAAGTAAAAAAATAAATAAATAAAAATGAAACAACAAAATGTGAAGCATGTGCTGGGACTCAGGTGTGATTTCCTTTCTTTAGAAATATAAAAATGTTGTTGGCATGCACACTAATAAATCATAAGTAAATTGCTGTTAATAACAAAATGCTCTGCAAAAGTACAATGGTTCCAGTAAATGTCAGAACACATCTGCTCTATTTAAAAATTAACCATATCATTAAAGTTTATTACTAGTTAATTTCTGAAAATGTTTATTTATTAGAGGGATATCTTTCCAGCTTCCAGGGAAGAATTAGAAATAGTGTGCTTCTGTGTTTAAATCTTACTTTGCCAAGCAATTTAAAGTTTTAAGAAGCATATATTTTAAGTTATTTGGGAGATATAAATATAATAGCTTTGTTTATAACACTATAAAGTCAATGAACCTTGTGTCATGGCAGATTTTACCCAATCTTGTGAAGTGTCTTGAAACAGAGTTCTGTTCCCCCCACACACACACACACACTTTCTAAGGGAGCTGAGACTAAGGGAAAGCTGCCACTTGTGACAGCAGCAAATCTGGCCCAGAGTGTTTCTTGAGAAGAGTCTTGCATTTGGTTTCACCCTCCTCCACATCATGTGTCTCTCTAGCTCTGGCACCGGCTGAGTGGAACAAGCAGTTTTTAAGTTAGAAATTATTAACACAGGCGGAATAACCTGACTTTAGCCTTATTACCTGTTCTTAAATGCTTGCAGATTTAAGTTACATGAGGTTTCAGTTTGTTATAGCTGCCTGTAGTTTAATTTGAGCGATTTTCAAATCTGTAATGACAGAAGCCAGAAGCGTTAGAGGCAAGCACTTATGGGGGTTTCTATGAGCTTTGCTTTATGATTGCCTATAAACATTCCTCTAATAGCTCTCCAATCCACAACACTTTTTTTTTTCTTTTTTCCAAGGATCTTGCATATCAGCAGATGCAGGATGATAGTTATATAGAGTCAGAGCAACCTTAATTCAAGTAAATCAAGCCCTTTCAGAGTCAGCCAGGTATTGCAGTAAAATTTTACTGGCTATCTGTACAAATACATTCAAACAGTTAATTGTTTAATTTAATGCACATAGTAAACAGACATTACTTGAAACTGACAGCACCAGGTGGACTGAACATTTCTCATTCAAACCAGACATACAGCATGAAACTGAAATGCAGAAATAAATGTAAGGGAAAAGATAGTGTGCACTAAAAAATATGTTTCTTAATTATGCGGTGTCCACTTTCTATAACAGATTGTCCTCCTAATTCATCCTAGTTTAATCAACCTGCCAGCTTGCTTTGGAAGCAAACCAGCAGCTGCACACCCAGGGTTCTGCTTATCTGGCATACAGGTGCCCTTGTCTGCATATTTTAGTTATCCTGTGGTTTACTCTGGTGTCAGAGGGTGTGCACTGGAGGAATATAAAAAAAAATCCTCATTGCAGAGAAAGAAAATATTCTTCCTGTTGTCAAGAATGACTGCAGCTTCAGGTCAAATGAGTAGAGGTTCTTTTAAACTATTCACCTTTGTGAATAATGAAGTGACCCTCGTGATGAGCTCCTGAAAGCATCCAACCTCGTTGCATTTTGAGGTACAGTGAAAGAAGAAAAACAGGTTCTATGGCTGTGTTTGAAGGAGGCAGTAACAGCCCCTTCCAAGCATCACCAAAATGAACAGGGAGACTGACACACATGTTAGTATGGATGATCCATAAACTAGTAACCATGAGAAAACCATGGGTTAGGTAATAAGGATAATTCCTAGCTAAGCATAAGAACAACAACTATTTACCATAAATGCTATAGAAACTAATCCTACCTGGAAACAGCTAAATTTTCACGAGATGAAACATTTTTAATTACTCAGAACCTCATTTGACCACAATGGTGCATTAGCCCAATGCACAGAAACAGCTCAGCAGATGTTTAATTTCCAGGATGCAGTTGCATTACAGATATAAATCTCATATATCCATAAGAGAAGAAAACAAATGGTTGACTTATTTGAGATAATAATCTTAGATTCACATGACCTCATCTAGAAACCAAAATTATTTCTAAATTAGAGACTTAAACAGGTCATCTTTTAAGATACAGCTGGAAAACAAATTTTAATTTTGTCTTGCTAAAAGCGACTAGCATGTGTTGTAAGAGTTCCTGCAAAGATGTTTTGGTTTAGCATATATTAGAGGTGGTTTAATGAAATCTACTCTCCTTTATTTGTCCTAGTTGTGTTTTGAAAGACATGGTTATCTCTTTTTTCAGTCCAATAAAATTATAAGTACTTGAAGAACAAAAAAAAGAATTTTAAAAAATAATTAT
Source organism: Microhierax caerulescens (assembly GCA_035590215.1). Classification (NCBI taxonomy): domain Eukaryota; kingdom Metazoa; phylum Chordata; class Aves; order Falconiformes; family Falconidae; genus Microhierax; species Microhierax caerulescens. The sequence continues at coordinate 107,487,897 of JAVJGJ010000014.1, read as the reverse complement.
CATAAAATAAAAGGTTCTTATTAAAAATAAATGATCAACTACTCCTTGAAGTATGACAACCAGTTAAATTCATAGATTTCAAAAGCATAAAATTAAATGTTCATAACTTGATAGTCATCCACACGTTTGATAAAAATTTCTAGTTTAATTCAGATAAATATAAATTTAGAAGGAAGTATTTTACATTTTCAAGTTCCTAATAAATAAAACTTCTAATGGAAGATATCTGATACTTAGGCCTACCTTTTCAGAACTTAATTGAGTGCTTTGCTGGAGCAAACGCAATTTGCATTGGCTGAACAGGCTGTTCAAACCACAGCCTACTGAACTGGTTGTTAACATGCCAGCAGCCTCCCATAGCCCTCACTGTGCTTCCAGCCTTCTCCAGGAGTTTCTGAGCACAGGCAGAGGTTGAGGCTGCTTTGCTCCTTCCCAGCCATGCTCTCATCATGAGCAGCAGCTGCCTGTGCCAGGAGGGGTATAGAGATGCACGGGCACTTTCTGGACAATCTTGAGTTGGAACCACAGGTGTCACAGGGAGGAAAACTTTTGTGTTTATTTCAAAAGTTTTCCATACTTTCTCGCAACAGGGCATTGCCATTAAAAAACAGACAACTGGGGGGAGAATTTGAATTTGAGGATTTTGAATGATAAGGATTATTCTTTTTTTATGTGTTTGCTTGAATGAGCTCTTCCAAGTAGGAGTGGGACTCTCACTAGGACCTCTCCACTTCTACAATACAGATAAAACAGTAACACAGACACTATGAAAATAACAAAAATCAATAATTCAACTTCGTGAACTTTTCAGGTGGCTCAGATGGTTGCACTTATTCCTGGGTTCAAGCAGCAAATATTTTGCCCAGAAATTCTCTACATACATGTTGCCTGTCCATGTCCCATGGTCCCCAGATTGGGAGACATCTCCTATTGTAGCACACTGTATAAATAAACACAGAGTTACTGCCCTGTGTGAGAGCTTCCCTTACTCCTGAAAGAGGTCCCTGGGCGCTGAATTAAAAAGCTTTACTAAAGATTTACTTAGATGATACGGATTAGCTATGCAACATAAACTGAGGAGTAGAAACAGGTATAGCAAAGAATACTGCTGGGCAAACAACATCCCTTCAAGAAGCAGCATATCTCTAAAACAGCAAAAATCCAGAAATGAATTGCAATAGGAAATTGAAGGAAAGCAAAGGGAAAGAAGAAGGGTAGGACAACAATTTTGAATGGATTCTTCAACTATTTGGAGACTAATAGAGAAAAATATCAAAACAGCTTGGATCACATAAAGCTGACGTCCTGGAAAGATGTCCATCTAGATAAGAACTTCTGCTATAAAGTCAGAATATTTAAGTTTGAACACTATAGAGAATGAGGTCAACTTGGCATGTCCAGTAGCAATCTGTCTTGTACGCAGAGACTGCAGTTTGGAAGAAGCTACTCTGAACATACTTTAGTTTAGGACTCATCTCTAACCCACTTGTTTCTAATACAAGACCCAAACTTCCTTATTTAATTTTTAATCCAAACCAGAGAGCTGTTCAAGCAGTACAAGGAGAGCTAGGAAAAAGTCTAATTTATATTCAGGTTTTCCTGCATACCTGCCAATGTGGTTATAAAATATTCACATGCGCATACACACATGTACAGATATCTACTGTTTATACACAGACATATGGTCTCTGTGTCTGTGCAGCTGTGCACACATACACACATCTCTCAGGAATACTGTATGTGTCTAACAATGGCTGTGCAGTTCTTAGTTTCTTAGTTACATTGAAAGCTATTTCTTCATTATTTAAAATCATACTTGGGATGTCAGTCCGCTATAAAAAGTGAAGTGTTATTATTAAGTGATTATTTGAGAGTTTTTCTTTGTGTTTTCATTATATTTTTCCGTGTACTATTTGATTAACTTGCAATTTTGTTTAACCTGAAAGTAACTATTTTCCTAAATCTGAAAAAATCTTATAATTAAAATTCATCTTGTACACATGCTAAACATTTTCTTCACAAGTGCATTGACTTGCTGGAAACCGCTAGCTGAAAAGGGATCCTATATCAAGTCAAAATTAGAGTGGAGGTTGATATCTATTACAGCTGATAGGTGAGGCTTAGGTTCTGGAGGTTGAGCATTGCTTGGCAGTCCCTTGATGGGAAGGAAAGTGCAAAAAGAAGGAGCAAAACTGTTCCCTTCTATTTGTTCAGTTTATACAGTATTGAATTTTCAGACTGTAAACTATGGAGAAATAGTAGTTTTACTGCATATGCAATTTAATTGTGGGCGATATAGAGGAAATGCAGCAAAATAGTTTGATTTTTATTTCTTTTAGCGTTTTGGGTAATGGGGCAAAATGCTATTTAAACAGAACCAATACACTAAAGATGGCTTCTACCCCTTCAGAGTGCACAACCAAGCCCACAGATCTTACCCTCTCACATGGTGGGATAAACTTAAGAGAAAATGTAAATACCTTTCTAGTTAAAACCAATCTCTCCTCTGTAAATATAGATTTGTTTTAACAAAGGCTTCTTTCAATAATACAAATAATGATAAAAATAATGGAGTTGCCAATGTTGACTTAGTTCAATATCTAGGACAAGTATCCCCTCAGGTAAAGCCGGTGAGCATCCTGAAGTCAGCTACTACATTATTAATTTCATCACTCAGAATGCTTTATTCCATTTATTACTTGTGTCAGCATGCAGCTCACCTTCACACCTCAAACTGGTGATCTAGTATCAAGTATTCTCTAATAGTGTTTAAGTGCAAGGGATTTAGTTTGCTTTACTTAGCCTGTCAGAGTCTCCTACGTGATTTCCCATCCTCAGCTGCGTACATGGAATGAAAACCCATCCATATGGCTTGGAGAATAAACTGTTATCTTGTAATTTCCCAATATGTTGCTTGAGAATATCTTGTTTTAAACTTGTAGTTTCTAAAGAAGTTTTTTAAAAGAAAACTGACATATAAGGGCTCTCATTTTCTGGGACAGCATCCCTCCTTGCTGTGCTGAGGATATAGCATCAAACTGAAACTGAACATGACCTGAGAAAGGGTGATCTGTTTCTTAAGTTTCTATCTAGTTACCTTTTTCTGAGACAGACCTAGAGACGTTTCTTATCTAAACCTTAAGGAAGATACATGTTTTGCATTGGGCTTTCCAGTAGGGCTTTATAGTTATCCATTAACAGAAAAAAATCCATCCTTTAGGGGAAGATTTAGTAGGTGAGCCCCCCTACAGACCTTTCATCCTCCCAGTCTCGTGACAGAAGACACGTTGCTCAAGTCCCCTCCATGCAGCTCTGTTCCTGAGAGACAGGGCAAGTGCATCAGGCTAGCAAGATTATCGGTAATCTCCTTCCTTGTGATAACATTGATAGATCACCATCCAACAGTTTTGGTGGCGTTTATAAAAGACTTTTAATGACAGGGAATCACTAGCAGCAGAAACAGCCACTAGTGCATCTGTTCTCTTCCTTTGTTCTGCTTGACTCCAGGCTTTCCACATGACATATTTTAGAAACAGCACTTCAATGGGAAGCACAAATGGGTGGCAACTGACAGTAATTATTTTGTGGTACTCATTAAATTCTTAGCCATAAAGGAAGTGGTGATACATTGAAATTTTTTTCAAAGAAAGTATGTGGACACAGAGCCCTGCAAAACACACAAAAAGAAATGATTGGCCAAAGAAGAGTGAATTTGGTTTAGTAAATTCATATACAACTTGCAGGCAAAGCTTTTGCTCCCTAAATCTTCAAGAACAAAATTTCTGGACATTATCCTGCTTCAACAAATGAAAGGTTTAAGAAAATGCCAGCAGGGAATGTACTTATCTTGGTCTTTTTTTGCAGAAAGTTAGTATACTTAATACGCATCCTGTGCAGGCTTAAAGTAGGGAATAACTTTTTTTTTAAAAAATGAGAGTTTTTCAAATCTGTGATAGTGGTAAAGACAATGAAATTAAAATAGGTTTGCAAGTATTTCATTCAACACTCGAAGCAGAATATTTTATTACAATTTTTATTATGTTTCAAGGTTTAAAAGACTGTTAAAATATGCTAATTGAGACATTCAGAATGACAAAAGTTTCAAATGTGAAATCTCTCTGAAAACTACTTAGAGTAAAGCACTATTTGGTTTCTCCTGATGTGGGTTTAGTTAGTTAATATCAAATGCCAAATTAAATGTCAATAATCCTTAAGGAGCCTATCTTAGTCACACTTTTTTAATCAAGGTTTTCCATATGATCTTAAGGTCCATTTGTTCCCAGAATATAATGAGAATTGTACAAATCTTATGCATTTCCAGGCAGAGTTCATTATAGGGGTTTCATTTATGCTTATTTAAGATACATTTTAAATTGCTTCATATGAAGATTTTGGTTCCAAGAAAGTGTATAGAAGAAATAAAGGACTGTGTAAGTTAAAGGATGTTCAGTTGTAGCTTTCAGAAAAACAAACAAAACCCACACCACCACCACCACCACCACCAAAAAACCCCAATCAACAGTACCTATTTGAAAATATTTTCTAGAAAAATGGCAGAAAGGCAACTGCAGGTTTTATTGTGTAAAATGTGAATCAGTTAATGGTCAATGTTTGAAGCGGAATATCCCTATTGGATGATGATTCATTAGTGTTATCACAGGAAAGGAGGTTATTGATAATTTGATACTGTGTATCCACTATTGTAATCATTATTGTCAGAAAGTCTATTAAAGATCATAGGTCATGAATCTAAAATTAAGTATGCCTTTAAAAAAAACAACCAAAATTGAGCCAGGGACAAGGACAGGCATTCTTACACTTCAGAATCACACTAAAATGCATTCTATCAATTAATTTTGCCAGGATATTCTTTGATAAAATAAAGTTACAGTCTTTAGTGAAACGTTTCTCATTTAAAATAAACTGGAGGTGGAAGTCTGAATATTAAAACCCCCACAACTGACCAGGGTTTTGTCCTGCTGTACATGAATATGCCTTCAAAATGTATTTCTCCTACAGATTATGCTGGAGTACTCAACAAGGTAATACTCTAGGTTTTTTTTTCTCTTTTAGTTTTAAAGCACTCCGTTTTTTTGATAGTTCCAGTTATTTTTCTCAATATTTTGCTCATAAGAACTGCATGGTTAAACGGCATCTCAGAGCCAGCACCGTGAAAAGAGATGCTGCTGTCAGTACAAGGGAAGGCACTGTACACTGCATTCCAGGCTCCATGAAGGAGAATTTCACCCTAAGGACCAGCTAGCTGTACCAGATTTGAGCCTGGCTGCTATAAGTGCATGCCAAATCACACTGTGACTTTATGCAGTAACCTCAGCCTGGGCCAGCAGACTATTAGCAGGAATGCAACACTCCCAGAAGAATGTTGACAGGTACTAATTCAAAAACCCTACTGATACGGGGCACATGTACCACATACATGTCTTTCTTGTAACTTTCAAAACTGGACTATGTAACTGAATAGAAACATGCCATTTGCTTTTGGATATTCTCGAGAAAGGTATTGAGATGTTGGGCATTGCTCAGATGCTCCCCTAAGTTATTTTGTAAGGGTCACAATTCCCATATACCTTGTTTAATGTTAAACACTTGCACTTAACTGCAAAACCAGAAAGAAGGTATTATAACATTCTTTTAAACAAAACAAAATAAAACACAGAAATAATGCAATTATGATGCTCTTTCAGTGTCTATCAAGACAGAGATGACAAAGGAAAGAAAACCATGTTTAATTCCAGCCTAAAACCCAGAAGGTCACCCTTTTCATCTTTATATTCCAGCCATTAACCCATATAACTTATTTAACCCATGTAGTTTGGGACTCAAACTCATAGCATACCCTTTCCCCCAAGCTGAACTCACAGAGGACATTTTCTACCCAAACTGCTACAACAGGTTTTATGCACCCTTCTTCATGGGATTCCCCGTGGTTTCCTCTCAGGTCTGAATCTTGCATCCACCTGTCTACTATTCCCCTGTTTCCTGATCTCTCTCTTTTAACATTCAGGAAGAGGTCTGAGCTCTCTCACCTCACTTTTTTGGAAAAGTGTGGATGACCAGAGAGAAGGAGAAACTGGACGCTGAGCCAGGCTTGGCCAGGCTGTGACCTGTTTGCCAGTTCTGAGGCCAAGGGACTGGCTGAAGAGGTGACACGGTGCTGACGTTTCCAAACCAGGCATTTTCACAACACAGCCCTAAGCTTCTACAAAAACATATAAAAATTACAGATGTTACACAGTCATGTGGCTGGCATCAAAGATGGCAGCTGTTGTCTGAGTGCAGATGAGGTGGTAAGCAAGTCACTTAGGGCATCAATGTGTTTGTGCATGAACTAATTCAGTCTTTGAAGGGCACTGTGACAAGTTTCAACCAGAGAAGAGGCTTAACCACAAAAATTCAAACAAGATCTAGTCTATTTCATCATACAATGCTGTCAAAAGTGTTACAGCACCCTGGCCATCTTCTGTTTGGGGAGATAAAGGAACTGAAGTGCCCGCCAAAAACCAGCAGCAAAGGTAATGGGATTTGTCGGTGCAGGGGCAGAAGAAACACAGGGAATTCAAGCACATGCTGAAGGAAGAGCTGGAGAGGTAGAATGGGGAAACCAGTATTTTTCCTCTTAGTAGCAGCAAGCTATGAAATCAAGTCCAGGTGACTGCAATCATGTCTTAGGAGCTGACAGGGCATTACTAGCTTGTATGGCTGTCTGTACTGCAGTCATCAGATGTTACTGTTTGGGCAACTGTTATTAACGTCCATTTGGCTAAGGAGCTACAGGTTATGTCATTATTAGGAATTTTCCATTTAAACTCTACAGAGTCAGTTTTGCACAGGTTTATTGTGCTCCTATGTGATGGTGACAGGAGCCAAGCTGAACCCCACAGACACTGCGGATCTTGGGGGTGTTGCAAACCCACAGAGCATCATGTTCAGCTGAGGCTGGACCTAGATGTGTAAATCATGCAATGTTCAAAAGGTTTTTTCTCCTACTAATGTGTTTTAGAAGCACTTTGGAAACTAGGTTACCTACTTTGCTGCTGTTTTCTCCCACTTCAGTGTCACAAAGGTTATTGTTCTTCAACAGGATGGCTGCCTCCAGTGCTGACTTGGGAATGCCAACTGTAATTAAAGACTTGGAAAAACCAATGCCTTTAATGGATTATTCAGGCTGACAAGTGTTGTTTTACCTTGGGAATGTCTATGAGCTTAATAGGTGTAGTTTTCTGTTTGGCTTTCCCTTGCTGTATCATTTCATATTAGCTTTCTTATTGCAGGTTTTTGAGACCAACGTTTAAGATATGCACTTGGTAATCTTGTGTTGAAATCATAATAAAATGTCACACTAATTTATTCACTGGGAATATTTTTCTAGCTTCTTGTATTAATTCCCTTCAAAGCTAATTTAGATGCTTGTTGTCTGTATAGTCCACATCTGTCTGTATTAATAATTGTGCAAGTGTCTGAACAAATTAAGACATTTTACAGCATTTAAACATACCAAAGTTCTTACATTTTCCATGAAAGTGGAGAGGTTGTACAATAATTTATGAACGTTTTCCCATTAATCTCTGAATTGTTTTGGCAGCTGATGCCTAAAAGCAGCAGCTACCTGGCAAGGACATAATATCTGTCAGACCATGAAGGGTGCCTGCATTTGCTAGAGAGATAAATGGGAATGCTGAAATAGAGTTAAGCCCAGAGAAGGAAGCTCATCTCCAGGCAGACTTGCCAAGCCTGTTTCATTATAGCTTATAGCTTTCATTGTCGCTTAGTGAATGCTGTTAAGTATTCTGTCAAAATAAACTTTTCCAGATGAGTAGCACTGCAAAAGCCTAAGGTGTCACTGCTAATACTTGAACTTGTTTACTGTTTCTTTGTGTTAAAAATACAGGTGCTATAAATTAAAAGTCTAAGTCTTCTTAAAATGTATTTTCTGATCTAAAACATCTAGGGGCTTTTTTTAAGTTGTACCTTTTCTGTCCAGCCATCATGAAAAGCCGTATTATTTCTTAAGGTGTGTCATATATAAAGCAGCATTTTTTCCATGTATTTTGATGGCAGAAAAGTATGGGTCTTTCAAATTCTTATGGTTCTGAAAATGCTACTTTACAGAATCATAATTCATACTCATCACTGGGAACACATAACCTGGAATGTCTTTCTGCAACTTGACTTTTTTAATACCTAGAACAAATAATTATAGTGTCTACGTTTCTTTGAGAGGAAAAGCTGAAAATCAAAACCAGAAGACTCTTAAAAATATAATTTCAAATTTTTTGTACGTACTTTTGAAAAATGTATTAGTTTTTGTTTCCTATATATTTACTTAAAGTATGTGCTATTATCAAGCCAGAAGACCAAATGAAGTTTATAGCATAATTAGAAAAAAAGTCATTGGTTGAAATAAATAAGGTTAAAACTTAAAGGAATTTTTATCAAATACTTTCTTACAAAGAAAGAGGAAAAATTGAAACAGAAATCATGACAGTTTAAAATTGTGGGGTTTTTTTTTTCTCTTTTTTTAACAAATGATTAAAATTTTACATTCATAAAGGAAACCTTCCATAGCTGTGTATTGCACTTGTGATGAGAACTGACTTGAAGACCTTCAGTTCTAATTCTGCAGAAGACAACATAGCACCTCCAAAGCTTCAAAATATTTGCATGCAAGATTTTGTATCCTGCTGGATATATTTACTTTGGCTGAACTTTATTCAGGCCTAACTGGAACTAAGAAAGTATGTTTTCTGCTTCCAGTGTTATTTTTCTCTGATCATATCATAATGATTTATATTCAAGGGAAAATAAGACTACAAGTTCTACTCACATGAATCTTTGTGTATGCCACTGTGCACATTTATGAACATGTTTTTCCAATCATAGCTAACTGAGCTTTAGATTTAATATAATACACTGAGAACAACTGCTTTAACAGATTCCCTTCCTATACTCACGTATTTGCAATCCATACGCTTAATTGGATTTCACTTAATAGTATTAATGGACTTAGTTACTAAACATTTGTGGATCATGTAACTGTTATTTCATTATATACTAAACAAGCTTAGTTGTAAACCTCAGATCTTTAATCCAAGATCAACTCTTCCAGCTCCACAGAGGTGTTATTTGCATAACTTTCTATTAGAATCAACCTGAGATCTGACTACAGACCTAAGAGTCCTTTGCCTTTAATTATTCTCCCTCCTCACTTCCAAGACTTCAGATGCCTTTTAGTTAACCACAAGTCTGCAAACATCTAATTGCTCACTGCACATTCACCAGCAAAATCTACTAATAGGCAAGTCCAGTATTGCCTTTTCTCTAATACATATTTGCAACAGTAATGTGGCCTTTCGAACTGACAAATAGGCATAATAAAATCACCAGCAGAGAATGAACTAGTTGACCTAAGAGATCTTTCTCATCTCTAATTTTTATGGCAAAAAATACAAAAAGTATATTAACCTCATCTACAATGTTCTTTCTCAAATAATGATCTGTTATAAGGTTATTACAGAAAATGTTGTGATACATTGTGATACAGCTTACAAAATTATGCAATAAGCTCTTTGCATTTGCAAGTTATATTGAACAGTACACTGTATGGAAGTATTTGTATTTAAACAGTTCACTCAAGAAGGCTCTATGAACATACTAAGTGCTTTGAAAGCCATTAAAAAGATCACTTCCATTATATACCATGTAGTAACTTCAGACCTATCAAAATCGAGCACAGGCTTTTTCCCAAAGTGATTGTCAACAAAAATGCAGAATATTACTGAAGCTTATTCTAGTCAATGTTTTTGGGATTAAAAAAAAACAACCCTAAATGGATCAAACAATGGTTCTTAAAAGAAAAATAAAAAAGCAATCATTGAATTGCATCCTGTGAGAGGAAATTGGGCCAAAATTGATCTGGATAGCCAAATTTATTATTACATGCAGTGAATGCACAATGAAATGTGATTAGAGCAAGTGTGCTATCGGTCCCTTTTGCAAGATCAAGCACAGAACAGTGCAGCCTTGATGAAAGGAATCGATAACATTGAAAGCGAAATTGGAGAGCTGTCAAATCATCTTAATTCCTATTTTCTGAATGAGTGGAGTGAGATCGCTTGATGCACATGCTAATAATGAAATTAGTGTACTTTTGACTCAGTACAGAGTCAAGCCTCTATAAAACAAATAATATTGCTAAAAAGAACAGAAACCCAACCCACACAAAACAGAGGTACCACAAAACACATATGTTTCACTTTGAATTCTGTGATTTACAGAGCTGTATTTCTCTTAATACATTAATGTAGACATTAGGATATGTAAGCTGCAATTTCACATCTCTTAATAGACATGCTGACTAGCCATCTTTGTTTGCCCCTAATTGGAAAGAATCCACTCAACAGGCACACATACATATATGCACAACACACATAGCAAGTATCCATGTTCGAGTGTCTTTGAAATCCATAACTCAGAAGTGAATAGTAAGGATTTCCTTTGAGATATTTCTCTCAAAATTTCCTCAAAAAAGGGTTGAGAGTGGATTCATTGTCAACTTAAGCCAATGTAAAACTGAATTGCCCTTCAACTCCTGCCTCTCCGCCTCCCCCTCATGTTTCTCCTCAATCTCCTTCATGCACAGCAAGTCAGCTGTCCACGTCGCCAAAAACTGTGGAGGCGAGGCAACAGGAGGTAAAAGTTATATACCAATGTGTCACCTACCGCACCTAAAGAAAAATTCAAGACACACTCATAAATCTACAAATTATTCAGTAGAAATCTGAGTTCTTTTTTGATTATATCTCTATTGGTTTAATAGCTTTTTGGTGCCTCTCCTAGCAGATGTTCGGCTTCATATCACGTACGTGCAGGACCCTCCTGAAGATCAGCGTGGGGAAGCTCAGAGCATTGGAATGTCTCAGCAGCTACTGGCTAATGAAGTTCAAACTTCCCTCTGACACTGTTAGAGGCATATCTGAAATAACATGGTTCCCTTTCCAGCTTTGACTAGTGCTATATTTTCAGGAGTATAAGCATCAAGAAATGTATTCTTTAAGTATAAAAAATCAGCTGTGGTTGCACCACAGAAACTGTCAGGGTAAAACCAAAGACAGGGCATCTCATCAGGGGGTCTCTGCTTCTTGATTTGCCTCAGAACATGAGCACCAGAACTGCCACCCAGCACTAATACAGCATTATCGCACACCCTGAAACAAGCAAGCAAACAAATCACACTGTTACAAGGGCACAGCAGTAAAGGATGTTTAGTAGGTACTCTATACAAAAAGGCAGTGAGTAACCTAATGGTTCAGGACAGTCAAATAATACTAAAGCACTTTTGTAACAGCTGGATCCAGGAGTACGATGGATCCAGCAATGTCATGCTCTATTCTCAAGCCACATGTTGAAGAATGTGAGGCCAAAAGTAATTATTACTTTATCACAGATGACTAATCTAGAAGAAAACTCATATTGCCCTTGCTAAGTAGGTTCAAAACAGGAGGCTTTCTTTAATAGTTCATAAGATAGCAAAAGCATCTTTTATGTACAATTGCAGAAGACAATATGGACTTTGGATTCTCCTTTTTGAAAAACTACAGGTTTTGTTTTCTCCTTACAAGCGAACTGCATTCAAATCTAAGATCTTTGTTAACTGTACTTGTTTTATATTTTTGCTATTTCTTTCACTGCTTGTTATGTGAACTTGTGGGTAACATAGTGGTGAACTTACACAAAATTTCTCTTCATCAGGAAACTGACTTCTGTAGAATTTTTTTTAAAAAAATCCTAAATACTATTTCTACCCATATGATAGTGGAAGCAAGGTATCAGAGCACTAAGCATACTAACAGTCCAGCACAGGTGGACAAGGCTGTCAATGTTAAGCTTTTCTTATGTTGAATCCAGTAAATGGACAAACTGTATTGCAATTTCTGAGGCAATGTTGCAGTACTGCAAATCTGGAAAGTTATAAAAAACATATGGAGCACCTTCAGCTTTAACATTCAGTCTTGGCCACCAGCATGATGTCCTTGATGTTTACAGTGATCCAGGCACTTGCTTTTAATTTGTGGTTCCTCTGTAATGACTGCTGGGTATAGTTAATAATATATGGCATTAGCCTAAATGTCTGTTAGCTGGCTGAACATGGTGTTTGGATTTTTAGGCTGTCAGGAAGCAAAGCAATTTAATTATGTATTTGTTTTTAAACAAGAGATACAGTCAAGTGGCCGCACATTTGTTGCATTTAAAGTACAGGAACGTATTCATGACTTGTCTACCTGCTTCCATGTGGGCATGTAGTGAGAATACTGACTTGTCAACGACCATGCTTCCAGGACACACTTTGTATTTATTTCATATGTAAAATAAATTATCCTGTATAGTATTAGGCATTTGCATTCCCACTCATCCAAGCCCTTCCATAATAGTGTTATCAAATAGCGATGACACAAATAAAAACCTGTACCAAAAGGTTCTCCGTCCACTTGTAGTTTGTACAGAAGCAATTTTTTTTTCTCTCTCTTTTCAGTAGGTGTGCTTTATGCCAATACAGTGCAAATTGTTTCTCCAAAGATTTAGGGTGATAAGGCTTCAAGCCTGAGTTATTAATCATTATTGTTGGTAACACAGGTTCCATGAGTATATGTGAAGCCTCCAACCAGCTTCCAAACTACCAGTATCTGGGGTTTTGTAGCCTCCTCATGAATGAAGTCATTCAATCCAGAAGTTATACAGGTTCTGCTTAGCTAGAAAAACATTTCCTGTACCATGATGGGGAAAAAACCCCTACATAATCCTAACAATTCCTTGGGTAAAGAGTTTTGGTAATTGAATTTACCCAGTGGATCAGACCTTAAACCTGCTAGAAAGCTCACACGATGAGAAAATAACATCCTTCCAGCTTTCTGCTGGCCATATCAAATATACCTGGTGAGCTATCTAAAACATAGCACCACTGTTTAGATAACCTCTGGTTGCTGAAGAACTATGCACACTGCTCTTGCAAAACAACAAATGGGTGTGACTTCCTATAGCACAATGTGTAAGAATTTATCATGATTATTAACTAAGATCTGTTAGGCTACTGTGTCCCTTATTAGTATCACTTTTGATTTAATGTGTCTATTATCAGTAGCAAAAGTTTTTCTTTACCATAAGGTTCTACAAACACTTAGGCATGTGAACAGACAGCTTTTAACTGCCATGATGTTCTTCTGCTCCCTTAAATTCAGTTAAAAATTACTTTTGTCAGTATTGTCATTACTTTCATTAGACCCATGAAATCATTCAGTGTCTTCACTAATGTAATTATAAAGTACTTCTCTAAACTCTAGTTTTAAAGCATTTCACAGTGAAAGTGATGGGTGGAATAATTTCTGTTGTATGAAGTCAAATTTTAATCTTGTGGTCAAACCTTTTTACAAAGTCAAATTGCATCTCTCGCAATAGCAGAAGTGAACAATTGCCTTTTATTAACCACTGACAGTATGGAAGTAGTGCATCCTTTAAGGATTGGCACGTTTACTGCAACAGAGTGATACTGATGCCTGTAGAAGCAGTGATAGTCAAAATACAGATCTCAACACACATGCAAGATAATCATATTAATGCTTACATATCGGCAATGACAAATGCAAACATTTCCTCTAACTAGCTCATTAGATGTAGCTTGGGCTTAGTAAAAGGAAAATCTGTAAAAGACTGAAAATCAGCAGATCCAGGTAACACAGAAGTTGTAGAACCATCCAATTTAATAATATTTGGCTGTTCTGCTGGTGTATCAGAAATAGAATAGTATAAATTTTTGTGAGCTCACTGTATTCTCATCTGCAGGCAGAACAAGCAGCTCTGGGAAAGTAACCTCAGGTTCTGATTGTTTACATGGAGCATTGTTAGAGCCCTGGGGAAAATGTTCATTTTCCTCAGCTAGCTTGCAAAAGAATCCCAGTGAAGTCTGCAGTAATTTGCATCATGCCATGTTCTCTGATGGCAGAGTTTCAGTCTGAGCTCACAGCCTTGTGTTTACAATATTATAATTTTTCATGGTTTGAACCTGTGCTTACATGGCTTCAGCAATGCCCACAATACTCTGATTTATTTTTTTTTTTTTTTTTCCCTGCCTTGCTGATTCAGCACAGTCTGACTAGCTGTGAGGATGACCATCTATAATACCATGCCTGACTGAAAGGAGTAAACCCTCTCCAAGGATGGAAGAAACTGTTTCATCTGAGTTCTGAGATCTAATAAATTCTTCTGCTGTATTTTCAAACTTTTGTGTGACAACTGATTCTTTTAAAGCAGCTACTTATTATTTTTTTAATTCGCAGGTTTTGTAGCCAGTTCACCAGTTTGCCATACAGGTGAAACTGTGCCATTCAGTTACATTTACCATAGGCCCCCCCGTCTGGTTTAACCTCAGCTGGTAATTAAGTACCGTGCAGCTGCTTGCTCACTTCCCCCTCACCCAGAGGGGTGGGGAGGAGAGCTGCAAAG
>JAVJGJ010000014.1:107442615-107465004 GCA_035590215.1 Microhierax caerulescens | reverse complement strand
TTTGGCTCTGGACCCTTCCCCAGCTTCACTGCCCTTCTCTGGACATATTCCAGCACCTCAATGTCTGTCTTGTAGTGAGGGGCTCAAAACTGAACACAAGATTTCAGGTGCAGCCTCACCAGTGCTGAGTACAGGGGGATGATCCCTTCCCTAGTCCTACTGGCCACACTGTTCCAGATACAGGCCAGGATGCTGTTGGCCTCCTTGGCCACCTGGAACACTGGGGGCTTATGCTCAGCCGGCTGTCAACCAGCACCCCCAGCTCCAATTCCTCCAGGCAGCTTTGCAGCCTGTCCAGATCCCTCTTCAGATCCTTCCACCCCTCCAGCACATCAACACTCCCACCTAGCTTGGTGTCATCTGCAAACTTACTAAGAGTGCACTCAATCCCCTCATCCAGATCACTGATAAAGATATTAAATGTAACTGGCCCCAGTAGTGAGCTCTGAGGAACACCACTTATGACTGGTTGCCAGTTGGGTGTAACTCCATTTACAGTTCTGAATACTTTGACTAACTGTACATGTGCTCAATATTTTTTGCAGGTTAAAGATTAAGTTTTAAAAAAACCAAAACAACAGTGCAAACCCAATATATTTCCAGGAGAATAAAAGTCCACTTCCAGGCTCCCCAGTTCAAGAGAGACAGAGAACTAATCGAGAGGATCCAGTGGAGGGCTACAAAGATGATGAGGGGACTGGAGCATCTCCCTGGTGAGCAAAGGCTGAGAGACCTGGGCCTGTTCAGCCTGGAGAAAGATGGAGAGGGGATCTTATCAATGTCTACAGATACCTTAAGGGTGAGTGTTAAGAGGATGGGGCTGGACTCTTCTTAGCAATGCCCAGCAACAAGACAGGGGGCAATGGGCACTAACTGCAAGACAGGAAGTTCCATCTGCACATGAGGAAGAATGTCTTTGAGGGTGACAGAGCCCTGGCAGAGGCTGCCCAGGGAGGCTGTGGAGTCCCCTTCTCTGGAGACATTCAAAACCCACCTGGACGCTCTATGCAACAGAACAGATCTGGCGATCCTGTGCAACCTGCTCTGGGTGCCCCTACTTCAGCACGGGGTTGGACTAGATGGTCTCCAAAGGTCCCTTCCAACCCTGACTGTTCTGTGATTCTGTGAGGTAGGAATACAGTTCCATCCTGGTACCTTTTACCCATTTGATACAAGAACAGATTTTACAAAGATGAAAAGTGAGTTTTCTTATTTTTATGTAATGTACATATAAGGAAAAGGACACAAATATTTTCCCCCACGTTATCATTTTTATAAGAATAAAGATAGTTGAACTGGGTCTTGATTTAAATTAATATTGTAATAGCTACTGTTGACAAAACCCTGTTCTGAGTACATCAACAAAGACCTTGCTACCTGACAGCAGCACTTCACATATCTTTATGCCCATAGTAACTTGTGGAGTCTGAGGAACCATGTGCCACAAAGCAAAATTCTGTAGAGATTCTTTGGTCACAGTTTGGGTTGAAAGGGAACACATTCCTATTCACATACTCTCATCCCTCGGGCAGCGAAGGGTACGCGCTTTAGTGTTATGTGGGAGTCAATGTTTTCTTAGAACTCGCTTGTTGACACACATATTACAAGGAAAATGGGCTGGAAATGACACTTCCAGACAGATACGTGTATAGTTAATATACAGTTAGATATTTTATATTTGCACATAGTTAATTATAGATATGTGTATAAATAAATATATATATATACAGATACACATTTCATCTTAAGTTACTCTGAAAAAGTTAGAGGCTCGTAAATGAAACACCTAGATAGAATTATTTCACTTAATTGAACACAACATTTTTTCAGAAAGTTCAGTTTAGAAGGTAGGATTTTCAGGTCTAAGAAGTCCTTTAGAATAAAAAAGAATAAAAATACTGCCACTGCTTTTCTTCCTTTCCTTTCCTTCCCATTCCCCACTTCCAGAATTATCCAGCAAGGTCTAAGATCTACAATGCGAGTCAAACAATTTAAAATATGCTCTTGGCAAGCCACAGACATAGGAAACCAGTTTAAGCTCTTCTGCTCCCTTTCTCTTTATGGTATGTCACTCCATCACGTATGTACGGACTAGAGTCAATAAGCATATTCCACTTTGCCATCCACCAGAAAAGGCACAATGTAGCCTACAGCCTGCTGGTGATAGTGCCCACCCATCTGAAACGCAAAGACGAGGTTCACATTCATACTTCAAGTTAGTTACTTCACCTGAACGTGACTTACCGAACGCAGGTATCTGACAACTTCTCCCTTGCCTTCTTCCCCACCCCATCCCTTGGAGTTACCAAGACACAAATAAATGCTAAATACTGCTGTGTATTTCTAAATGTTTTACTAAGACTAAAACTTTTATAAAATTATTTGCAACATAGGCAAATCACAGCTGCTGAGGGGAGGGATGTTTGGCACAACTTGCAGTGCTTCTGAGGACATCAGGGAGCGTTTGAGAGCAGGAGGTACTCAGGTACCTTCAAAAGACAATTTTTGCTGTTATCCGTTCATTCTGATAAAAGACTACTTGTACCTGAAGACAGTTTATGATATTTATGAAGAAATTAAAATATACCATAAATAGCCAGTTGGCACAGCACTCTCCAAACTGTCAAGCTGCAACAAGGTCTTTTACCATCTCATGCCAGCATACTCTTCATGCCAGTCCCTCTGCTGCCTTCTCCTCATCTCACCTCATCCAAAGTATGTGTTCTTTCTCTCTGCTTCTTCCTCTCTCACCTTTTCTTCCTCAGCTGCTCCCTCTCCATTGGCTCTCAACCACTTAACAAACCAGCCACAGCTGCACCTTATCTACATTGACCAACCCACCGCCCCTGAAGCCAGCCCACAGCTGTATATTATCAATGCTAATTAACCCAGCTTCATTCTTCTATGGCCAGTTACTTACTAAGGTTAAAAAGATTTCTTCCTGGCCCACGCAGGTAACTGAATGAAGTCATGAAGCATGGGTTCCATTAAACGATTATATCAGGTTAAAATGAATCTTTCTTCAATTTTTATGAGAATCCCAGAAGCAAGGCCAGGAACACTGTTCACTTAGTGGGCCATGAATAATGCAAATGAACATGGGCCTTCAGATGTCAAAGCTGTGAAGAACAGCATACAGAAACCATTACCAAGTAAATGGACTTTTTTACTATACATACATGGACATGTGAGATAATTAAAAAATACACTATTAAAGCTGACTTGGTAAGAAGCAGTCATTTGACCATTTGAATCACGCCAGATCTTAAAAACCATTTCACTTGCTTAACTATAAAGTTGTCCATCCCTGATATGTTTTTAATAAAAGATAAACTATATAAGTATTTTTCCAGAATGATAGGCTGCATTCTGTTTGCAAATGCCTATAGTTAGTTGATTTCACTATTGTGACATCAGCATGATTTTTTTCATGTTCAGATGAATAAAGTTAGGTTTACTAAAGTAATCAACTGAATATCAGACAAAAAAGAACTTTCAAGGTAAAAAATCTATTTAAGTTTAGTCAACCCCCCCCACCACCTTACTTATTAAAAGAGCAAAGGTTTCCTTTAAGTACATCTATGTATTGCTAGGGTAATGTTGATAGCTCTTGAGATTTTGCTAAAATAACAATTTCTTTCACAGAGAAGCACTAGAAACTAGCTGTATTTACCACTTCAGTCTCTCCCATTGCCAGCTGTGACATCTCTCATATTCTGTACTCTACATTTTGCCAGATTTTTTCTATCCAGGAGCTAAAGTATGGAATACAAACACAAGCAGTAAAATGGTGAGAGATTTAGTCTTTGATACAGGTTGGTAAGCACTGTTATGGAGCAACCATTTCCCTAGAAATGTGTGAGTAGACAGGTATCTGCAGCCTCTTCCCCTCCTTTCCTCTTATGAAGTGTAGATGTGAATTGAGATTTTGAAAAATGCCAACAGAAAGAGTATATTGCACCCAAGAACTGGGAAAGACAAGGTCTATGTATGTTTGCCCACTGGTGAGACTGCCCACATGTCCATGGGCATGCACACATGGATGCTACAAAGTAGCTACAGAATAACTTAACAAAAAGAAGGTAAACCTAAAACCTCTAAAAATTATGTATAAAAGGTACATGGAGCAACCTTGCCTACAGCAGCAAGCAGGGTGGCCAGCAGAGAGGTTTTATGCCACAACAGCGGTTCTTGCCAATGCCCCAGAGCACACACCGTAGGCATTTCAGGGCATTTTTGCTAAGGTGAACTCTAGTCTGGTCCTGTGGACCTTTTGGGACTCCTGAAAGGAGCCCAGTTCAGGTGCTCCAAGCCTGCTTTGCGAAGAAGAGAGTAATCGAGAGACAGTAATCGAGGCAATGGGGAGATTTTTTTCCAAGCAGAAGCCTCTGCTGTGAACTAAACCTCTCCTGCAGGTGCACAGCATTGTGTTTGGGGTTGTGCACCGAAGAGAAATGATAGCAAATGCTCTTCTCTTTCCCACAATGATGATGGAATTAGTTTACAGGTTTCTCAAACAGTCATTGCCCCATTCTTTCAGTTTCAATCACATATATTTAGTTGACATAATGCCTACAAAATGCAATTTACACGTACCACACTGCAGAGCACTGAACTAGTGCTTTTTCCTTTGATGAAGAGTTGAGTGCAACCTGAGCGCAGCAGTTCAGTAGGCGAGCTTTTGGAGAGGCAACAGAAGCAGAACACATTAGTATCACTTAGAAAAAACATTAGATGTTTTAGGGCCATTTTCATACAATCCACAGCAAAATACAATACTGTGGGAGTTTTTAGCTCAAACATCTCACTAGTTCATTTCTTGGAAAGGGATTTTATTTGAAGGGATGAAACATAACCACAGCTTAAACTGTTTGTCTCTAGGCCAAGGAATGGTCTCTGTGCTGAGTGGGCACAGCACTTTACATAGTTGATGATTAAATGAAAATGGCAACATTTCAACAAAGGCAACATTAACTGCTTATAGCAAAAGCAGAAGTCATGTGAGGGAAGTGCAGATCATGCCAGATCATGGTAGGGATTCCCAGAAGATGAAAAGCATTTTGCTCGTGCTTCCTTTCTATCACAGAGATGAAGTGAGAGATTATTTAGCATCTGTGTTTTCCCACTTTCATGTTAGTTTTGGTCTGCATCTCTTATTGATTTTGTTGTTTCTTGCTTTCTCTTTTTATACACATCTCCTGGAAATGGCAGAAGTTATTTGGGATTTGGTAAAACATAGCTGTTCCCAGCATTAATAATAGCACGCCTGAAGCAGCCAAGTTATTGTTAGAGAGTATTTTTATATCAAAATATTATAAAAAGTGCACCTCTTCAGGATTTCACTGGGAGATCACACAATAGTTGTGGTTTCCATTGTATTTCACTGAACATTTTTATGTCCATTTGAACCTGAAAATCAAATCCAGTTTTAGAGAAACAAGAGAGTAAATATCCGCATGAAACTGCAAAAGTTGCACACGAAAGGCAGCATGAATTTGCATCACTTGCATTCATAAGTACATTCAGGCGAATTCTGTGTCACACAGGGGACAGAATGGTGGCATAACACCCAAAATCATAAGAAAAACATTGTGTCATAACTTTGATACAAAAAGTGCATTTCATTTCATTTTAGAACTTTTTTGGGCTTAAAACACAGAGTATTTTTCTGGATAATGTGCCACAGATAAATTTTCAGGCTGAAGATATCCATGAAATAATTGAGATTTTTTTATTATTATTATTATTATTTTTTTGAAAAAAAGGGAAGACAGCAGCAAAGAGTGTGGAAAAACCTCTCCACAGTTCTATCATTCTCCAAGGAAAGAAAGTCTAATTGTGAGACATTGGCCACCACTTCCCTCACAGTCAACGAAACTTGTCTCAAGCAAAGCAGCAAATCCAGGAGTCAGCAGCAGAACTCACTTTCATATTCATATTAATGTTGTCTTGGAATAAATTCAATTGCAACATCAAATTTCTCTCCTTTACTCTTTGATAGCTGAATGAAAACATGCTGAGATCTAGGCTTCATACAAAACTTTATGAAAGGCAAAGAAATAAAGATAATCATCTGAGAATTAATAGATGTCCCCAATGATGCTTTACAAAGGCATAATAATGACTAAACCACTTATTTATGTGCAGTTTATGATTTTACAATGGAAACAAATGTGAACTTATAGAAAAAAAGATTATGATGGAGCAATGAACTGACAGGGAGATTTTTTTCCGTGTAATCATGCTGTACACAATGGGGAGATATTATACACCCAGATTACATAGTTATTTCTAGTGCCTCCTGCCCCACCAAGTGGACTAATAGTGTTATATTTTATCATAAATTTGTATATTCTTTTTCTTTCAGGACTAAATGAAGTGTATGTTCCCATAGCAACAAAAGCTAATTCTTTCCAAATTTAGCTCTGAGCCTTTAGCACTGAATTCCATGGAAGCTTACTTACATGAACTTACATGAATCTTTGAAATGTGCTGTTATACAGGCAGGTTTTATCTGCAAAGCTCAAAGAGGGAAATGGGGAAAATCACTAATCTACACATGGAAAAATATGCACATCCACAAATGTACCGTAAACTTCAGTTTCTTAATCTTTACATCCTCTGAAAAAAATCTGTTTAACATGTCTTCTCCTGCTTTTTGGAAAATTTTTGTTCCAGAACATTTGAACATCTTAGACAGTTTACAGTTTTCTAACAGCCTTGCAAAATGTCATCTATACGGTGAAGTCCAGCCTAACAACAAGAACAGATATTAGGAATACTTTATTTAGACAAGCAATTAAATACTGTTTCATCACATTAAATTCATAGGACCAGAGAAAGCTTCCAAGGACAAGAGCAACAGGACTAAAAGAAATGCCAAATCACACTCCAAAACCAAGGAAAAACTTACTATAGTAAGCCTAGGATGGGGAAAGTTCCAGGTATAGTAAAACTGTCAATTAAATTCATTAAGAACTTTAACCATTTATTCATGTCTCCTTTTTAAAAAGGTACAGTCCACATCACCTCCCCCCTGCAAAATGAGTCAGATTTCTTTCCCTTGTAGGTGAAGTTGTCCCTTCACTCTTCTCACAGGAATGTCATCTCATGGTTTCTCCTTTCCTACCCAAGTTTTTCTTCCAATTTTTCAGACTAAATTACCTCTTTATTACAAATTACTGAATGCTTCGCTGAATTTATATTGTTCTATTATAAAATTTTAAAATAGCTCAGAAAAAGGATAAAGCATATGCTCAAAAGTAACCTTAATTTAGAACTACACAAATCAGTGAACAATTTATCTTTGTAGAAGCTGAAAGGAAGGTTAAACCATACTAAGTCCCAATTTTTTGGCTACAGGGGGTCTCATTAATTTTCCATCACCAAGCAATTTTCACTGCATTCATAACAGATAAAGTCCTATCATCTCACTCTTGTATTAGAGTGAGTTTTATGATACATCAATATAACAGGCATTTATATTACAGTATCATGATTTCCCAGAAAAAGCATCTCCTATATACCATTTAGATTGTAATGGCAATACTCCCCAGGGACACCCAAAATCACTGCATTTCTATCTCATGACCTCTGTTCATTGATATTTGAAATGTTATTGACACTGGAAAGCATCAAAATATTTTGAAAATTATATTCAAATATGTATTCAAATAGAAGATGAAAGTATCCGCTAAATATTCTGGTGTCAGTGCAATTGTGCCTCAGAGTAACATTAACAGAGTGGACATTAACACATGAATGACCAGTAACTTGGAAATTGCTTTACTTTTATTGAGATTTTACTCTGTTTTTGCTTAGTTTGGCCCAACTGAGGAAGCAACAGGTCTGGTAACAACACAAAACCTTCAGAACAGCAGCAGATACAATGACAGATAGAGCTTCATGCAATCAGTGAAAGACAAAATAGCAGTCCACCAGAGAAAACCACTAGCAGCAGGTTGCTTCACATAATTCTCTGAAATCACAAAATACGTTTTTTTTTTTCCTTTTTAGAAGGAAGAGTAGGAGGACAGCCTAGTCAGCATAAAATATGGAGCAGGATTCTCATATCGATGCATTTTGTCTACAAAGATGGTATTTCTTCAACAAAGCGTAGTATCTGAGCATATTTAATGAACTGCAGTCCAAATGGCCAGTGTCCTGAGACTTTCCACAGCCACAGGAAAAGAGTGTAATACAAACTGTTTACTGCAGTTCTGTAGAAGCAAAAATTACCCCTTTAAGATGTTTGTATATTGCATATCTCATACCCTAAAAAGAACATACTAACTGAAGGCTCACCCTGTTAAAAATAATTACTGAGGTGTTTAGAAAAGCAGCTTTCAATTACAAAAATACTAATTTAATTTTTCTTTTAGTCTTTCCTGCTCTTTCTCAAGATATGAAAGTTTTCATCTTCCTCATTATAAGAGTACTGCATTCAACTGAGAGCTGCTAAAAATGTACATTGTTCATGCCCTCACAGTCTGAAAAATTAGTACTGATGGGTCAAGTCCTGGCCTCAACCATCTAGATAAATCCCACCATTAATCACATAGCAAGGCCTCAGCGGGTTTTTACAAGGTACTCCTCAATATATTCTTGCATTTCACAGCCTGATATGTGTATATAAGCAACATAAACCTGGAAGACATCCAGGATGTCTTCCAGGGTTATTTGATTTTTTAAGTCATCACTAAGTCAGGCTCCCAGAATTATGCAATAACACCAGGAATGGCCATTGCAAAGCATCAGCTGCTTTGGCTCATGCTACTATAATCTTTCTTACACACCACAAGGCAGCAAATCCTGAAATAGAGGCTGTTATATACTGGAAGTATTTTGAAGAGTTGGCAATTTTTTAAGACCTTAAAATCGGTATAATCCAAGCTATTTCCCTGGTTATATTTCAGCTCCTCTGTGCTGATTAAACCTTCCAGACAAACCATATAGTATTGCACAGATATACTGCTGAAGCCTTTCAGATTTTTACTCCCTTTTCAACATTCAGTCCTGAATTATGCATTTAATGCGAACTCAGAAACTCTTTAAATATCTCATCATCTTTTATTTAGAGATAGCTTAACGTGAAAAGTCCTGTTAGAAGGATTTGTTTTACATTTTTAAAGAGCAATATTTCCTTTACAGCCAAGCCTTAAGTGGTCTTACTTAAAAGCAGTCTTAGCTTCTCTCAGGAGATTTTATTGAATTTGCACTTGTGGTAGTAAAAGCTATTTCTAAATGTCTAAATCAGTAGCAATACATTTTGTTCATCTGTGTTTGCTCCAATGTCAATAATTCTTCAAGCTAAAACCCAGAAAATATCCCACCCAAACCCCAACAATGCACATAAACATTTATTTCTATGGATTTCTCTTCCTTTCTATATACAATGTTTCCAGAGATGATCAATATGGCAATTTCCTGCCAACCCAGAAGGCTAATTACCACTCATTTTCAGAGACTGTCAAGGCAGAAGTATTAAAGTGTTCTGAAAATAAGTCACAGACACTCATTAAAGAGCCCTGGAATATGTTTCTCTGCCTTTTTCTTGGGAAAATAGGCACATCATTACAGTTCATATGAAAAAGTCAGGTGGTAGCACCAGTGAAATTCAAGTCATTGTGATGCAAAGGCAGTGACTCAGTATTTGGCTGAAAGGGGACGTCATATCAACTTGAATATTTGTCTCTGTGTGTGTGTGTGTGTATTTGTAACTAATTTCTCTTAGCTTGAAGTGAGCAGTTCTGCAGTGGATTTCTGTGGCAGGGCAGATGTCCCTCCAAAGCACATGTCCAGGCTATCCCTTCCCACGCTTCTTGTTAGGAGCTTGCATTTACCTATGCAACTATTGCTTAGTGTCTCATCAGAATGAATAAAAATAAAACTGTTCATCCTTTCTGCAGTAACATCATTCTGCATACACGTTCATCACATCACCCTCTCAAATAAAATGGTCTGTGCTAATCTGTGGATTTTTAAAAGAAATCTCTGCCACCTGTGCAAGCTTGCATGTGCTAGAAACACTTCATGGCTGGAGTAACATCCAAGACCAGATTTTTCTGGCCTTCATTGTTGCAGTATCCTTAAGAGAAGGGGTTTTCCCCTAACAGCAACTGCTTAGCATTTAGCTAAATATGCGTTGTTTACTCCATCCTTGAAAGAAAAAGGTGGGTTATCCCATGGAAGAAAGAATGTGTTTTACAGAAAGGATTTGACAAGGAACAGGTGAAGAGGAGGTTGGCAAGGCAAAGGAAGGGGGAAAAATAAGTAAAACAACCTTTGTGGAGGAAAGAACTAAAAGATTTTAATATGCCATTACAAAAAAACCCCAAAAAACCCAAACCAAACCAAAACAAAAAAAACCCCAGCAATAAAAATATCACCACAACAAACCCCGTATCACAGAATCCATGATTTTTTGGCATTGTGTTATAAACTCTCAAGGAAGAAGTTTTTTAGGTTTTCCTTGAGGATTGCACATGAGAGATAAAAGATGATTTAGCGGACACATTACCAGCAGCTAAGAACTTTTATGCATCTTAGATTCTTATAGAGCTTCTTGTGGCACACAAGTTTTCTTTGTGTCATGTATGGCATCATGAAGGCCGATGATCTGCCGGGTGAGGTGTCTTACCCACAGATGCTGATTGCGCTGATACAGGGGAAATTTGCTGCAGTGCTACTGGAGAGATGTCAGCAGGTTTAGACAGTGCTCAGGCACAGTCTATGTCCACTGGGTATATTTTAGGGAGCAAACTAGAAATTACATTTCCAGAAAAAAAGTATAATGTCCACCATCAGAAATATACGTAGCTTTCCTACAGGACCCCCTTATATTGCTCAGATGTGTGGCCCATTGCAAAACAACAAAATGAAAGGCAAGGTTTGCCAAGATAAGTGAGGTGAGAGATTTCTGGCTTGAGAGTAGAACTTTGGGTCTTTCAGAGAAAATATTTGACAAATTTGCAGGAGAAAAGTTTGAAGGAAAGCTCATGGGGGTCGATGGGGAAGAACACCATTACAGATTTTCTCCCAAGACTGTTAAATTAAATTTTCCACTTCCATCTTGGTTTAATCCAGCATAGATCCTTGTTCTGTGCGACATTTCAGAAGCTTCTCAATGTAGTGGGAACAGCCGCACAAATAAGATGGAAGTTTCATGTAACATTACCTATTTAAAACAGTATTATTGCTGTCAAAACATGTATTTATTGGAAATGGATAAGTGGAAATGAAATCCTTCCATTCTTCTCATTTTATCCACCTCATAATTTCTAATTAAATGGAGCCTGTATCTCAGTTGCTCTGGCTTTTGGAATTAAAGAGCTGCAGCTCCTATGATAAGCTCTTCCCTCATCTCAAAATCCAAACCATTTAAATTGCTTAATATACTTAAGCTATAATGCTTAAAATTGTAATTTAAAAATAGTAACACAGCCTTTTTTTTGTAATAATGTGACCTGAAAATAAGCATACATCACGTTAGTGAATTTTTTTCTAAACTACTTGAAACTTAATCAGTCTTATATATAATTTCAGGAGTTCATGAGGGTGTATAGCAAAAGTGGTGAGATTTATTGTGTATTTTTAAAATTATAGGGTAGATTTTACTAAGAAGTAAAGCCTACTCTTTGAATAACACTGTATGTTAAATACATAGAGATAGCTGAGGGGAACAGTGAGAGACCAGCAGGTACTGCAGAGAAATTCTTCTGACCTGATATCAAAGCAGTGCCATGCTCCACATCTTCACATCAAGCAGGTTAAAAAGCAAATATCTGAAAATAGCTCCAGCCTCAACAAGTGACCCCAAATCACCTTCAAACAGAATTTTTTGTAAGACTACCATAAGATGCAGTTCCTGGAGAGCTTTTAAAAATATGGCCTCAGCAACTTCAACATCTTCCTTTGAAAGACCAGTCTATGTACAACACTTAATTTCAAAGGATTTGCAGTTACTTTTAAATTTAGCAGAGTTCAATAGAGTATGCCTAGTCCAGCATATAACAGGATTTTACTTCGTTGTTTTTACTGAAAAGAATTCATTGCAAAAAAGAGTTGATATTGCTAGAAAATTTTAAGATTTCCAAGCATGCTAATATTCTTGAAAGCAAAACAAGAATGTTTCCTATAGTAAGATTTTTTAAAATCACCATATAGATGTGAACTAATCATATGATAATGGAACAAGGTGAAATACTGAATATTCTGAGTGACAGTGTTCTTATTAAGTAGGAAGTATGACACCTCCATTAAATACCAAAATATCATACTGAGTATCCAGTACTTAAAGGAAGTTTAAGGGTTTCTGAAGTATACACCAGGTGACCACTTGTCCAAACAAAAAAGAAAATATATATAGACTTGAACTATCATTTTTTTAGAATAATGTTCATCTGTTGTAAAATAATATGCTTATTTTTGAGCAACAGTTGTTGCTTTTTCTAGAAAAGGGCTGAATTTAAATTAAAATTCTTAAATCATATTAAAAAGAATAAATCATATGAGGGTCCCAGCACAAAGAAAATTCTGGTTTAATACTTCCAATTAGAAGTTTTGGGGTTTTTCAGTGAGGCACGCTAAACCTGTTCACAGCAAAGGTCCTCCTACGGAGCTCCTTCACGAAGAGCTCCAGTCCCTGCATTCCTCCAAGCAACCACTGCTTCACTGTCTTTTGCAGTTTTAGGGTCACTGTTTAGTGAGTATTTGGCACCTGCTTAGCATGTACTTTTATGTGTTGAAATAAATCCAAAATTCCAAAGTGTGCCAGCAATACCAGTCTCTTCCACAAAGATGAATATAAAAGAAGCTAAACTGGTCTTTGTATCAAACCACCTTGCACATCCATTTGCAGCCACATAAAAAGTACAGAGCAGAGGAAGAATTACTGTGACACACCACACTCGTGATATTGACATAGGCGATGACACCTCAGACCCTCAGTCCCAACACAGCACTGTACAGTTTAAGGTGCAGGGTTGATGGCAGTAGGACCTGCAAATTCTTACAGTAATCCTTTATTTTAGTACTTTTCTTAGTTAAAGTAGGTTCAGTATACACCATTGGCCCCAGCTAGTCTACCTGAATTTGGATACAGTGAATCACTTCTCAGTGTTACCAAATACACTGTCAGAACTTTAAAATATCCTTCTAAATCCACTGCTCTTCAGGTCAGAGGGAAATGGAGAACATGACTAAAACTGAGATCTACTGAATCCTGGTGAACTTGTCATGTTGTACTTGCTGGAAAACAAATTGTCCCAAAGATGAAACCATGTTCAACTGGTTTGAGAAACATTTTTGAAAAAGATGGGGAAAAAAAATACTTAAAAAAAGAGCAATCCATAGCATAATTCTCCAGTAATTCAGAAAAAAAAAAATAATGTGTACATAAGTAAGAATAAACTATAACAATATAAGCCAATGATATCTATGGAAAGGTAAAGCTTAGCACCAGTCCTAACTTTCAACAATTTTTGCAATTACGAGTTACTGTTCAAAAGTCATCTAGCCTAACCCAAGCCCCATATGGTCAGGATGGCAGGATTTTTGTCTAAAGTTACTCACAGTTTGCACCTAATCATCTGCTGTGGACAAGGTGATCCTGTGAGTGGCTGCTGGAAAGAGTCCACACATCATTTCGCCTCAGAGCACCAGCTATGGATGCCACTGCTGGCCCCACAGAGCCACTGTTGCCTGTTCATCACAGTGACCCCAGGTAAGCAGCAAGGCTCTGCAGATGCCCAGTTAATAAGGTTTATGTGAAATATAAATAATATAAAAATAAGGTTTACATAATCCTGAAATGCAAAACCACCGTGGATGAATTAATTCTCAAACTAAATCTAATAGCTTGAAACACTTTATTACACTTTCCTTGTCTTCTTCTGCAGTTGGAGGAAAGAAAAAAAAAAAAAAAGAGATAACAAGATAATTTTTGTGTGTAGAGAAGGTTCCCAAAAGCAAGGCTATGAAATATGAAATATTTCATGGCTGTTTTCTCCATGTTGAAAAATATTGAGATTCAAAATACAACAGTTAAATTTGAATTGAATTTTTTTGTGTGCTGTGCAGTAAAATTTGCTATTTGCCATGGAGTATAATAAAGATTTTTTTCCCCTCAGATTACAGTAAAAAGAAAAAAAGAAATCAGTAAAATATTTACTGTCAGTAAAAGTCTAGTGACAAATTAGTGTTATCAGCTTATTCTTGTTAATTTAGCACAATAAACCCCCCTTTGCTTTTGTAGCAATACTTATTCTTAGTAAAAAAATGGCATTATTTTAAACCATACATTTAAAATGTGTAACACACTTCTGGCAAACATATGGGTTCTGATTGTCAAACATATGCCATAAATTCATAGGCAGAGTCAGGGCAAATCATTTGACCTTCTTGTGGCTCAGACAATCCAGCTGTAAAATTAGATGAAAGCAGAACTGAAAAACAGATGCTGCTGCATCCAATTTGATCTTTCTTGAACAAACAACATCTTAAGAGAGCAGAATTAATGTCTTGTATGAACTGTAGTATTTTATTTGATGCTTTTTGGCACAATCTGTAAATTAAAATCCAAACCTGAAAATTTTTGCAAGCCTGCTGCAGGTATTATATCCCATTTCCTAATTTATGAATTCCTTGCATGTTTCGAAGGACAGAAAGCAGCTACCTGGAGAACTGAGCCCACTGGCCTTTGGCAAGGAAGGTTTGCCTTGAGTGAGTTGTGTACCACTGTCTAAACCATCTGTCATATCCACTCTGGACCAGCAAGAGCTTAGAGGGATAGCCGGAGAGAAGGCCAGGCCAAAGCACACGACATATGCGCTGATTTAGCTCGTTTTCTAGGCAGTCAGCCACCCCACAAGCTCTAGCTGGAATTAGAAATTTCTCTTTCTTCTCATCAAGGCATAGAGAAATCTACTTTTTTTGCTCCTATTTGCGTTGCCAGCTTCTGCTGGGCTCCAGCGTGCTGGCAGCTGGTAATAGTGATGTACCGCAGTGTCCGAACAGGCAGGCTCTGCCCTCCCTTCTAGGAGGAATCAGTCACACCTCTGCTACCACGGGTGTGCATCATCACTCGCGCTGCATCTGTGCAATAGCAGGTGGAGGAGCCCTTAAAAACCTTTTAAAACCAGGGTTTGCTCTCAGGCAGGCAGGCAGGCAGAACGTGAGCAGCGGTAGTTGCAGACACCTGTGTGGGAACACAAGTTTCCACCTTGCTGGTTTTGGGCTTGCTAGGAAGTTTGTATTGGGAAAGTATTTAAAACTCCTGAAGGCAACTTCAAAAAGAAAGAAAAGCCACTAGAACACACACCCACAACTCAGGTCTGCTCACTTCTCCTTGAAGTTGGCAATATACGCTACCTCTGTCAGCACAGCACTTAAGATTTCATTTCAAAGATGAATGAGGCAAACATGTCTGAATTTGCCCCTTTTCTGTTGACATCACTTTTTGGAAGCGGGGAAACTGTATTTTATTTCCAAGACCATGATTTAGAACCAGCAAATAAACAAAACCTCCTGAGAAGTTTCTTCTAAGGAAGAGTGAAATTAAAGTGTGTTGCATGGGTTTTTTTCTATCCTATTCCATCTATCGACTGCATGGAGTACTCCATGAATTCAGCCGGATCTGGAAGCCATATTTGCCTCACTCACTTTTCCAAACCAGAAACTATTGCCCATTTAGTAAATTAATTGCCTTCCCCTACCCCAGAGGTGAAGGGTGCTTGCTTAAGCCAAGCAAACATAAAACATGCTCTGATGTTGCTGTAGATATTTCGGAGCACAAAGTGCAGCAGTATGGTGTCCTCACTGCTGACTCCAGGTCTAGGACATATTATAATTAAACACAACTGAGCCAGAACACTAAAACATGCTTCAGGGTTTGTTGTTTTTTTTTTTACAATGCTATTTGACTGTGCCAACAGGTGCAGTTCTTGTTAAAAATAATAAGCCACTAATAGTTAGTGTACTATATATTTAGTGGCAGCAAAGAAAATAATTTATTCCTAAATACATTAACCCTGTTTTTCCCCTACAGGACTAAAGCTGATAGAAATACATTTCTCCTAGAAACACCTCCTCATACCTTTGGATCTGTTTATAAGGAAGAAGTTATTATATTAATTATCCTGTCATTCTCAATTTTAATTCATGTAGCAATATCCCATATCATGTCCTAAGGGCACATTATATTTTCAGATAAAGATATTTTATTATTATTTCAAAAAAGGCCCTTTATTTTTTTAAAAAATTGCACAAGTTCTTGTCATTTTATCTGATTAGGTTCTTTCATGGACCTAATCCATCACTTGATTATTAAGATAGTTTTTGCAATTGAACAGTGCCTTGCCACGGAAGGTATGCATATTTCTTGAAAACAGAGGTTAAAGAATAGTGTGAATTCCCTAGAAAGTAAGCTGTGAAGAGAAGAAGCCAAATTCTTTGTTAATAAATGTCACAGTTTGATTAAAAAATAAAATTAAGGGAGATAAATTGTGAGCTATGTAACTAACCATTTCCTCTAGAAGGGCAAAGAACACTTTACATTTCACTGATGAGATTAAATACTGTGCGTTTGTTCTTGCCTGTTTGGATTATACAGACTCTCACAAATCAACTTTATCCACATCAGCATATGATATTACAAAATCAGTTTTGAAAACACATGATCTAACACTAGATGTAAAAAGATACTTTTTAGAGAATGAACAAACAAAAGGACAGCATCACTTGTTTACCAAAGAAATAGGGCTGCCGGAGATTCAAATAGGATTAAACCCAGCCTTAATTCCCTATCACTTTGACCATTGTGGACAGTTAATATTTGGATGTTTCTAGCTATCTGTGAATTTTAATTAAACATTAATCTTTCTGTTAAATGGAGTGGAACTTGATTTGATATTCCAACACAACCTTAAACTCTTAAACATCAGGTTAAATATCTTCAGTTGTTCAAGGGTTCTCTAAGTAAAGAACAATAGAATTTCATTTCTTTGTAGCAATATTTTAGTATCAGGGACAGCTCATTCAAATAAGAGACTAGAGCAATGAAATTCTACTTCACGTGATATGGAGCTACCTCTTTTGGGCTGGATTTTGGATTCCCAGTTCCAGCTCAGCCATTTAATTCTTGGTATCTTAGTTCAAACATTTATCTGGACACAGCTTGTTTGTGTCAGAGTCATTCCTGAGACACTATTTAAAGCCCTTTTCCAAAAGCATTACTGTTCTCATGAAAATGGTTTAAGGTCCAAAAAAGATCACCCAGTTAAGTCATCTTCTCAGAGGGTCAAGAAACAGCTTGTAAGCTGACAAGCTGCCTAGAAAGAGGCCTGCCATGGCAAAACACAGACAAGCTTCACAGAGTATGTGGCCATAAGGAACCAAGAGGAGCATTTGCCTACACATTTCTCCCGACGAGACATTACAAAACAGCTTCTGTGCAAGGCAGGGAATGCACCTTGTGCTTGGGTCTTCTGGGGTAGGGCAGAAGACAGGCTAAAACCAGATGAAGTGAATAAAGAGCAACATCCTTCTAAAAGTTTTAGCCTTTTTCTTCCTTCCTCCGTGGTGAAGATCTCTTTTGTACCTGAGGCCTTACTCCTAGCTGAATGACTGGATCTCTGAGAAGCTGATGTAGAGCAGCCCAGGGCCATCAGCTTCAGCTGCATCTCGGCTGTTCCTTTACCCACATGAACAGCAAAATCCATACAGAAAAAAAGCCATGTGAAGACAGAAATCAAACTTAGGCTGCCACGCTGAAAGGAGTTCTGGGTAATGTGTATTAGGAAGTGGTGGCCATCTGTAGAGAATGTCCAGGTACTCCTTTCTGCCAGACAAGCAGAAGGGGGCTAGCTACATCCCACTTCTACACTGGCATAGGAGTGGGTTTGCAGCAAGATGAGTGCATGGAGCAGAACCAGGAAAATTCTGTCAGCACTAGTTCAGTGTAAACCACAAAGTGATTGTAGTTAATGCGTTTCTTATTCCTGAAGAAGTTAACCAGTAAGCACACACAATAAAAATATACATCTCTCAAATCAGAAATATGTCCAAGAATGTAAATGGCTTCAGAGTGCAAGTTACTGATTTCATAGTCTAAGGCAGGGAGTTTCAGCAGGCCTTGGGCATCCATATGGGAGAGAAGAACATACAGGAAAATGTGGAGAGTAAGAAAACCCTCAAAAGAATAATTTTTGATATTATGTGTAAGATTCCTTTAGGAGCCTCTGGAAAACTTCAGGCTGAGGAACAGAGAAAATTCAAACTCTTTACTTTCACATAACAAAACTGTGGGTTTACACATCCCTAGCTCTTCAGTCTCCCTGACAGCTTTTTTGGGAACTTGTAAATTACTATTACTTAGGAAAGTTATTCTCAGAATATGTTACCGTACAACATTACAATCATTTTTCCAGAATATGTTAGTGTACAATATTACAATCATTTTTCAACCACCAAATCAAAAGGCAAAAGAAGCAGCAGACTGACTTTAATAGCTAACAGTTCATATTGGTTTTGTTCACCTTTTACACAAAATTGAAGATGTGGAAAAAATAAATGCATACAAAGTTCAAAAATCTTTAATTCAAACTTATGGTTGATTTCCAATTATATGAATAATGAATAAAATAATAAAAAAATTCTATCAGTTCATAAAGTAAATGCAGATCAAAGCCATCCAACATTAATAAAAAATTGAGCTACATAATACCCCTGAACTGAGCAGTCTTTTGTCGGGAAGATAAGTTAATTGGTATTCTGACCTTCCACTTTTAGCGCTGACCTGAGGCTAACAGGAAAGAGAGTTGCTCTGGAAGTAAGTGTGCAGCAAGATCTTAAAATTTTTATTGTCTCAAACCATCATCTCCATTCTTAGTCAAAGAGCCTGCAACAAAATCAAGCCTGTCCGTGGCTATCTAGTGCACTGAGGCAATGCCAAGGGCTTCTTTCATTATTTATATTTTTTTGTTCAGTTTGGCTGATGTTTGTTTTGCTGAGACCTAACTGATCTCACTGGAAGATGTTCCATTTATCCAGACATGACAAAATTCAAAGACTGCACATTCGCGAGGGGTGGCAATCAGTCAGCGGAGGAGAGTTTTCTGCCCAGTCTATACCCCGGCCCCATCCAGTATGAACCTACAAGCATCATCTCCCCTTCCTCTATCCCCTTTACATGTACTTGCAGAACAACACATGCTGTGCACTCCAGAGATGGAAATGTTATCACAGCACAGGTCAGTAAACTATTGATGGGACTAAGCTATGTCTACTGATGTTAAGGGAAAGATGTATGGCAGTTTCATCTGGCAAAGGGGTTATTTTGTATGCCAAACACAACTGTCATCCCTGTGTTGTCTTTTTGGTTCACTTTACAATGCTTCAATGTCAAAGCTTCAGCAAATATGGGATCATACTGTACAGAGATCTGAAGCACATGCGTGGGTTTTTTAAAAAAAAGGGAGAAGTTTTTTTTTTTTTTTTTTTACGTTGCGCTATTCTAAAAAAAAAATAACTTCTAGTTTGTCACTCTTTGAAGTGTTAGAGCCTTCATACTCCTATAAGTTCATCGTGCATGCAAATGATGACTTGCAATGACCAGAGAGCCAAGTTTACTAATGTTCTAATTATGTCACTGCAAATTAAATGTGCAGTAATTTAAATTGCTTTGATAATGCCTGTAGGGTGACTGCTAGCAATGAGAGCAGTATCAGGTCAGACATTTGGGTCATGGTGTGTCAACCTTTCCTAACAAAGTTGGACTTCTTTCATCTGATTTTAGCCTTGTTATAACAGAACTTTTAGATAACAAGTTCCATTTATTTGGGAGAGGGGAAAAAAAATCAAACCCATTTAGAGCACCCACTGATTCTGTTTGCATATGTTCAGTGTACTGCTCAACTATGGCTAGAAACCACTTGAAACTCCAGATTTACAGAGTCCACCCCACCACTGCAACATAAGACAGGCTTGCAAGGAGATCCCTTCATGTCCTTATGGATGGACCAAAGGCCAGTTAAAATGGAAGCTCATATTCTTGCTTATGTTGCTTTGACAGAGAAAGCAAAAATCACTCTGGCGTATTTCTGAGAAATTGGTCAACCCTGAATAACTCCTGCACAATAATGAATAATGCAATATGGGTAGTCATGGGACAACCTACATTATCCTTGTAGATATTTCAAAGCCCACCCACCATATGCCACAAGGAATTCTGTTCCTTCCACAACCTTCTTTTCAGGGCCTTCTTTTTTTTGATTTTACCACCTGCCTCATCAACTGACTTTTCTGCAAATGGTACAGTCTGGACATCTAAAATATGTACTATCTACAGCAGACATATCTTACATTTTTTACACACGTGTTTGTAGGCACGTGTGCATGCATATGCATATATATGTAGCCACACTGCATGCAAGCATTTTCTTACTATATACTTCTGATAAAAGCTAAAGAAAAAATCATTTTATCACTTTTTGACATATTTCCACCGATTAACGAAACTCAGCCTCTGAGGTTCCTTCACCTGTGTTGGCATCAAATTGATCAGGCACTCCGAAAAGAGGTTTTTGGGATGAGGATTTTGCTCTGTGTAAAACTACACATGGCTATTGTTACTAGATCTGCTAATGAAGAGATAGCAGCAGATGGTATTCTCCAGGCAGACGCAAGAGAGCTATGCCTCCTCAGCTAATAGAACATAAGCCAACTTCAAACCAGAAGTCCTGTGAAAATGTAAGTGCAATCCTGAGCTTGAAATAATAAGCCTTCTGGATATTCAGAATTTTGGCTGCACCAGGATTGCTACAGAACTTTTATAATGTCCTGCCATTTCATCTGTGGCTAGAACTGAGGTGACGTCTACTTGCAGTCCCCCATATGGGTATACATCATAAAACTGTTCAGCTACACCCGTGACAGCAAACAGAACAGTCCAGCACTAGAATGCAATGACAGACATTACTGGCAATCTCTTGACACAGGTTTGGCCTGTACCAACTAGTTTCATCCAAAAAATACTCAGGGATAATTTTGGGGACTATCATGGGTTAAGAACTGCTCTCAGCAGGGAGAACAGACTAAGCCATTCTATTTTGGGAGGATGGCGGACAAGAGAGGAAAGGAGAGAATTGACTGTACAGAAAGAGCTGTTCTATGCCTTTTATCTGCAGGGAGAGATGACAGGATTTTCTCCGTCTACTTGCTGTAATAGACATAGCCTCTGAGCTCTACCTTCCCAAGTGACAAAGCACTTACAGTGAAAGGATGAAGAATATGAAGATTCAGAACTATGACAATTTGCTTTCTTATAAATACAATATTTGAAACAGTTGAGCAAATACTTATATAACTATACCAAAAGAAATACATTTCCCCAGTATCAGTTATCAATATCATTACCATTTTAGCAATATCTTTTTAATTTATCAACTGATCTGGCAAACGGTGGAGGTCTCAGAAGAGCAGAAGTCTACATCTACAAGAAGGATAACTCCAGGCCTATCAGCCTGACCTTGGTGATGGGAAAATTTATGGAGCAGATCATCCTGAGTGCCATCATGTGGCACGTGCAAGACAACTGGGGGATCAGGCCCAGCCAGTACGGGTTTATGAAAGACAAGAGATGCCTAGGACGTTGAGGGAAAGGCTGTGGATGTTTTCTGCCTAGAACTTAGGAAAGCCTTTGTCAGCGTCTCCCACAGCATTCCCCTGGAGAAACTGGCTACTCATGGCTTGGACAGGTGTACCAGACAGCCAAGCCCAAAGAGCGGTGGGGAATGGAATTACATCCAGCTGGTGGCCGGTCACAACTGATGTTCCCCAGGGCTCAGTACTGGGGCCAGTTACATTTGATATCTATCAATGATCTGGATGAGAGGGTTGAGTGCACCCTCAGTCACTTTGCAGATAACACCAAGTTGGGTGAGAGTGCTGATCTGCTGGAGGGCAGGAGGATCTGCAGAGGGATCTGGACAGGCTGGACCAATGGGGTGAGGCCAACTCTATGAGGTCCAACAAGGAGAAGTGCTGGGCCCTGCACTTGGGTCACAACAACCCCACACAACTTTGTGGGCTTGGGGCAGAGCGGCTGGGAAGCTGCCTGGAGGAAAAGGAGCTGGGGGTGCTGGTTGACAGCCGGCTGAGCATGAGCCCCCAGTGTGCCCAGGTGGCCAAGGAGGCCAACAGCATCCTGGCCTGTATCTGGAACCATGTGGCCAGTAGGACTAGGGAAGGGATCATCCCCCTGTACTCAGCACTGGTGAGGCTGCACCTCAAATCCTGTGTTCAGTTTTGAGCCTCCCACTACAAGACAGACATTGAGGTGCTGGAATATGTCCAGAGAAGGGCAGTGAAGCTGGGGAAGGGTCCAGAGCCAAA
>JAVJGJ010000014.1:107404443-107433642 GCA_035590215.1 Microhierax caerulescens | reverse complement strand
CAGATTTAGTGTTAGTTGTTTCCTCACCACATTTTAAGGTGCTCACCCTGCAACCTGGCACCCAGACAGTGAACAAAACCTTTTCTCAGACAGGGCCCCACACTAGGGCAATGCTGTTATTTCATTTTTCATTGGTTTCATTTTCATTTCACATTTCATTTGGTGAACCAGTACATACATGCTCATACTTACATGTATGCCAAGGGAAGGATCATCTCTTTTGCTAGGTATGAAAAGAAAGGATTTGTGTATGTTGCACTGTCCAGCATTTAACAAGAAACGTACAGATACATCTATAACATCAGTGTAACAACTGCCTCACTGGGTCGGTACAGCATATTGTGTCCCACAACAGACAGTAAAGATGATATAGAGGCAACTGTCATCCATTATTACAAAATGCTTTTGTGTACATAATAGTCTGGACTTCTTTTAAAATCAATGGAGCCGTTTAAAACGGGGCAAGTAAATTGATCTTGTGCCTCTGGAATGGCCTGTTTATCCCTGTTGACTAGAAGCAAACTTTAGGAAACTAGCTCAGACATAGACATGCAGGTTGTAGACTTGTAAAACTAGGTAAGAGGAATCACACCCAAGACACTTAGATATAGTGAGTTTAACATATACATTTTCTACTGCACACTGTATATTGAAGTTTGGTCATGATCCTTTCCCTAAAGGTAAAGTGCAAAATTAGTTTGTTTTAAATCCCTAGTGAGACTCCAGTTACACGTAATTAAAGTACACGTTACAATCTCATAAATGATAATGAACTTTGAAGGCAGAAGAAAATTAAGCAATATTGGGAATGCAATAATCAGGCTGCTTGTAAAATTTATGACATGGAAAAGAGAAAAAACAGGCCATAGTGCAGCATCAGGGGTTTAAAAAATTGAAACACCCCAGATAATTTTTTGTGGGAGGAAGAGAGAAGAAATCTCTGTTTTTAATTCTCACATCATGCAGCATTGAAAAAGCAGCAGACAGAAATATGGCCTCAACATAATGACTACACCTGGACCGTGCAGTGCAGTACTCCCTCACAACGGATAATTTCTTTATTATATAATTCCTTTATTATTAAAAAATATCTAGGGTGGAAGTTCTTATTAAAAAATGTCTAGAGTGGGTTTGTTTTTTTCTGGTTTTGGTGTTGCATTGTTTTGGTTTTTTTTTTCATGATTACTCAGAAGCACTAACGGAGAGTCAGCAATACTGCCAGATGGGAGATCACTAGGGTTACCTTTAGTTGAAGATAATTCTGCACTCAAATGCAGTAATGTGTTATACTTCATATCTGAAAAGAACATATTCCCAAAACATTTGAGCTTCTTTAGCCTTTTTTTTTTTTTTTTTTTTTTTTGAATAAGGACTCATTCTTGAAAGGGGTCTTAGTGCTTTTCATTGGATGCAATTACGTTTGATATCTGATCGAGTTCCTCTTTCTCAAAAGCAATTTCTAGTTACTGTTACTTCACAATTTATGTACACATTTCTCTTCCAGTGTGGATTAAAACATTTCAATTTTAATATATTTTAAATTCCATTAAGAGATCTGTTTGAATGATGGTGAACATTGCTGTCTTCCTCTTCACCTAGTACTATTCAAATACTGTACTATGAGAGAGAAGGTTTCTTTTCAGTTCTTTTCTTGCTCTTAGACGCTGAGAATTTAGTCACACTCAGACTTCAATAAATTTATCTCCAAAATAAGAACTCAGACCTGACTCTAACCACTCTATTATGGTTCAGCAGACTTGCTCATTTCAAACCTGGAGACAACTGATGGAATAACTGTCTCCATGGCAAAAAAGCTCCATTAGCTATTACAATTAGAGTTTACCAAGCAGACTTAGGATGACCAAGAATTAACTTCCAAACTGAAAATAAGTAAATTTACAAGCCTCATAGGTTTTTTTGACATCTATTTTCTAACCTTAGAAAACACATACTGCAACTTCTATGATAAGGTTGAAGAACAGCAACTGTTGACTTTAATGGAAAAGAACACTAGAAATATGCTCTTAGCCAAAGGAAAAGTGAACTGTGTCATATGTAGGTTTTAATATTTAATGAATCTATATGGCTGCAATCCATTATGTGACAATTTAATTATATGACAAAAAAGTTTGATAAATAATATTGTGGTAGGACATCTGATTCATTATTTAACAAAAAAATCAATACATTCATAAATCATATTTCTACACACACATTCACATACACACAAGCTTTTTCAAGTAGGCAAAAATCCAGACTCCACAGGCCATTTATTTTCTGGCCAGGACAAGTTCAAATTGAAGTTTAATCAGGCCTAGATGGGAATAAATTTTATTTACTTTTTTTAAAGTGGTAGATCAGAAATGGTTGCTGCTAGATATTTCTCCTCTGATAGCTTCTTGAGAGTGCCGAACAACTAGGAGGACTATCTTTTGTATTTAACAGACAAAGATGAAATACCAAATTCCACTATTCTTAATCATACAGAACTGCTGCTCGAGTCAATGAGATCACTGAGGCGAATAGCCAGGCAGGCAAATAAGTGTTTTCAGGATTAGTGCTCAAGTTTAGACACAACATTGCAATCAATAAAAGGTGACAAAGGAACACCCTCCGAAGGAAGAGCCATGGTAATGATTT
Source organism: Microhierax caerulescens (assembly GCA_035590215.1). NCBI lineage: Eukaryota > Metazoa > Chordata > Aves > Falconiformes > Falconidae > Microhierax > Microhierax caerulescens. The sequence continues at coordinate 107,431,002 of JAVJGJ010000014.1, read as the reverse complement.
ACAGCAAAGGGCTGCTTTTTTCCCCTCTAGGGAGGTAAAAGCAGTGCCAGGAGAGTCATCTCTGTGGCATATCAAAATTTTGACATGCAAAACCGAAGAAAGCAAGGAAGTCAGCCAGGAGGATAAGAAATGGGAGACCAGGGCACATGGCAAAAGAGAAGTAAATGTGCAGTGAAATCCAAAGTCCTGCATTCAGGAATGAAGAGTAGGTGGAAATGAGTGAAGGGAGCATGTGAAAGGAACCCAGCAATGAGGCACGTGAAGAAGGATTGGCAGTTAGCAGCTTTCTGAGATTGCTTTCTCTTGTTCACATAATCAATTTATTAAGACTGAAGTGTAAGACCTCTTCCCCAGCCATTCAAATTCTGCCCACACTTCCATATGCCTAACATTGGTATCTATTGCTTTGTCATCCCGTTCCTGATATTTTGCAACTCCAGCCCATGTGCCATGACTCAAGGCCCCAGTGTTTCCAAGTTATGCAAAATAGTCTTAATTCAATTTGGCAAAATGGTGGCCTTAATATTTAGGCCCAATTCTGCTAGGTAGCTCTACTTGCAGGGCATCTTTGAACTGGGATACCGGCAATTCACACGTTGGAGTTTTCAGAAAATTTGTTTCTTCAACAAATGTTTTTAAAAGATTACCATTTTCGTAGAGCTGTCCAGTCTACTATTTATGTCAACTATATTTATCGTTCAGTTTAGGGCTTCCTACCTTGATGCTAATGTACTGATATTTTTGTTTCATTTTGACAGCGTTATCGCTTTAACAGATGTTTGTTGCAGTGATTTTGTTGTCTTTTTTATTTTTCTGGGGAAATGTACTTCTTATCTGGCATTTGGTCTAGGGAGTTCACCCGCCCCTTGCAAACTTATGCAATTATGTTTTCATTATGTTGCATTTTTGCTTTGGCTGCCTGGGATTGCAGAATGCTGTTCAATGTTAAGGTTTCTTAATGGGAGTTCAAGGAATTTGTGTGGGCCCAAGTAAAAACAAACTGAGGAGCAAACCTCTCCTCCCCTGGGTTGTTTTTTTTTTTTAGAAGCTATTAATGCTATAAATATAAACATATATATATGCACACATATATCTAAAAAAGTCAAGTTCTAAATAGCAGAAGAGAAAAATTTAACATTTGTTATTCCTTGGTGCATGAATTCCAAATTTTATGTCACTAGCAATACTCTTCTGAAAACTGGAAACTGTGGAAAGAGAATTTGGTTTTTGAAAGCAAAATTCTTCTCACCCACCAATGTATAGCCTGATTAAGTCTTTTCCCTGCTATCTAAATCATCCATAGACATTTGCATTTTGAATTATTAAGTTCCTTTTGTAGGATAGCACATCACATTAGCCTTAAAAGTAGTCCAAGTGGAGTGCTACCTTAGGACTGCAAGGATTTTGAACTATTCCAGCAGAGGTTACTGCTGCCTGGATAAGGATGTTGATCTGGCTGAGTGGCTGCAGTTTATTGCAGGCCTGTTTGGTTTAAGTGCACACCGAAATGCTGCAGCAATGCCTGCTTCCAGGCAGGACTGCTGCTTTATCCCGCTGTAGCCATGCCTCCCTGTGCTGGGAACTACAAAGGAGGTGTGGAATACCATGGAATGGAATAACTCTCCCCTAGTTTGTGGCGGTCACTTTAAAAGCAATACAGTGTTTAAAAGCTCAAATGAAAGAATCTGATAAAATGTTGGATTGTTTTCACTATTCTTAGGTGATTACAAATAGAAGAGGTAAATACTTTCTTACATATACTTAGGTTGCTCGGATTTTGTGGTTTCAATTAAGACATTTAAGTTTGGAAATACCAAAATACTTCAGTTTTAATTTCCTGAATATATTTTTCTAAAATATTTTCAGTATCTTTAGGACTACAGTTTTTTGTTCAGCCTTTTTACTTATTTTTAATTGGGTAATACATGTTTTCAGTTTTCTCTTGAATTCGCCTTAACAGCTTAGAAGGTTTTAAATAGCAGCATAAAGAAATCATTGTAAGTTTACTCCACTGAAACATTTACTTCACTATGTATACTTTTGACTTTTCATAATCACTCTTTTTCTTCTGTTTATAAACAGTTTGCTTTGATTATTTCTTTGTTTATTCATTACCTAATCTTGATCAGCTAAATTGCATGGTTCTTTGTATCTGGCTGCATCTCTATAGTTTAATTAGAAAACAAAAATCATCCAGAGACAAAGGCAGTACGAGAGTTTGCCACTGACACTTTATCTGCTGTCCATAATTGAAAAGTTTTAATCTCTTTTCCATTAAAATAAAAGGCATAGGAGCAAATCATCCCATGTGAGTGGTATGCCAAAATAAGTATAGTTCTGCTGGTCCTCCAATCTTATGAACAATATAAGAAGCTGTGCACATCAGCAAGATGTTAAAATTCATTAAAGTCTAAAACTTAAAAACTAAAGCATGAGTTAGCTGTACTGCTGTAGCTTTGGAGAGGATTATTTTGAATCTCATCTTGGGGACAGTATTGTATGAAGCCACACATTTGTAACATCCCTACAGTGTATTATGTCACGTACATAACTGGATATGCTTTAATCACATTTCACATTGGTAGAAGCCATTTACTTTTGCACCTTTTCTTGCTCAAAGCAATTAGCAACAAACACCCCAACACTCTTCCACATATGTACTATGACATTAAAAATTAAATTAATTAGCATCTGGATCACTAATGATGAATTCCCACCCTAGAACAATGGCACAGCTGTACTGCATTCTTTAAGAAAGGCAGCAGTGGTTTTCCTGTGATCCAAGTATTAGTGGTTGATGAAGTAAGAGGAGGGATAACGATTGTCATCAAACTGCTTGTTTGAATAGTGAGTGGCATTACTTAAAGGCACCAGACTTTTTTGTTAGGCTGGGAGTGAAAGCATTTTGAACCCTACATCACCTGAAAGGAAAAGACAAGGCCAATAGGCATGTTTTTTCATGCACCTCCAGTACTAGTCACATACATTACACATCAGAGAGAATAAATTATTAAGCGACCCTGTCAGCGTGCATTTTGTAAGAAAAAGAACAAAAAGAAAAAGGACAAAGCATTAAACATATTGATGGATCTTTCAGAAACTGAAAAGGCAAATTCAAATTCTGAAGTCTCTTTCCCAGGGAAAAAAATTGATCTGACCACATAAGCTTCATCAGTCAATCAATATTCTCAATACTAAAAACATTTACTGAATTGAGCACACTGAGGTAGTGGAGCTTTCTACCTACTTCTGGAGGTGACTTGAGGCTAGCACAAGTTCCAATCCCGCTGACATACATAAAGACCGAAGGCACAAAGGTCTAAATAGGATTCCTATGAAAATCACAAGTGATGTTCACTGATGGGGTGTCCCCAGATCACCATTAAGCGAAGGCTAATTCTCCCCTGAGTAGTATAGAACCCATCCTAACAGTATGGGTGATCTGTAAAGAAAAGTGCTACTTTAAGAATTGTAACATGAGGATTATCTGTTGCTCCTAATCAGGAACATTTACTTTGCTGGGCTTGGCTCTTGGACTTGCTGATCTTCTCTGAGTACATGTCGACCAGTGTAGCTGGGTGTAGGTAAGCAAGGTTTGCCTTCCCTCTCTCTATAGGGGATATGATTCAGGCCCTACCCCTACCTCATATTTCAATAATCTGAAAGTAATTTTGCATTACATCAAATACAGACAGATCCAGAGGTCATTAAAGTCTGATGAAGATTGGTATTAAAAGCACATTGGCTAAAATGGCAACTAGAAATAAAATGTCAAAGCCCCTCTGGTGTATTTGAATGCTGCACCACTAATCATGTAGAACAACTTCAGAAATGATCTACTGACTTCAAACATCCCCAGCACCTGTATGCCTGTGGGGTGTCCCTTAAAACTCTGATGTCTTTCAAAAGAGACATTTCTCTGAGAGAGAATCTGGGTATACAGCACGAGAGAAGTCAATGTATCCCTGCACTGGAAGGCAATCAAGTCCAATCTCAAGCTTTTTCCTATCAAGTGTTGAGCATGCCTTTCTCTACTGGTGATAACATGGGTGACTGTAGTATACGACAAATCTTTTTAACCACTCTTTCTGGATGTTGCATTTCTAGATGACTTAACCCCATTACCACAGTTTTTACTCCTTTCCATAAAATACAAATTTTCATTCTTAAAACTGATTTTTGCATTGTAATACTTTGCTTCTTATTTATGATGTTTGAAAATCTTACCTTTGCTAGTTAAAACAACCAAAACCCTTGGCACCCTGCTCCTACACAGAAACTTTAACATGAAGCAGCTGATCAATTGCAGACCAACTATTGCAGGTACTCCATCAGACCTATAACTGGTTCAGGAAAAAGTTTTGTGGAAACCATTCAATTTGTCTGCTTAGCATGTGAATATACATTTATGTTCTGAACGGACAGTCTGGGTGCATTTCATTATTTCCTAGGCTAAATATTTATTGTGCTTTCTTTGGCTAAGAGGCATATTTGAAAAATTCTATTTATTACCTTTTGAAAACAAAATCTGTGGTCATAAATACACTGCAAAATTAGCAAGACAAAAACTGTTGTTTTTTCTCAGTTCTGTATGTCAGATGGGACTGAGGTGCATTATCCCTCCCCCCCCCTCAAAAAAAAAAAAAAAAAAAGAGAGAATATGCTTTAAAGACAAGTATTGTAAAGATGGAGCTGTATTTAAATGTACTGGTGTATCTATCCTCAGATGCTGTGGTAGTGATGAACATATCAGTACCCAACAAAAAAATAAAAGCAACAGATACACGTTTGTACTGTTCAAAGGCAGAAGTAACTCAAAACTGTGGGTGATGTTTGATGCTTCATTTAGGACTGGTCCTCAGCAATTCCATATCATAGACACAGTAATAAAATGGTATTCAACTTGTTTCTGTTTTTTTTTTAAGGAATGGGAATATAGATCTACTTTCCACCAGTTACTGTTTTATTATCTCATCTATCACTTATCCTTATTGCCTTGCTCTTAATTCTTCAACTTGCTTTGCCATAAGGAATAGATGGAAAATAGCATATGGAAACATTATTTGTGTCACAAAAATTTAGTAGTAATGAAATAGAATACAAAACTAATTAAAATGTTGCTTACGATGATCAGACATTTTATTTTTGTATTTCCTTTTAGGCTGTTAAGGCAGGATTAGAAATGGTGAAAGCAACAGTGCTTCAATTAACTTCGCTGAGATTGCAAAGGACACAAGATATTTAATTTGGGATTTAAGTCTTCCATGTGCAGCTGACAAGCTGACCAATATGAAGGCCTTTCATTAAAATTACTGTATGTATCAAAGTGCTAAATTATTCATATGGAGAAATGAAATGATCAACAAAACCACTGGATAATTAATGAAGTTGTCATCTTGACAAGACTAATAATAAGCTTCTCCTTGATAAATCATCAGTGATTCCTCTGCTATAATCACAAAAGAAATTCTACTGTATGTTTACAAGCTAGTGGAGTAGAAATATAAAAACTTAAAAGCAGTTGGTTGAGTTCTGTTGATAGTTTCATGATTTTCCATGATTTCACATATTTTTTTGTTAGTACTCAGTAGATAGCTCCTATGGATGAGAATTTTGCAAACAAAATCTTTCACGGTGCAATGTATGTGCAAAATATTTTTTTTTTCTGATAACATTTTTTTAAGGAAAAATACTAAGAAGAAGCAGCAGCAGCAACAGTAATAAGTTACTCATACCTACTAAATCTAACACCTCTGTAATGGGCTAAATGATCTGCGGGTTTCCTATTCTTTAATTAAAGTTTCTGTTGGTTTAACCATACAGCGTCACAGCAGTAGTGCTGTACGGGATAGAAGAAGACAAAGGACATTGGCATAAGGCTACGGGAAGTCAGATGCTGCGACACAGCTCTGGCACATCTTATCTATATCACTTTTACTGAGCCTCCCACATCCACCATCACTGCTTCTGATGGCAATGTCTTGATGTTCCTTCAAATCTTTTACAGAATATGCCATGAAAAGGAGTTTGATCCTGTAGGAGTCCTGACAGACATGGATGGCTGAGACTTTGTGTAAAAACTCCGTCTTCTTATCAGCACCTGGAATGAGCAGAAATGGCTGAAAAACAACAAAATACTGATGGATTGCTTTCCAGATGCATGAACACTGGTGATGGAAAAGACTTATGTTTTCTTTCCTGTCTTAGTGTAAGAACTGCCAGTCAAATGAAGGAAGGTGATTTCTCTGTAATATTAAAGACATTAATGTGAAAAGTTACTCTAAAAAACAAAGGGTGCCACAGGGATAGAGCAGATCAGTGGAAGACAGAAACCTGCTGGAAAATTAGCCAAGAAATCATAATAGGATTGGATTGTTTTGTGTGTGTTAACAAAAGCTGTATACATTTGCTTTGCAAAAGTCTTGTATCCATGTTTCCTCCGAGTTCCTGGAATAAACATCTGTTGACGATGCAAATTTCTCTCAAAACAAAGATGTACAACACCCTATCATTCACACTTTGCCTTCTCTAGTGTTTTTGTCTCATATACAGAGGAGTATCATGGTATCATTTGTGGTTATGCGTTTCTAATAGTCTACACAGCATGTATAGCTGGATAATTTTAACTCTTTGCGTTACAGTAAGAACCATCTCACTGAAAAAGTTAGGCTATCACCTCATTCTGTCAAAACACTGAAACAATAGACCTCAAAACTGTTTACTACATCATTCCAACCTGTAAATTGTAAGTAGGACTGGGCAATATTGGTAGGATATGTGGAATATCCTATACTGTTCTTGCTTATTTCTTGGTAAACTGCTCTTGTTCACACAAAACCAACGTTGGGAGTTTCCCATATGTACAGAGAGCAGCATATATTTCTTAATCACATACTTCGTTACTGGTTCTGCAGGGTAATTAAGCATGCTGACGTAGGTGCCTGCCCTTCCATGACTCCAGACCACCTGGCTGACGCTGATGGGGCACCTCATCCTTGCAGGAACAGGAGGCAGCTTGAGCCCCTTCGCAAGAAGTGGCCACAATTTACTGGAAGAAACGTGTCCCTGAAGGGCTGCCCTCCAGGTCAGCAGCAGCCTGCTGGGCCCAGCACACCCTTTTGCTCCCGCCCGCTGGCGCAGCGGAGCCCAGCGGTGGCACCTTTCTTTGTTAAGAGGCTGGTGTGGTGGGAAGTGGGCACTGGCTGCCTCCTTCCCTTGCTTTTCTTTCCTTTCACTCATCCTTCACTGTGCATCTTGGCATTTGTCATGGGGAACTGAAACACAGCCACAGCTCAGAGCAGTTCTGACATCGGAGGGCAAAGCAATGTCCATGTCAGGTGCACAGGGCTGACTCATGCTTGTGGAAACCCACGTGTCACCCTTTTGATTTCAGTGGAGTGACAATACACAGGATGGAAACAATGCCATGGTGGATCAAGCTCTGTGTCTTTAAACAGTGAAAGAAGAGAAATAAAAAAATGGTCCCAATAGTCTATTAGTTGACTGTGAACACATATTTTCACACAAAATCTGAAAACCATAAACCCTCTGGGCATTGGTATTTCCATTTTGGTAATGGAGGCATTTATTTTTTTGGATAGGAGCATTTGGAGAGGAAAAGCAGCATATTCCAAACATCTCCCAAGACAAAAAAACTAGAACTTTGCAACCTTTTGTTTAAAGATTGCTTAAAAATGCAGTTTTATGTCTTTCTCATTGATGGAAGTGGTGCCAAGATTTTAACTTCTTACACTAAACCACCTAAGATGAAGTCAGAACTACAGAACCTATACTACTGTCACTGCAGGCACTCCAGACGCTCTCTGTGCTGTCCCAGGAACATCTGCTACTTTCTTCTGGGTAAAAATATGTTGTTTGTAACTCGTCTTCTGTCTACCCAGAGGCAGTGATGGTTTTCCATTCCTTTTTAACTCTTACATGGCCTTTTTTAGTCCACACCAGTAGCCACACTGTAGTGCACTATCACGCATCACTAATGATGTGAGCAGTTGCAGACCTCCAGTGATCTAAACATGGGTTATTGATGCTTTGTGTAGCAGAACACTAGGCAGACTTTTTCAAGATTAACAAAAAAATAATAAAAAAAAAATCATAGCTTTTAACAGCAAAGGAAATCCCAAACCCTTTCCAGGTGCTCTCGGAGACTGAAGGAAAATCAGCTTCCAACCGAGAGTAGCTCTAGCTAGGGAGAGGAACGATAGAAAGGCTGCCGTACACACATACCAGGACCTCTGTGCCAAGCCCCTAGAAATGCTTTGGGAGTAGGGGTGGGAGCACGGATGCAATTAGCTTCCTACCTGGGAAGCTGCCATGTACAGATTAAGAGCTATGATCCCATCATACTGAAAAGAAGTAGTGCAGGGAAATTTTGTGGCTGCTTTATGGAGAAGATCCTGTTCCCCACATTACTGGCTTAGCTTCTGTTCTTGCTACTGGATCTGAGTTTTGGGCTTTGAAATGAGCCTATTATCAGATTCTAAAGGAACACAGATTTGGTGTTTTTTTTCTATGAAAATACTGTTGGGTATATGCATTTATGATGCCCATTCTTCTGAAATTTAAAAATGCAAATACGCTATAATGAATTTAGAGGGAGGTAAAAGAATCTTAGAGGAAAAAGAATCATTTTGCAGTCCTCCTTTGTGGTATCAGGCTCTCCAGTTGCAATTGAGAAACAGTTAAAGCACCTTTGGCTTGGGTGTTTCTTTAAGTTTATTTGTGAAAACATATTCTAAGCATGTACATTAAATGTGATAACTTGGCATTGCATTGGCAAATCTGGTTCAATATCATTTGGATCCCAGGTTTCACAACATCTTACGCTCCACTCTTATGAAAAGCCAAAGGCAGTGTTTTTGTCAAGTGAGAAGAAATGATATGCTGGAAGACAGACGGCAAAGAATGCATAGATGGCTGATTTTTTTTTCTTTTTTCTTTTTTTTTTTTTTAAGGTAGATTGCAGGGATTAGGGTGTGGGGTTTGTTTTTTAAGGGCAGAGGGCTAACAGAACCCACCATTCCAAGCTTTCTTTATTTCTTGTACAAAATAATAGTTTCATGATTGCCATGAGACAGCACACTAAAGTGTGAAAATACTGTAGCAGCTGTGGTGGCAACACATGTCATTTCTGTGCACACACTGAGATTTTTCTCATGAGACTCTTAAACATATGCAATGAAGCATTCAATACACACAGTTAATATCTATCAGTAATTCCTGCAAGTGTTTGTGTACTATACTGACAATATCTGGAATGACTGCCAGCTTTTACAAATAAAATATAGGTATGACAACATCCTACTAGGATTGCTATATCCCAATCAAAATAGAGGGACTGATTTTGTTTCTATAGTAATTCTTCAGCATTCCTTATGGAGGAAGTAATTAATACAACCAGGCAACCAGGAGGAGGACTGTGGGATACACAATTGTATTGTAACTTGATTCAAATATATTTTTGGTAGCAATAATTCTCCAGTAAATGCTCCACCTCCACTTCCTTGATTTTTTTACCAACTAAAAAAAAAAAAAAAAAAAAAAAAGAGAAAAAAGAGAGAGATAAAAGAATGAAGAAGAATGACAGTGACATTGTAAACTTTGTGTTGAAAATTTTTCCTTCTGTGCTTTAAGTCAATTCCTGCTGGAAAAGGGCTGCCGATCCTAGACATTATTCAGCAAGCTCCATTTGTGTGTTACTGGAACACATGCTAGTGAGATGGCTGATTAAAATCCTATAAACCCTAGTACTCTCCTTAGACTCAAACTCTGCTATAATTCTTCAGCTTTCAAAGTGTTTCAGAACAAAACAAACAGCTGTGGCAGAAGGAAATGAAAGCCAAATCGCGTGCCGAGTGCCGCCCTCGCTTAAACTGGTGGAAGGTAGGATGTGGGGCAGCCACGTGGGTCGCAGCTCAAAGTAGGGCACACCTAAACGTTCAAGGAGTAACCATGTCACTAAACTCGGGATTTGGCTCTGGCATCACAGGCTTTTAACCACCTTTAAAAATCTAATGGTAACCTCTGCTCTGTGCCAAACCAATTTCTGATAAAACCCCATCAGATTCAGCATTTAAGGTGGAAAACAATTCAGACCTGTATCCCCTACATTTATTCTGTCTTTACTCAGAGATTTTGGTGTTTATAGCCATATTCTCATGCCTGCAACTTTGTTGGTCCCACTGCATCCAGAGTTAAACCTGAGCTTGTAATCTATTTAACTTCAGATGATTTTAATAAATAGAAAATTATCACTGGCTTAAGTTCATATATGTCACCATCTATTTTAATCTGTTTTGCAGCTAAGATTAAATCTGTTTAATTGACTTAAATAATTCAATACTATTCTTCTCTTGTGGTTTGTTGGTTGTTGGTGTTTGGTTTGGTTTTTTGTTGTTTTTTTTTTTTTTAAGAGAACAAAGAGCAAGTATTCAAAGAAATTACAAAAAACCTCCTAAAATACTTGTCCTGTACCAAAAGGCAGGCAAGTAACTGCTGAATCTAAAAATAATCTACTGTAATGGGACTGAACTGTCATTTTTTTTATTTAAGCGTATAAAAACCTACATGTACTATAAATGCTTATCATGTTGAATTGGTGCCAGTCCATTTACACCACAAAGGGTACAGACACATTGATCATACTTCTAGTACCCTCTATAGATATGTGTATTTCTTATGAACTAAAAAATCAAATTTTGATATTAAGTAAACAACCAGGTGTCCATGGTCATGATCCATAAGATGGTAGTTAAGTGTTTTAATAAGCTGGTTTAACATTTGGCATTAATCTTGCAACTAGGCCAACACAACAGAATCTTGTGTATCTGTTTCCAGAACCACCAAAATCAGGAGGGATCTGAGCAAAATGATGTGCAAGGGTGTTCACTGCTGGCTGGTTCAGGCTGTAACACTTCAGCATTCAGTGGTAAAATCACAGTGAATACTACTATAAAAGCCACACTTGTTTAATAAAAAATACACTTCTATTACCTAGCATGTCTGCCAACCATCTGTGAATTGATGTGGGCTATTGAAAAAAAGAGAGGCAAAACTGAGCTGACTATGAAAACCCATTTTAAAAAAGGCATAAAAACAATAGACAACATTTGGGTTTTGTCTGATTCTTGGAGTTTAAGCCCCCTTGGTTTCAGTGGAGACACACTGATTTTCATCAGCTGCGTATCCATTCCACCACATACCACACTTCTGTTACTCATCTGCATATCTGTCTTTTAAAGCTGATTTTTTTTAAAAAAAACAAACAAAACAAAACCACAACAAAATCCAAACCAAAGACATCCTAGTGAAACTACTGAAAGTGCAATTACTGCTTTACCTTAATTCTGTTTGCCTTTAAAAATATAAATGCTATTATTAAATTTTACAATAAGGTAAGGTTTGTATAACTGTATACCTGCCTAGAAAGATGTTTTAATCAATTTTTTTTATTAACTGTAGATGAGTCATAAGTAGAAATTTTACCCATGCATTTTTGGGAGTTTAGTGGACAGCTACAGAACAAAACAATATTCTTTTTTGGCACTTCAGTCTTGAAAGAACATAAAACATTTCAGCATGAGGATGCCAAAAAAAAATCATAACCAAAACTGAAAGTAGTTTTCAATCATTCTGTGTATTTTATTGGCATGCTCCATTTCTGAGGGGTCTGAGGAGTGCAACTCAATGACAAACTGAGGTCTGTCTATGAAAAATCAATTGTTTTGATTGGATTTTTAAAAGACATTTCAATATGGTACCATTGCACATCACTTATGAGGCTTGAAATGCACCAGAGCACAGCATTTCCCATTTAGCAAGCCAGGAATATATCTTACGGACTGTAGAAATGTATTTCACTGTGTATGCAACTACAGTTTTCAGCTGGGAGAAAGAGGATCATTGATCTGAGCCACAGCCGTCTCCTTGGATCACTCCATCCTCTTGAAAGCTTCTTCCCCAAGTCTGCACATCACCTAGAGCTCACATGAGCTCCCAAATCAGGGTCATAATTCTGCATACACATGCATAAGTGCTAGTTTTCCTATCAGCAACCCTATCAAAATATTTGATTATTAATAGACAGATTTTTCACTGGCATACGCTAGACATGACCCATGTAAGTTTTTGCAGGAACAAGATCAAGGTGTAGATAGTGTGCAGAGGGATACATTTCCTTCTTAACAGGGATTTAAAAATTAAGGATAAGCTGAGTCCACATTAAAAATAGGAGAGAGCTAATGAAGGTCAGGCTCTGAAATACCCAGCCCGAGGTATATATAGGAACTGCAATAAGAAGATGTCATAGCCAGTATTTGATAGTCAATAAAGGATTAGCATTCAGATTCTGCAATTCACTGTCTCCAGCTCCTAGATATTAGTGCAATAAATCTTGCAAGTATTAAAATATATGTAAATGTGGCCTTATTTTCTTCATAGGTATTGCACCCTTGAAGTTCATATCTTCAAGTTCATTGTAATCATTAGAAGTGGGTAGTTACTGAAAGAAGAGATTTTCACATTGCTGCAAGCCCTTAGAGATTTGCAGAAAATACCAGGTTCTGCAAGACTCACGACGGAACCACTGGAACCCAGCTTGTGAAGGAAACTTGCGGAATAAAGCCCAATCTCCTGTCATTTCAGGTGGCCATCTCATAGAATCTGTTCAAAAATAGGATTAATCTCCATCTTAAAACTAATTAACTTTTTGCCCCCATGACTCCCAGTGGGAGAATCTATCTTCCAGCATCTCATGACTCTGCCACTTAAATACTTCTTCATTTTCAACATACTTTTATCTGCAGGCATTTTGTACCTAACGAGTGATTATTCTCCCTTAGCTCTTTTCCCATTTTATTTTTCCTGTTGTGGCAGTTTACACAGCTATACTAAAGCCTCATTTTCTTTCCGTTCTGCCTAAGACAAGATCCTTCATTTTCCTCTCTCATAATATTTGCTATCCCTGTTCACTCTAGTAGCTTTACTCTGCATCTCTCCTAGCCTGAGGTTCCTTTTTCCCTTCACTTGGTGAGGAAGACTGTACGTCGTGTCCCAGTGAGAGCCTACCAGGGCCTTGTACAATGGCAGAATTACCTGTCCCTACTCATATGATACTTAGTCCCACCCTAGGGTCACAGTTCTCATTCTCAGGACTACATCACATTGGTAGCTCAAATGTCCTGGTGTTGCTCAGAGGAAGTCTCTGGTTCCTCTGAGCAACACCGGGATATTTGAGCTACCACTGTGTAGCTGTTTCCTTCCTCAGCTGTTCCCTTCTTATCACAGACCATGCAGGTCTTCCCATGTAATAACTTTGTCAACAGAAAATTTTGGCAGTACTTTCTTACATTTAATACTGAAAATACTAAAATACTAAATACTGCTGATCCTAATTCCTGAAGAACCCCACTAATAAATGTTTGATTCTTCTAATTTACCATTAATATTTGCCTTTTGTTCAGTTTCTAGCTATTTTATGATTCCTCTACTAAAATCCCTGTCTTCTCATGCTTCGCTAGTTGCGTTGTATCAAATGCTAAGTATTGAAATAAAGGATGTAAGCATGCAATAGAACTCCGTTTATAAAATCATTGCATGCAATACATCCACATAACTTTTATCATCTTTTCCCCTTAATGTTTTGTATTTCATATTTTTTACTCTGTATTTGTTCCAGAACCTTAACTATATTGAGATGCAACCAGCAGGCCTGTTTACTTTCATGTGTCTCCTATTGAGGTCTTGGTTCTTCACAGTTCATCTGCTTGCAGAAGATAATTTCCTTCATTTTTCAAATTTTGTCTCTCTGAAAATATTTATCCTTCTATGTAATTTTTGCTGAATGAATTAATGACTGCTCAATTAGATACTACCATGGCAACAGTCACAGAAAACAGAATATTTAAAAATCTCAAACCTATAGAACTGATTGACAATTTAGCAAAGAAATCTGTTAGCTGTCACTTGCAAGAATAATTGGGTTTCCATTAATTTTAGTAGTAGCAGGATACAAAGTATTTCAGAAAAGTCAAGATATTTCTCTGACATATTGGAATGAAAGAGTTCCCAATATTTATCTCACTAATAACAGTACAGATGATTCATGTCTGTATTCAGATCTGTACTGTAAAAAACACCAAAAAAATTTCCTCTTACTCTGCTTCCCCAAAGCAAACTTGATGTTAAAAAAAAATTGGTTTATTCATCCTTCCCACTACTCCACAGTCAGTAATATGTAATTTTTTACTCCATGATATTTCTTTATTTCTAACTTCCTTAACAGCACATTGTATACCGTATCTTTTTTTTTCCTAAAGATACCCCTACCATACAGCACAACTGGGGCAGATCTCACTTCTGGCCTTCAGTGCTGAAACCTCTTCTTGGGTCACTTAAACTCAGCTAGACCACAACCCATGGCTGGTTTTTTTATCAAAATAAAAAGTCACCCCCTGAGCAGGAGAATTCATGAAACCCCATTACTTATGGACTGTTTTCTTTTACTTTGCTCACCTTCCCTTACTGCCTACTACCTGAGGACTGGACACCAACTAAAAAGTACTGGACCCAGAAGGGCACAGGTCAATGTGCAAGACAACCTCCCACACTGAGCACATCCCTTTCGCTAGTTACTCAGAATATCGACATACCAGTCCCTCAGCACCAAGTTGACCTCGCCCTTCTGATGCCATCTGAAATCCTGAACCCTAAATTCAAGTTCTGGCCTTTTGGTGTTCAGCCTTTGATCAGAACACACTTCTGGAAATTTTTTCAGACTCAGTTTTCTTGAGGAAATAGGCGGAGTGCTTCAACTCTGTTTTATTTATCCGGCTACTGATCTGGTGAATTTAGCACTTTCTTTTTATCTCTTACACTCATTTTCTTTTCTTGAATCCTAAACTAGATGCAGAGATTATGCAGTCACTGCTGAATTTCTCCTCTCATTCCTTAAATTAAAGCTGTTCTTATCAACAGTAATGGCAGTAATGTTAAATCTTTAGACATCCATCAGAAATTATCAGTTTAATCAGAGATTAAGAGAACTATCTTGTAAGAGGATATAGTGCCATGGGGATTTACCAGCGAGAATTAATTATATTACAAATTGTGTTAAATGACATTGGGAGTCCTAAAGTTTGTTTTTTTACATTGAAAAAACAGTTACACCAGAAGACCATGTTTTTAAAAACTCTCAAGTGAATAAGAAGAAATAGAAAGCTCAGAAATATGTTAGAAGTATATCTTCAGGAGAAAACATATTAGACGCGACCATCTCTGAAAGGTACTTTCTGAATGACCTCTGGAGCACGTTTGGTTCTCAAAGTAGTGTTAAGTAAATGTCACCTAGAAAATGGAGCCCTTACAGAGACACCTTACACATACAGTGAGACAGATGCATATTTAGTCCCTACTACTGCACACCTGTTTATTGCTTCAGAAGTGAGATCTCCCATGCAGAGTAAATGTGCCTCATCTTTGCTGCAAGGACCTCTTATTTATCATATGGATGTGGGAATGGCTTCCATAAAGACAGCCTCATTGCTTGCACCAGCTTTTCACTGACCTTCTCAGGGGTTCCTCAACAGTACTAGTCTGCAAGGCAGAAAGATATTCTGCTAGGTATCTTTTGAGGAAGAAAAAATAATCTGTTTAAGGACTGTCCCATTTAAAGATGTTTAAATTTCCAGACCCCAGGATTTGTGCAAGGAATGCAGAGTGACCCACAATGCTGTGCAGCTAATATGTCCTTATTTTAATCCACTGTGGAAGAGGAATATGTATGAACTCTTGAAGTATGTTACTGTCTTGGAAGACACAGTGTAAGACAAATATTAAATATTCCTTATAATTACAGAAAATGTAAAAAGCAGGCTGGAAAAAAAAAAAAAAAACAAACCCAAAAACCAGAAAGGAAATCTGGAATTTGTTGCAGAAACCTGTTTGCTTGATATATTTTAAAAACAAACAGTGGCTCCATAGACCACAGTGCTCCCCAGAGGTAAAATAGTAATCAAAAATAAATTGTATATGTGAAGAGATTTGTGCCTCGGTGGGCTTGCCATCACATGTTCTCTGTTCAATGCAGTATTTGGAGTTGGTATGAAGATCATGTAGTTTGTACAGTTTCAGAGATTCTTACATATCCCATAATATATTGCAGCATACCTACCACATCCTGATTGTGAATTGTTTCTCAATTTTGACGCTCTAAAGGGGAGGGAAAATGTCACATTATATATAAAGCTGACTGAGACATTTGTTTTAATCTGCACGCCAATTGTTGACAAGTGATT
Organism: Microhierax caerulescens; assembly: GCA_035590215.1. NCBI lineage: Eukaryota > Metazoa > Chordata > Aves > Falconiformes > Falconidae > Microhierax > Microhierax caerulescens. The sequence continues at coordinate 107,414,692 of JAVJGJ010000014.1, read as the reverse complement.
CTTGTTAGAAAGGGAAGGCATCTATTTAGTGCCATTCACTATTCATATATAGGGCAAAGTTGCTGAAGTAATGCTGATATGGATGTTATGCTTGAGTATTCGGGCCATGTTGTAAGTGGAAGCCATTTTAAGTCACTGAGTGCAAAAAGAATAAAAAAGGATCAGAAAATATCTCACTAGGCATTTTATTATTATGGAAGTAAGATGGAGTGTTTAAAAAGGGATGGCCTGATCATCTTATGGATAGATTTTGCTCTGCTTTCCTGAAAGTTAATTCTAAAATATATTTATGACAGACAAGTTTTATTTACATACTTAATTAGGATTTCAATTAAAGTGTGCTGTGGAAAACACTGTGGAAAATGCACCCTCTACTGGCTCTCAAAAACATGTTTTATAACAGAAATGTGGAACCTTTCTAAATTTTCTTCTCTGAAAATATGCTTATTTCATTCTTAAAGTCTTTTAATTGCTCATCCAGAAAACAGGCAGAAAATTAATGATTACACTTATAAAAATATGTTTTCATGTAAAAGAGTAGTTAAAGATGTTTTACTTATAAGAATTTTTGAAAGGAAACAGAACGAGAAGATATTTTAAAGGTATAAAGTACATCGTTTTAAAGGAGAACAACTTATTGGCGCAAAATAATACCTAACACATATATTATCATGAATATAGCATAATGACAATGGTTATGAATAGCGATTGGTAAAAGAAATGCTTCTTGTATCTACATGGAAAAAAACCTTACCTTGATTCTGTATACCTAAGGAGAGGAGGACAGGATTATACAGTCAAAAAAGAAAATGAAGTGTGTTTGGAGCATCTAAATTTGATTCCTGTAGTACAGGTGTGACCTTTATACACTGTTTTATTTCATCATGACTAGACAATTCATACAGGTAGTGTAGGTCTACTATTCTCCACAGCCTATTGTAAGTCTGGATAACTGAGCTACTTTCATTATCGCATAGATAAGACAGCCAAGTGTATCTATTGCACTGAGTAACAAATTTACTGTATAGCTGTAGATTCCTATGTTCAGTGCCTGTCTGGTTTCCGTCATAGCACATGCCCCTTATGAGGTCCTCAGGTGCAGGCACCTGAGGTATTTCCCTTTCCAGCTGGTCACCTTGGCACAGAGGTGACAGGTCTGAACCCTCTGCGACCATGCAGTGCTTCTGCTGAAAGAAGTACTCCAACCCCATTGGAAATTTTCTGTTTTAAAGAGCCCCGGGGCTTATCCTAGAGCAACTCCTCCTATTTAACAACTGGTAACTAAGAAAGGATGCCAAGAGGAATCACTGAGACATAAGTAACCCCTGCTGAAATAATGGTCAGACTGACTTATGTCACTCTAGAGAGCTGTCAGGTTATGGCTGTACCCTCCTCAATGGGCTATGCAGCTAGATACTGTCTAATGATGTGTTACCACATAACGATAATGGTCTTCATGGAGTTTCTCTTTAATGATGTGTGTTACTTTGTAATGATAATGGTCTTCTTGGAGATAGACTATAACTTTAATATCACAACCCCACCGAGGAGGCTATACTCAAAACACTACAACTCTTGTCCATGACCTCTGTTAGCAGCCCATTAGTCAGCGGGTAGTCATCAGAAGGCAGAAAGAGCCTTCAAACAGAAAAATAAAATTCAAGTGAGAGAGCATAAGCCTTCCAAGATGATGGGGAAAATATTCTGCAGAAGACGATACATATATATATATATATATAGCATAATTCTTTTCTTCCCCATGTTTGCTTGTTCTTCAAAAAGTAGTTAAGGAAAGTAGTTTAGGAATCTGAACTTTTTGTTGCAACAGTGATACATTAGAGTTTGCAGCTGGGAGAAGGGAGAAAATTGATATGAGCCTCACAGGAAACTTGACCTTTTGTTTGTTGGAAAACCATAAAGTGACGCAAGAGATCTGTGCTGATTTCTCTCCTCCCTCACTTAGTGAGCATTTTGGCCTTATGTGGAGTGAGGATCAATAGTTCTTAGTACAGTTTGTAGATTCCTAGCCTCAAAATGCACAAAATAATTGTAATTAGCAGAACTCTTAGCCAGTATGTTAAGATAGATGGTAAGATAGTAAGTAAGTAGTGGTAAACTTTTGCATAATACAGATCAGGGCTTTGGTCCACAGATATTCCCAAACTAGATAATTTCTTCTCAGGTCTCAGGCAGCACCACCACTTTTTACCTCCACATATCCCTTCCTCGGTTAGGTATTGCAGCCCCACTTCCACTATTAACACCCTCCTTAGAGTGCCCATCCTCCTCAGAGTGACTAAAAATCATTATTTATTTCCAGACAGGCTTTTGCTTTGCTTGTTTACCCTCATGTTTGATTGGATCCCATTAAAAGTTGAGAGGAAGCAATAAATTCTGTCACATGACTCTCCATTGGGATTAAACTTCACTACACAAACATGGAGAGAAGCTACTTACTCCCAAATACAAGAACTGACCCTTGCCTCACAGTGACTAAAACATGCTTTTCTCTTTCTTCTGCTATATGTGCTATAATTTTATTCTTGATATTTTGTTTCACACCATGTGACTGACAGAGAGGAATAAAACATATGCAACTTGCCAGAAATCAACACAAATACAGTAACATAAAATTGGCATAGAGCACTGAAAAATCAAAACCCATGAACAGACACGAGTTGCCATATGATAGACTAGAAACAGGTTCCAAACTAAATCAACAGCTTCCAGCTACGTCCGAATATTGCAGCCTTTCAGGGTTAAGGAAGGGCAGAGTTAGAATTCATCTTGTTACAGCCCCTTTACATTACGTGCAGAACAATTTACTGCAATCTCTACAAAAGACTAACACGCATCTTAAAACTCTGGCTGCCAGAACAGTTCGGAAAGGTGACCTAAATGAACTTTCTCTCCTCCAGTTTCCCCTCAATAAAAACCATAATAAATAAGATAAATAAACCATAATAAAGACAGGACTACAGAGAAGTTACTGCATTTGCAGTATAATTAAATAATAATAACAATAATAATGATAATAAAATACTGGAGACACTATATTTTGTGGCAAATATAATGTAATTTCTATGCACTTTTAACTTTCTGGAAAGGTAAACTCTGCAATAGCTACTATATAGGCATCATATTTGGTATCTTCAAGGTGACACTTGTGCACGGAGCAGAAGTCACATTTGAAACACTATTTTATTTATTGTTTATTGTCACACAGTGTTACCAGCACTGCTGCCCTATCCTGAGGTCTTTGGTGAGCCACAAGTGATTTTGGACAGAAATACATGTTAAAAAAGTGCAGGACGGAAACTTATTGCTAAGAAAATTAGCAATAATTTTCTTAAAACCCATTTGAGAAAAATTTTAAATTTTAATCTAAAATTTGCAGTTCCACAAACACAGACGAAGACTTTTTCCCTCACAGATGGAAAGAATTAAACGAAGGAAATCAAACTAAGCCAACAATTAAAACAGCGTTAGCAGTAAATTAACAGTTTGTTCAGTAATGAAAACCATCAATTGCCAACTGTAATGAAATGCATTATTAAAAACATAACGAGGGTGTAAATACACAATGCTGCATAAAGATATAATCTGAAGGAGTTTACCCAGAGTGAAAAATAATTAACCTAGAGTAACAGCAGCAATACAAGTGAGACCTACCATGGGCTTAGACCAGAGGAAAAGGGAACCTGTGTTGACTGTTTTTCTATATACTGTTCCTGTGAATGCAGGAAGATGCATGGGTTTGGGCTAGCTTGCAGGGAAGTGGGCAATCTAGCCACTACAGGCAGTGAATGAACAATAATGACTAAATATTTGCACCCATAGATCAAATTATCGAGGTAGGACTGAGAAGCAAACTTTTCCCTTGTTGTCCTGTGTGCTGTAGACCGTGGTGTCTTCTAGTCTAGCAATGTCCCAAAAATCTGTAATTACTGTTTTGCCTCAGAGGGCTAACATTTTCCCCACTGAGAAGATACCAGATAGAGAGTAGATGTGCCCTTCTTCTATTAATCAGAGCTCTTTAAAATAAACATTCCCTTCTTATCCCAATCCTCCACGGATTCCAACTAAATCATTGCAACAAAAAGCTATCAAATTAAAGTGGACCATTGAGCAGAGCTATGTAAAATGCCATTCTGGCCATGTTGCTGTAATGATTATGCTAAGGCCCGTGGCCTTTGCACAGGAGTGGATGTTGAAAGCAGATACAGGGAAGAAAGCGATATAGGACATAGGACAACAGTCTCATTTGGATGGAATACCTGAACCAGGTAGCAGTGTTAACAGGCTACAGAGCAAACACAGGAGAGTCAGTTTGCAATTAAAAGGAGGATTAGAAAAGAGGACAGAAATATGAGACAAATTGTCTGAAGTGGATGAAGAACAGCATGTAGGGGAAACAAAAGAATCTGAAAGAGAAAAATGCTGAATTTAACATAGCAAAAGTGGTAAACCCAAACAGTGAAGATTTTAAAACCTTTGGCTAGATTCCGTATATATGCAAATTGAGACCATTACATATTGGGTAACAAAGACATAATTCAGAACAGAGCTCTGTTGAGAGGCACATGTTTTCATTAGTGAGGATAAGCCACAGCCTGGTTATACTGATCTGTCGTCCCAAGGGTGGTCTAGTAAAGCCAAATTTGAAAGGCAACACTTGAAACTGAGCACAGTGAGGTGTCACATTGAACCCAGGTGAGCAGTTGCCCACTGTACACCAAAGGGCAATTGCAGAGCCTACAGCTACATTCAACCTGAAGGCAGCTAAGAAATACAAAGGGGTGGAACTTTAACCAATATGCTACCTGAAATAGGAATTGGTGAACAGTTTTATGAACAGACTGCATCATCCAAATACTAACATTTTCTCAGAGGTGGGAAGAAAATGAGTCGACATGTGGCTCACCACTACCAGTGTCCCAAGTATACAGTCTTTCTTAAACACTTATTATTAAAGGTATCTAATTAAATAGTGTAGTAGAGCTCAAGTAACCTTTGGTAAAGCAGTAAAGCAAGGTATTAACCGCTAGTCACAGAGGGAATAGTAAGGCAGGTGTTAATTGTAAATTAAGCCTGCTGATGCAATCCTGATTAGCACCCAGCCCCAGAAACTGTGTGGAAGAACAGATCGTGTGATCCCATGCTGGGTGCTCTACAGCATGAGGGAGGCAGTCCAGAGACACAGGCAAGTTCAAAGTCATTACTACCCTGAAAGCAAACATACAGTCTACATAAATTCAGATTTGCATCTTTACAAATGTGCTGCTTTACTAATTCTCTTACTACACAAAAACACCTCAGCCTCAGTAACTTTCATCCCAAGAGACAAGGCAAAGGTTCAGTGTACAAAGGTATGTTCTAATACATGTTTAAGTGGCATTGGCAACTTGCCCACCACAGAGGGGATATTAATAATTTATGACAATAGAGGCGTAATATTGTGTAGTTTCAAAGGGGCATATTTAAAAAATGCTCCATATTATTTATGCACAGATATAAACAAGCCACTGGTTAGTACAGTTAATAAAGCATGACAACGTTGCTTTAAACGAGTGGGATATCTAAATCCAACATTATTTATTAGCCAATATAATTTTTTCTAGGCATTTATCCATCAAACATGGCACCCTTATTGCACATGCATTATGCAAACTGTCAAATTAAACTATTGCTTATAAAAATAAACATTAGTTACTGAAATGATCCAAATGCTTGATTAGAATGTTATTTAGGGTAGCTAATAAATATCTTTAAGAAACCTTTTGCATAAAGAAAGTGGGAAAGCATGTAAGAAAAATTATTGGGGTCTCATTGGGTTCTCACCTCCTTGCTAGTCCTTTCTTCAAGTAAACAATGAGATAGAGAAGTAACATGTAAAAAAAAAAAAATTATCATGGGAGCCTGTAAACTAAAGACCACATTAGCTACTATGGCATCTGTCTGACAATGAGGAAAAAGAATGTAGTAACAAGCAAAATGACCTCTGCAGCAATTAGAGTGCAGAAAGTCATGAATGGAGAATGGAGTATCTCTTCGGTTTCATTCCACACCATTGCTTGACTTGAATTTGCCACTGTTTTCAGCCAGAGCAGGCTCAGTCTCTGTAAACGTCCACTCATTAAGAACTGAGACTTGCAAAATGCTGAGAATGATTCATCCCCACAGGATTCAACCAGAAATGAAGACATTCAGTGTCCTCATGATTTTTCAGAGAGAGATCAGGATCGTCTTTAAAATAGGATTAGGGGAGAGGGAAACTACTATATATTCATAGCAGCAAATTTATCTTCCTACAAGCTAGGCACTGTTATGTGTGTTATTTTGGCTTTTGTGGCCAGAGAAGACTCTACAAATACAAAGTTACGTATGGAAATTCTTTAAACACTACAAGTTGACTTAATCATCTTGGACAGGGTGATCAAACACTGCTTACATTCAGCAGGTGAAAAGAAGAAATTAAAAAAAAAAAAGAAGAGGCTGAAGCATGGAGCACTGAATGTAATGGAAGCCCCCCTGCTTCCCTGATGGTCTGGTGCTACCCTGTAGTGTCTGACAGCCCTGGGGCTGCCACAGCTGCTCAGGAAATGTTAGTTTTGAGTCAGTTGGCTTTTATCATCCTGAAGGGATTAAATTCCACACCTACTGCCTTTGATCCTAATCCACCAGCCTACCTGATGTTCTAGGCCTGGATACCCATCACGTTTCATGTTGAGACTGGACTGCAGAGACTCAACTCTGCAGAAAAAGTTAACACAACTTCTGGTTCAGCTGTGGCCAGATAGGGAAGTCAAGCCTGATTTTGTGGTATTACGGCCATTAAAAATAAAGGGGCCTCCAAAATTAATAACCTGTTCTCAAAATTTTGGGTGTATTTTTACACTGGGACAAGGAGAAGGAATTTCTCATATCACATTAAGCTTACAAAGGATATTAAATTGAAGTATAGCAAATGAACAAAAATGAAACGGGTAACTGCAGACATAAGCTGAGGAATGTACACAGTGAGTTTATTGCATATAAACCATTTGTTACCGTGATTATTAAATATATCTAGCTCTATTAAAAACAAACAAAAGTACTTATGCTTGGAAATTTTACAGTCTCTAAGCCAGGAAAAAAATGCTTTATTTGAAGACATATCAGTTATAGAAATAGTACACAATTACTTTACTCAATAAAATTATATGGCAATGGGAGATTTTTGTTCACTAAGTTCAATTTTTTGTTTGAAAGAAATAATAATAATATGAACAAACAGGCAATGACTTTTACAACAGAAGAAAAAGGAATAGTCTATTGCCAGAAGGGTTATAAATATGCTCCTTTAAAAACCCAAAGGAATAGACCAAGCACAATATGGGGTAGTGCACCAGTATAGCCAGCAAAACATACAAAGCTTCAACAGTAGGAACTGTAATTTTGTGACTATTTTTAAGACAGCTGTCAAACTGCTGACTAGCAGAATGTGATCCAATATTGCATCTAGACTGAAAATGTGTTGGCTTAATTTTTTAGTATTTGCACAACTGTATTTTCAGTTTCTGCTTTTAGTTGTTTTATGTGCAACCACATTAACTGAAAAAGCAAATTAATAGCCCTTCTTCACATGCAGATTTCTGCAAACCTCTGAAATGGCTTAAAGGATATAGTAGTAGACAGTATATTTCTTTGGATACAAGCTAAAGAAGAGGTATAATAAGTATTTCTGGTCCAGTATCTCAAATTCCAGAACAACATCTGGTCTACATAAGATTACCTGGTAGACTATTGTACTGGTCTTTAGATTAAGCAATTGGTTCTTAGACTGAAAACAGAAATAACCTTTGATTTTCTGGCATTTATCCTGCTTTAAACATAATCGTGGAGTAGTTAATGGAGATACACATTTCATATTGATAGAAAGCCATATCAAACAAATCCAGAACACATTGAAAGACTTAATAGATATGCATATTTGAAACAGAGCACATTGATTTAGCCACAGTTCTCATTAAAATTAGCTGCAGGCAAGCTCCTAAAAATCATTGCATACTATAGGAAAATCACTGAAAATCACTCGGGCACAGCAAGGTCCTAGAGTCAAATAGGTATTCCCAGGATTACTAAGGAAAACTAAATACTATTTTGAAAATTTGAAAAAGGGTAGCTCCATTGACAATGTATCTATTGATTTTAGTGAAACAATTTGAACTTACACCATTTGAACATCTTTGCCACAATGATGAGCTGCTTTTCCAAGGAATACATGTGAGCAAGCGTGTGAGGTTCTGAATATATTATTAATATGCAAGTCAAATTAAATTTGATGAAGGTTACTGAAAGGAATATTCTTTATACAAACAAAAATGACAGAAAGCCCTGCCTTACTATTGCTATTCCACAAGTGAGAACAGGATTTCTGTGTTAAATATTTCTCAGGGATTATCTGAAATCCCTCTTTTCTTGCATATAGCTGCCAGGAAATCTGTGCTCCACCATTCTACCCTTATTTATTACACTGATGCAATGCAGAACACTACTATAGAGGCAGAATTTGTATTTTGGAAATCTATGGGCAGTTCAGCAGACAATGTACACTCTATGAGAATGCAAATACCACACAGAGCAGACAAAAAAGGGCAGAAATTACTTCCATCCTACCTCACAGGTTTATTACTTTAAAAAAACTCGCTGTAAAGAAAATATTTCAAAATTTCCACCAATAGTACCATGACTTTATGTTGTGTTGTTTTGTTGGGGTTTTTCTGTTTGTTTTGTTTTGGGTTTTTTTCTGTAAAGTTTTAAAGAAGATTAAAAAGGAAGATGATAATTTTTCACAGGGGTTGAAAAACATGAGGGAGGTTCTAGTACCACAATATACCAGGAACACAGTTAATAATTTTGAAGTTTTGTTTGACACTTTTATCAATGGTTTTCTCAACTCAAGTTAATTTTACTTGAAGATAGATTTACTATGCACAATACCACAAAATATGTATTTGTTTCTTATAGTTAAAAAGTAATATAAATAAATAGCCTATAGTTCCAAAGTAAAGGGAAAAAAAAGGGTCAGCAATATTAACTAAGAACAAATAGTTTCTAAATAATAGCAAATGAGTAACAGCAGGTATTTACTAATAGTAGATTCGTGAAAACCAAAAAATATCCTTATATCCTGATAGTAGTCATACATAATCTCTTACCTGTTGTAATTTCCCTACAAATTGGTCCTTTTCTCATTCCAGAGTCCTTTCAGACAGTATACACAGACTTTTTCAAAACAAATTAAAATGCAAATATAGTATTTTCCCTCTCCATGTGCATAGCAGCTGTATCTAAAGATTGCCCTTTAAACCACTGGCCCAAAATTACACTCGGCCGTTTGGAGTGACTACAGCACAGGGCTGCCTGGGAGAAAATTAATAAACTGCACATGGCTTCATTTCAAATATGATTTTAAATACTTCCTTTGCGGACAGAAAATTGGGGCCTGACAGTTTCATATACCGAAGGTACATAGATAGGCGTGAAAACCTCTGGCATCCTCGAAAACTGTGTTCAGTGTGGGAGAAAAAACTTAGCTCTACTACTCTGGTGGTCAGCTTGACAGATGTAAGAGAAGTTCAGTGCAGATAAGTCTAGCTCTGACAAGACCTTGGCTGCTATGAGCTTACTTTCCTCGCTGAAAAAAATAATTCTTCCTTCATTTACCAATCCATTGACCTAAGCGGCACTTGTTCAGTCTTCCACAAAGCAGTACCTGAGGAGGATCTGACCCTTTGGACCTGATCTTTTCTGGCATTGCGATAGTTTTATTATAGTCTGGCAGCACATGTTTATTTTAAATCCATTTTAACTCACTGCGAAAACTTCCTCTTCAGAGAAAACCTCAGATGACTTTGAACTACTCTTCTAGTCATGTCCAGCATACCAACATCATGCCCATACTATGATATCTAAATCATGTTAATTTCTAAATCTCTAAATAGTACTAATACCAACTGAAAAAATACCAGCGGATGCTGATGCTAATTGTGTCCCACATTGGTGACACGGGTCTCATTCACTGCTCTGCCTGGCCTAGTCACAGACCAAATCATCTTTCTTTTCTACCACTCATTCCCCGGCAAATATGTCCTCCTCACATTTTGGGCCATGTTACCTCCATGGCAGAAGGCAGGCTTTGCTCTTTCCCTGCCCCTTCTCCCTCCCAGCACGGTGCCAGGAGCAGAGGTTTGCTTACATATGAGTA
>JAVJGJ010000014.1:107389614-107404436 GCA_035590215.1 Microhierax caerulescens | reverse complement strand
GGGTGGTGGCTCCTGGAAGGTCTTTCTAGTCTGGATTAGGACTAGCAGGGGAATATGCTGGAGGAAGTATGTTGGACAAGTATGAAAATTAATGCAGCTTTACTGCTAAAGATCATTTCAGTGGTGCCAGAATGGTGCCAGCAAGACTTTTTTTACCTTTGTTAATTAAATTCTCCGGTTATGAATTTCACCCAGCAAGCAAGCCAAATAACTCTTATCACAAGAATTCTGCTTTGTATTTTATCCTAGATATGTAAGCAGAACTTGGAAGTATTGCCAGTTGTCTTCCAGTCTTGTTATACTCATTTTTTTAATTATATTTATATTTTACAGAGCCCATCATTCCAAAGAAATTTGAGATACTCTCCCATTTCTTTTGCTCAGATGACTCAGTTCACATTCAAGACTACATCCATGGTTTAAGAATGAAAATATTTTCCTAGAAAATGTGGGTTTATCTTTCAGGCAGGTGATTTGAACTCAGAGCAACTTTATTCTGACTTTAAAACTGAAATACCAAAAATCTATCTTTCATTGGATTATTTAGAATAGGAGTTTGCAGTGCACAATATGTTACAGAAATGCAGGAAAGCCTTGCGGGCCTACCTGTCTCACTGTGAATCGGTATTGATACATTAAAAATGTAGCAGTCAGATTTCAGGGTCTCAGAATATTTTTTACTTCAATATCATATGCTAACCTCTGTTTTACTAATCCATTTTGACTTTTACCTCCTGCATTTGCTTGTTGTAAGCTAGTGTTGGATTTTTGAAGATCTAAAATTGCAGATAGGCATTAATTAAAAAGACCCATTGGGGTGCAGCTATGGAAAATACCACTCACCTTTTCCTTTTTGTTTTAAACACCTTTGATTTAAACACCTAAAGATTACAAGTTTAAAACTATATCAGGTTTCTAACACTACCAAGTCTGTGTATTATTTTTGTATTATTATTACTCATTATGATGGTAAACCGGGCCAGATTACACCAGTACTCTTTACTGCGCTGATACAAGGTATTCAGACTTCATGCCTCAGTGCTGGTTATGGCCTAAAACACCTTTACAAAAATAACTCTGAGAAGCCCCTCTAAGGTATACAAAAGCTGCCTTCTATCTCACCTTCAACCTTTAGAGGGCAGTGCTCCCTTTGGTTACTCCAGTGATAGTCTAGAAGGGCCTTATGCTTCCATTACCTGAGAGAGGCAAAAGCTAGAAGTAACAAAAGTAACAAAAGACATTTCAAAGGACAAGAAAAATTCTTGCTTTGCTGACACGGGGAGGGGAACCCATGCGTCATGTGCCACACATTGGATGAACTTTTTACATTTTGAAGGGCACCAGGGACCAGAGGTCTTGTCAGCATGGCTTTGACATTGACACTCCAGTGGCTGCTTAAGAGGAGGATACCTACAACTGAAAGGGCAGAGGAAAGTAGTCATAAAAATGAAATGTATTATACTCATACTCCAGTTCAGCCTCATTTTTATGCAGACATTAAAACCCTATCAAGGCCAGCATAGCGTCTATCAGAGGTATCAGGAGAATCAATACTGTCTACAGTTACAGCTGTTTTTCTGCAAGGAGGTAAAGAGACTGCTCAGAGTGCTATGGAGGGCAACAGCATGGGATAAGAAGTGGGAAAAAGGCCAGGAATTAATCTGGTGGAAGACCTGTGTTCTTTTTTCTATGCATTTTACTTTCCAATACTAACAGTAAACATTATGAATAACTTTTCAGCCATGATCTAATTTATTATTTACAATAAAAGCAACCAAAAACAAGGGCCAAAAAGCTGACCAGAAAACCGTACTGAGACAATTAGATACTCTGAGGTCCTGAGAAGCAAATATGCTCTCAGAAAGATTAGAAATACAACCTAAAAACATGATCTCTCCTCCTCCTGTCTGGTGAAGAACTGCACTTGCATGTTCCGCATGTTCCCTGTTGCATATTATCTTGCTTAAAAGAGCTGATGTAGTCAGGCAGTCTTACATATACCAGAGAATTTCCATTAGTAGAGCTACTCTATCCAAAACAGGCCTCTGAGGAAAATTTCCATTTATGCCTCCACGTAGCTTCTTTTCTCAGGTGAAACCATTGAATGGAGACTTTGCTACGTGTAGCTTGTATTATAATACTGAGACTACATCTAGAGTGCTGTGTCCAGCGCTGAGACCCCCAGTACAAGACAGACCATGACATACTGACACTCTGCCCAGCACTGGGTCCCAAGAAACCAGACACCACTGTACCCTGACCCCAACTTCATCCCCATCTTATCCCATCCCAGGGGCTGCCTTTCCAGCAAGACCCAGGGCCTGTGGCAGTGCCTGGGGATGGCCAGGCTGTGGCTGACCCTGGACATCATTCTTGTCACATCCCAGAACATCTCACCAGCAGCTACAGGACAAGGATGCTTGGGGAGGGAGGGCAGTGCACTGCACCCTGGCACCTGAAGTACTCTTTGACTAACAGTCTTCCTCATTTTTGTATGTTTGAACAGTTTTATACCCTGTTCATGTGACTCAAAAGTATTTTAAGTATATCTTTAGATACAATGGATAAGTGTCACAAAGTTGATGCTTTGTCCTTATGCTTTTTCCTGTTGACAGCAGGCACGCGCTCAATCCTAGTTTTGTAATAGGTTTATCTGAAGGGTCATCACATGTAGAATCCGGTTGATATCTTTGGATTTGACAGCCACTGCATCGCACAGCCTATGTTGCAGAGTTTTAGTTATATATATTACTTATGAATGACATAGCCAGACACTGAAGTAACTTTAAATATGATCTTCAACAGGATACAGATAAACCCATGTCTTTTCTCTTACTAGTAGCTAAGTAGCACACAAATTTGCCCCTTTTCCTGTCACTCATACAAACTATATGAAATACCTTAGAGACACAACAAGAAGCCACAGATTTTGCTGCTAAAAAGTTATTTTGATGTCACTAGTCTCTTTTCCCAGAGGCATCATGGTTGTGTGCATGATGTTTTGTGCCTTGTGTTCCAGGCTGAGGGGGGTCCACAGGGCCAATATTGTGGGCGTTGACATCTGAGATGGTCATGTAAACCTACATCATATTCAGTGGAGAGGAACAGGCAGGTCTGGAGTATCTGTTCCAGGAGAGGACAAACTACATCATCAGGTGGCCAGGTACTTCATACAATGAAAGTGACTGTTCCCCTCTTATGACTGTAAAACCAGCAGAGGATGGTTCAGGTATAGAAAACTACAGTTCTTAAGTGAGATAGGATGAAACTCAACAGAAAGCATATACAGTACTGCACCAGGAATTTATAACTGGGGGACATGACAAAGTTTACTCAGAATTATGTATAAAGATATGTGTTATACTCTTATCTTTAATTTCTTTAACATTTTATATCTGCATTTTTTTTCAGTACTGATAAGCATCATCTCTAGAAGATTAAGCATTATTTAAGTACAATCCTCCTCTTCCTTTTTTTTTTTGGACATCTAATATGGCCCAGTAAATTAAATTTTATCAGTAAGAATGACAAGACTTAGGAAACTAGGCTTAGTAAGCATCTGAAAAACAATCATGATGTGTTAGTCATTAGCTATTGTCACTCATAACCCATGAACTGCATTTATGCTTTTCAAGGTTAGGATCATAGGATAACTCAGAGTGGAAGGGACTTCAGGAAATTTTGTAGTCCGAACTCCAAAGCAGGCGTCTGGCACTGACATGAAATGCAATGTTTTATATGGATTACTTAGTAGGTAAGCATTGTCCTCACAGTCTTTACCGGATGTGCTATCAGAACATTGTTCCTAAATGCATTTGTACCATGATTGCTTTCACATTTGGACTCATGTCTTTACTTTTTAGACATCTTTTGAATGTCCTTCCTCAGGTTAACAGCCATTCTGGGTCATTTCTCAATGATTTAAATCAACAGTCATCAAAGGAAAGCTATTTTGCTGGCATAACTTGCGGCCAAAGAGCTATTTTGAAGTAATGAAAAAGTTCTACTAATGTTTAACTTGATAAGTAACCACTAGCTATGACCTAGTGTTCAGTCATAGAAATTCACATATAAAATCAAAACATATTTTTAATGAAAAATCTGTTTAACTGAGTAAGTACAATTAGATCCTTGGTTTCTATGAGAAGCATGAATTTTATCATCTATGGGAATATGAGTATTAAATCTTATATTTTTTTAATTCTTTAGAAGATTTGTGGTTATTTGTTCTAATAGACTTGTTTCAAAACGAGAAAGTAAGGCAGTATGTTTCAGCTCACAGTACATTTTAACTCACTGTAGTCATTGACAGAACATTGAAAACAATCCATTTATTCATTAGAGAGTGGCAAAAATAACTCAGCAGTTTCTTTTTCACTTCTATTCATAGATTTTCTCATTTTGTATTAATCACTTCTTTAAGCATTTGACACCTTGCAAAAGAAACTTTGAGCATCTGGAGCTATTAGTTGTTTATTGCATTCTCAAAATACAAATGAAAACATAATACTAATATCACTGTGTAGTAAGTCCTGTGTAATGAGATTGGGGCATTTGAAACATCTGTAATGTATACTGCCATTTTGATTAATATCATGAATGTTAATTTCCAAAACATGCACACAGATGTATATTCAGATGTGTGAAGACAAGGGTTATTTTAAGCATGTCTTGTTTAAACATAGAGTTGGAAAGTCTTAATTATTATTCTGAATTAGCATGATAATAGTTGAATTTGGTTTGCTTGTTGTATCTCTTGATTGAGTCTCAAAGGTGTATCCATTTGTAAATTTTTAAGATTCCATTTCATTATTAAATGATTGACATTTCAATAAGAGACTGAAATTAAGCCATAGCAAAAATTGAAACAAAAATGGGAACATTGACTTCCAGAATAAATCCTGTCCCCAGGGTCTTTTTGATGAGTACTATAGTTGTTGTCTCCTGAATTGTTTATTGAAGAGGTTTTATAGTAATGCAACAAATGAAATCTCATAGACAGCATCCTATTTCACAGAAATAATGAAGAAATTATACGAAAATTTCCAGTGCCATAGCTTATGGTGATCTTGTCCTGAATAAACTCATAAACACTTTATTCTGTCATTCAGTTTATATGTTGCTGTCTCACATTTGGATTGATGGTTGACAGCAATGATGTATAAATTATGCATGCCAATTTACTGAACACCATTAAACCAAAAGAGTATGGGTAATTTCAATAATTATACATATAAATAGTATTATTAGCTCTGTCAAACTCAGTACCTGGATAGCATGTCAGTATATAATATCCACTAGGGATTCAAAAGGTTCAGGGTTTTGCATGAGTTTGGTGGCTGGAGATCTTCCAGCTACCATTTCTACACAGCTAGTATCTATAATCTGCAACCAGACATCATGCTGAAGATACAGAAAAGCTTTGATGTTGGCTGATCTGTCCAGATCCATGCTATATTTTTAGAGGGGAGAAGGTAGCAACCAAAAAAAAAATAATATCTTCTAGTAAATACTGCACCATAGCATCTATCCTACAACCATCAAAAAGCTGGAGAGCCATGGTCTCTGTTTTATTGTCAGTTTCTTTCAGGTAATACTTATCTAACAAAGCTCCTCTCATGTGATATGCCTCGAAAGGGATCTTTCCACCTAGGGAGGAAAACCTTTACTGTATTACTGTTTACCACCTTTATTTCAGTGCTGTCTAAAGGCCCCGGTGTAGTAGATGATGTACAAACACATAGCAAGTGACAGCCATGGAAAACTAGTTTAAATTGGACAAAGGATTGGACAAACATCTGCCAATATTTTTTCATCAATGAGCTCATTGCCTGGTAGGCTTTAGATGCTGTGCAACCAAAGCAGAGTCAGCCTATGCATGTGCTGTTTGATATTTGTCAGGAATTTCCAGATGAATATCTGACAGATACTGCTACTAAACAACTGGACATCTACTTTCAAAAGCAGTAGGCTGCATCAAAAGTGGTAGCAGCAGCAGGTATGCCAACTTACTGTTTTAATTTTGAAACTTAACAACTCAGACACAGAGAGATTAAGTGATTAATTTTTCACTCTGAATGAATCAGCCTGACCACCGGAAATAATGGTACACAACAGATTTAATGTAAGCAATATTGTGGTTATTAATCTCAGAGTTTAAAAATATATATCCTCTGCAGTCATAATGCTTGAGCAGTGTTCAGTGTATCCTAATTGCATATTTACATGAAATACCCAGACAGCATTCTGATTTTGCCTTGCAATAACCTTTAGAATTCCATTAAAACAATTTTTTACATTATTTGCTACAAAACCAACATGCTTTGGCCTTTATTTTTGCCATTGCTACAAATGCCTTAGTTGCATCTTCATCCATTTTAAGACAACTTGTAGGTAACAAGAATCATTCAAATTAAGGAGTATAAAGTATTAAGCATGGAAAATGAAGGAAATTATACAGCATGGAAAGCAATATAAAACATAGCCTGCAAGGGAAGGTAAAGTTTTAAAACTTAGTGTCCATCACATACACTGTTACAAACAGCAACCAAGTGGGAAGAAATTTTTCATAACTTGCAGACTATCAGCAACTCTCACTCTAGTAGGAAAGTACCAGGAAAGCACAGGACGCTTTCTTTTTGTCCCTTTGGTTTATAAAAGACCCTTTTAGAAAAACAGATAGAATTGTATACTTTGCATGACCCTGAGCGGAAAGCATGGTAGTTGATGAAACGAGTTCACTTCCTTTTCCTTCCTGCCAGCAGCCCTCTGAAGTGCCTTTTCAGAATTGTCTAAATTGTTCTTCAGTTGGGAAGAACATTGGGAAACTCTGGAAAGCACAGAGCTGCTCAAATTACCTGTATTTGATCGCTCTCTACTGCTGCTTAAGCAGACAATATCTCACCCACACTGTTTTCCCTTTTTTGTCTTTACCTTATTAATTCCTTGCCTAGGTTACACTGTCAGATAGGATATGTTGATGATTTGAAACAAATCAGATGTTACCACAAATAGTCATCTGATAGCAATCACTCATAATTACTACACCAAATGCCTTCATGCCCTTGCACCAAGCATACACCATACACAGCTGAACTAAATCAGCTAAGCCCTGCAGCCACAAAAACTAGATTGAATTAGGCCAGCTCCAGGATTTGGCCCTGCTTTTTGGATTTTGGCCTGTGTGTCACATCACGTGTTCTGACCAGGATGACTTACACTTGCAGAGCCATTTGCAAGATCCCCTTTAGAAATACAGAAGTAATTTAAGATAAAGTTCCTCTGCATCTAAAGGCTCTCTGTGCTCCCTGCCAAAGCCCTCACTAAGTTAGAAGCAGTCCATCACAGCCATCCTCACAAAGCTGTGCCCTCCCTATCCTGCCCAAGGATACCTTCAAGCACTGCATTAACTACTAACAAGCTTTAAAAGGCAGTGCTGCAACCCAGAAACTCTTCACAAACTTTATTGTACAGCGATTATTATTTAGAACTGCCAAACTTGAAAACAGACCTGCTGGAAATACCACCTAAAAGGGTTCTTGATGGGCTGGTCATGCTCCTCAACCGGAGAGACACAAACCATGGTAACATGCAAGGAAGTGAAGAATCATGCCTAGGCTTTCCATAAATCACACAAAAGATTCAAGCAACTAGTCAAGACTGCAGCTTGTCCAGCCACTATTGAAAACCACGGAACAGTGACTGTTAGTATTTGCCTACTTTTTTCCAGCTATATAAAATTAGGTTTTACTTGAGTACTCCTATAGTCACTGGTAGTACAATCAGATTATAGTAACAGTCTTCTCACTGACTGTATGACAGGAATATATTTTCCATCAGCTTTCATAGCTTTCCTTAAGATTTCTCTTCTCCATAGGAATAATAATCATTCTATTTGTCTGTATGCCTGATTTATTTTACAGGAACTTCACCACTAGCAACAGAGTCAGGAGAAAGAGACTAACACATAGAGGTGACAGACTGCTCCCCACCTCCCTAGCACGATTTCTAGCATGGTTGTGGTTCGCTGCCCACTCTTGTCCCTTCACAGCAGGAAGATTTCTAAATGCTCTTTTCTGTTGAAAAGATAGTACAATAATTCCACGTGTGTCTGCCTGCAAACTCACCAGCTCATAAGCATAATCACTGTCATATTAAAGCAGAGCCAGCCAAGGCTGGGGCCAATGAAATGAGGAAGAATCATCACAGAGTTGCAAAATATTTACTGTATTGTGCAATCAGCTTGGAGAGCGAGCAGGAGATCAAGCAGAGAGGGCAGTGTAGTATTTTTCTCCATGTTTCTTCTTCACTGGTTTGCAATTCTGGATTATTATTTTATATTGTTTTGTAACTGTCATTCTTTAGAAAAGTCCTTTCTGAAACTGAAAACTTAGAAGCAAAAATTGAAACATAGGTACACAGAGTGACAATTTTTCAAGTTACTCTAGAAATAGTCCCACAAAAATAACTCACCAAAATATTTGTGATTATTTGGAGCCAATCAAGATGAAAAATTTTTGGACTGTTTTTCTGAAATGTTCTGTCTTCAGTGATTCCCACTGTTGCTCATGCTTGCTCTTGTGCAATGGGCACTTTGGAACCACCCCCTATTGACTATTGAGGTCTACTGGACTATTTTAGCTCTTTGAGATAAAAACCACAAGAGACACAACCCTAGAAGAACAGTTTGGGAGGACAGGGAATAATGCTAGCTCTGAGCTCCTGGTTTTTCAGGGAGCTGGAGTCCTACTCCATTTTATAACTCAGTGGTTATCTATGGGCTTTTAGCATTGCCAGAAGCTGGGATATGCATCCCCTGTGCCTTGTGGGCCCCAAGCGGTATGACTGGGACACAAAGGAGGGCAGGTATAATTGGGACACAAAGGAGGGCAGCAGAAAGTCACACATTGTGTTCCCAGGCTGACGCTGCAGCAGGGGATGAAGCCCTCTCCTGTGTCACCAGCTACAGAGGTTCAAACGGAGCATGAAACCTGTGCATGTCACATGTCTGTCAAGTGCTTCACACACTTACAGAGCACTCTGACCAAGTGTTTATGTATACATTACTATTGCCTATATGTGTATATATACATATATATGTATACAGGGAAGGCAAATAACTTTGGCTAAGTGAAATTTCTTTAAATAAATAAAAATCAATATGTGCAGATACAGCCACTAAACTCAAAATCTACCCAGCAGACAAAAGAAATGTTTAAATGAATTAGGTTTTAACTTCTGAGTACTTTTTAATTTTTGTATGTAATAGGAAGAATTTGGTATGGAAAGACCACAAACCTGACTATTATTCCCAGTTATCTGTTGTGGAGGCATGTGGGCAAAAAAGAAAAAGGCAGCAAAAATCCCATTTAGAAAGACAAAGGAAACTTTAAAAAGTCAATGACTTGGTAAATAGAAAGGGAAAAGATGGGGAAAGAAGTATCTGCAAACTTTTAAAAGAGTAAAAACCAAATTTAAATCTATAAAAAAATTACCTGATATTGTGATGTTAGCAATCAACATGAAATATTGCAGGATGTCATTTCAGGCATGTATTAAATACAGTTAATTTTACAGAAAGTGAAGAGACAGAATCCAACTCCAGTCCAAAAAAGCCAGTCAGCAGTTACCCCAAGTAAGCAATGAATAGAGATTAGGTGCCTTTATTAAAAAACATACATACTTCACTTGACTTGAAAGGGTTTCCCTTGCCTAGTAGCTCGCAAGAACATAAAGGCCTAAAGAAAACTTGGTATTCGAGTTCCACTTCATTTGTGAAAGCAAATTGAAATTTACATTATTGATGAGAATCACTTCCTCATTTATGTCCTAAATTAAAATCTAGTAGAGTAAAAATGGTATTTTCCTTCCTGTGGCAATTTTTCACTGCTCCTTACAATCATGGGTTAGAGTCTACTTTTAACTAAGTCAGCTGAGACCCACTGACACCAGAGCCACTCTGAACTAAATCAGTTCTAGATTTGGCCTTGTTTCTTGAATTTTGTCTTCTAATGAGCAATTGGCAGAGGAATAAAATTGTGATTTTCTTCCTGTCTTATTAGTAATTAATCAACAATCTATATGTTGTTCCACAGGACAGTGGAAAGAGAGAACCTAGGCCCAAGGGAAACAGCAATACAATGTGTTGCCTAAGTAACCTGTCTACTAAAATTATAATTACCCCAGAAGGGAATAAAAGGAATTTCTCTCACTGAAAATCCAAGATGCTTTTCTAGAAAGCACAAACTAATTCAAAATTAGTGATAAAAGAATCCCTACATGTTTTGAGGTTGGCTCTGGATCTAGGTCTATGCCAGAGGTTGTCCTGAGACTTCTGTTTGGATTGGACAAGAACTGCAATAAATTGGAAAGTGTTTCAGACTAAGCGCTGTCTTTGGGTCTGGATAAGAGCTATTCTGACTTTGAGGGCTGGATGTGACCTGGAGTTCTTCCAGCACAGGAAGTGCTCTAAGCCAAGAGATTTATTTAGGATCCAGTTCAATTACATCTCATCTAAAATCAGAGGAGTGATCAAAACTGAAGCAGTAAACACATGGGAAAACTTCTAACAAACCAGTTCCACAGAGAACCACAAACAAGCATCATATATAGTGTGTCATAAATGATCTGTGAATGATTGAACAAGCTGTCCTGGTTACAAAACTAAAAGCAAAGACCTGAATGATGCCTTAGCTCATTAAACAGAAAGTTATCCAATGCTCACGTATAGTCATTGCTGCAGGACATCAACTCTCATCTTCTGCTCTTTGATAACACAGAACCACTCCATTACTTCTATTTTACTTGCCTCCCGGACCCATTCAGATTCTATCCCATACCAAATCCTAAGTGCAGGATTAACCCTGGGTTAACACAGAGCACAGTTAATTGGTAATTTTCTGCAGCAGGCAGCCTGTCTAACAGCCGCACCACTCCTTGCACATCAGGTTGCCTCACAACTTGTGTTCACTTTATTCCATTACATTTGTTTTCTGTTACCAGTGTTACACCCTACAGGGTCTATCAACCTGTTAGCTCCTTGCTCAACCTTGCTATGCCTTCTTTTATAATACAGCCTTCAAATGTATTACCATCTGCCTGAGCTCATTTCCTATTCATCTAAAAGACATTTCTAAAAATGCTCTATTTCTTGGAGTCCTAAACTCCGTCTTCCTTTGTCCTTGGAGAAACAGGTGGTATCTGTATCTTCCTGAACATATGGAAGTACCTAGCACTGCATGAACATGTGAGTGAATCATCACAACAGCCATCATGATGTCAAGGTGCTTTTTCCTGTTCCACACTTTGCTTACCATTTTGACACAACAGATTATAGCCAGATTGACATAAATTCTTCTCTGACTTCACATAAATGTCTTTACTTTGTCCCCTGTTCATAACCCCTACAGTCTATAGGGTTCTGTATGTTAACAACTATGCCCCCGTTTTGACATTTTTGTTCACACACACACACAAACACCACACCACCCCCCCCCCCAGAAAAACAACCCCAAACCCTGTTAAATCTGATTGCACAACTGTTTTGAAATAAAAACAGTGACTGGAGTGGAAGAGGAAGCTGAAGAGGGATGGAACACTAGTGGCATATGAAAACACAAAAACTGTCTAACTACACACCCAAACCAACTTCTTGTGAAATCACCTGACGGAATAAAACCTGACCCACATCCCTGAAGAAAATTTAATAGGATTTTATGTGGAATCATGCTTCATGCGCCAAGGAAAGTGTGCTAGTGGGAAAAACAAGAAGCCAACTCAACAGTCTTAAAGTGGATGACTCCTGTGCAGCTGCAGGTAAGTCAGGGGTTATAGCTGTCTGCAATAGCCAGAGGCTCCACAGCTGCTGAGAGTATCTAATTGCCAGGATCTTGTCTCACATCCAGATTTATCAAGAGCAGAGTGAATGCATCTTTTTCCTCTGGGGAAAAAATCATGCACATCTTGTGCTTATGGATAAGTACACACACATATAGACATACACAGGCACATGCAGGAGGTAGCCTTGAGTGTGAAGCAGAAAGACAGTTTTACGCTCTTAATGGATCTGTGTCTGGGTTGTGTTTTTGCACTGGTTTCTTTCATTTTTACAACCAGGATAATATTTGCCATCCAGCCTATCTCAAAAGACTGTTTTGTTGACAGTTACTTACTCTGCACAGAAATGTGAAAGACTAACTACACTTGTCAATAAATGGACTGGGCTAGATTTACCATTTTCTTGTTTATTTATTTTGCTGAATGTTGTCCCCAAAGGGATTTGCAAACATTTCTGACTAGGATATTTGCATAGTCAATTTACTTTATACAAGTTTAATATGGGTTTTGGTACACACTCATGAGAAAGCAGTTAAACAAAATACATTAGAAGCAATATAACAGCATCAATGACCTCAGCTATCTTCCAGCCTTGGGAAAAGCAATAAAAGAATCTGCCATTGCAGCTGCAAAATATATTTAAGAAAGTGGCAGGGCCATGGAAAGGTCCTACTACAGATTCCTCAGCTGCCCTCCGTAGATTTATACCTCGGAGCTCTTTTTTACTGGGCCCTCTGTTATCCTTTGCATGGAACAGTGAAAGGGAAGAAACAAAATGTGCCCTTTTTATTTTTAAACTTAATTCAAAGTAGTTCCATTTTATCCCTATGATTTAACTGTAAGTCACTACGCAAATAGTGTTTGCACTTCAAGATCAGTGGGGGGTGGGGAAGCTCACAAAAAAGATAGTTAAAAAGAGCAAATATCCTCAGAAACAGGAAAGACTAATAGAAACACCTGTTAAAAATTTGCAATTGGGACCAAAATTGGCCTAAAGAGAATACTTTTAGACTGACTCTGAACTGTTGTAGAACAGTTCACTTGATTTAGAAAAGAAATGGAATCCCAGATGACACCAAACCTGCTATAAATGTTTATATCCCGAAAAAAGGAAAACTTTTTCCTGCAGGGCTTAAATCAGTGTTGCTGATTCCCTTCCTTTCATACATCCAGCTGCCATAGCAAGCAACAGGTAGCAGTTTCATCTCCTCAGAAGAAACCCTTCCAAGAAAAACTGGAGTTGAGATTTAGTCCATGCAAGAGAGATCCTTTCACCTTCAGGGAAACAAAGTTGGCTACTGTTTCCTTTAGGAACACCAAGACTTTCAGCTTAGCTGGAAAAGGAAGGAAAAGCTTGGAAAGAGTACTTAATATGTATGAAATTACAGAAGGAAAATACTTGATTATTTAGCTCACTCATTTTCCACTGCAGGATTGTTTGCTGTGGTAACAAAACAGCAATTCTGCTGAAGTTACATACTTAGTCTCACTACCCAGAGTTTATCATTCCAGGGAGCATTAGCACCGGCAAGAAAAATTGTTCCCTCAATCGTATTTATCAACTGCTTTCCAGAGCAGTCACGGATAAGGGTCAAGCCATCGTAGTATTACACAGTGGTGCTAGAAAAACAAGGATGATGGTTTTGCTTTTTGACTTGTGTTTTTAACATGATGCAAAAAAACTCCACAGACTATATCAAATGCAGATACAAGGTGTCTGCATTAATATATGGTGTGCTGTAGCCAGTGGGTTAAATTGCATATTCTGCAGATTAACTGAAACTGTAAAAGGAGAAGGGGTGGGGGGGTGGGGGGAAGGAAAGGAACAAAAAAAAAGATTAAGGAAATAATTTTTGAGTTCGCTTTGCAGAGCTCTTTCATTGTCCATGGCATAAGCTCCCCATAAACCTCTTGATTACTTCATTAAAATTCCCCCTTATATCTCCCATGAAAACAGCATGGCCACTGATACAACTGCCTATCATCTTGACTAATGTTATTTCATTGTTTCCTTTGGTTCCCTCTTTGATTACTTCCTTTATTTATTGTCTTACCTTTTCTTTCAACCCTGTTAAAGATACAAGACACCTTTTGATTCTGTGTTTGTGCAGACCCCTGAAAAATAATGTTATGGTTATTGACTACAGTGTCTAAAATGTACAGTAATAAAATATTACCTTCCAATAATATATAATACTCCTCCAAAAGCACTACTAGTTTCCCAGTTTTCCCCAGCATGATGGGGACACATTTCAAAACTATAAGCATTATGGATTTAGATTGTTTTTTAAAAAAAATTTATCAGAAGGGGAGACTTTCAGTTGTATACACTAAGTGAATAGTAGCTTTTCTCAGAGTAGAGCTTCATCCCCATCAAGAATTGATTTCACATTTCCAATGGTTTTCAAAGGGTGCTATCAAGCCTTCAACTTGAGCTGGCTACCTAAGCCTACTCCATTTAAAGTGGTTTTCCAAAATAATTAATTTTCCATTACACTTGTCAGTTAAGTTTTAACGCAAATTTACCCCCTTACATAGTTGTGCTATTACGGAGAAACAAACAAACAAAAAAGTGGATCTGGGAAGATCAATAATTTTCATTATAGAAGTCCTGCAAGCAAAAACTGACATTGAATGTGGTTAGAGTGACCCTGTTACTGAGAATCTAGTTCTCAAACATTTTAGGACACGACTGAAGAATTTTACAACCAATTAAGTGAGCACCACTCCAGACCCTAGAAAACAGCCTTTCATTTGCTGCAGTTAAGGCACTGCTGGGGCTTTTACAAGAAGACGTTACCAGCCTGTCCCCATGGGCCCTTCTGTCAGCTGAGCATTCAGCTGCTGGTGCCTGGCCAGCTCTGCCCTCCAGAAAGAGTACGTGGTGTGGTGATACTTGCTTAATTTTGAGATTATATGTCTGGAGAAGACTCTCGGGGGGGGGGGGGGGGGGGGGGGGGGGGGGGGGGGGGGGGGGGGGGGGGGCG